>VTPC01090178.1:1033938-1266954 GCA_011009095.1 Ignelater luminosus | reverse complement strand
AAACCGATCTTAAAACTACCTAGTTGCGTTTGTAAGAACAAACCTAACCTAAGGGGAGAAAAGAAGAAAAATCTAAGAGCTACGATACCATTTTTGAAATTGGTAGAGCACAAACAATTTTACCAAGAAATGACAAATTAGTAAGTGGCACCAAACAACGCAGAAAATACAAATAGCACTTACCCCATTTTGCAGTTTTCCTTTTTTATAAAAACGTTAAAGATTTGTACATTTGATTTTCCATTATAATATGTTTCTTATGCGTGTAAGATTCATTTTTACATATGTATTCATACAGGTTAGCACGTTTAACAGAACAAAACAGTTTATTGCTACTACTGAAAATTTTACTTTTTGGCACTTACCCCCTTATTCAATTCTACTCTTCAATTGCCGATCGCTGACAGCAAGTTATGTTTAAGATGAAAGTACCGGTATAGAACGACAGTGTTGTTGGAAAATGCGTAACAGTTTCAAATTATTTTACTTTTTTTAAATACTTTTTGTTTTTTTTAGTGTTGCAAGTGCAGTAGCCACCTATCGGTTTTTCTCGTAGCTACTTAAGAAACCTATAGTTATAAAGTAGAGTACAATATTTTGAGCAACACTTAAAAAGTTTATCAGTTCCATAAAGTTATGCATCCAATAATTATATGATACATAACATCAGCTTTCAGAAACAAGGCATTCAACATCTTGGAATAATAATAAAGACTTAGAACCGTGGTAGAAAGGGCAGATAAAATAAACGTGTGCCTTGCAAGAATACTACCAAGAATGGGAGGAGGACGCGAAAGTAAAAGGGAAGTATTTGGAAGGGTAGGCGAATCAGTTTTATTATACACGGCACCTATCTAAAAACATTTACAAAAGAAAAAAGGAGAGAGACTGTAAAACAATTGCCAGTGAAAACTGCAAGAGTACTGTCAAAATCAATACCAATAGACTTACTGGCGGACGAGCAAATAAGAAATATAGGAAAAACGTAGGCGCAGAAGAAAATAGAAAGAAGCCGCACCATGGCTGAATAGTTAGACAGATGGGCCAAATCCAAAAAACTAGCAAATGGACACATAAGCTAATGCTGAGCATAGCCATAAAGGTTTTAAAACAAATACAAAAAGAAGTGAAATACTTAGAAAGTGAAAACCGTTGAAACGTAATGAAAGACATAGTAACAACAATCAAGAAACACAAAGAAGACAAGGAAACAGCTAATTTAAGAGACCAAAACAAAAGTAAGATTGCTTACTATTTTTGAAGAAACGCGGCTAGAGATGCCTAATGGTGAGAAAGAAAAGGAGGAAGTTTTACCGACACTACTACTCTGGTTTTGATGTTTAATTCTGCGTAAATGTAACCTTTGTGTTTTAGCTATAAAATGTAGTAAGCATTCTTGTAGCATTTCCAGAATTATTAAATTCTTGCAAAACAAGCTAATATTTATTTATCAAATATAATCTAGAAATGTTTAGAGGAGTGACGTTAAGAAATAAAAAAATTAGATTGTCCTAATAGAAATATCTTTCGCTTTTTTTCATGTCAAATAGTTTTTGGTTAAATTAATATGACGTCACAAACCACAACTAATTGGGTATTTGATAATGCAATTAACAAATTTCTAAATTATTATCTGATTACAGATTTATTCATCATTACCAACCACTTTATTTAAAAGTTCTTTCAGATCATTATCAGTTGGGCGTTATTAATTTTATCCGCTTGTTATACTTTTTATTGAAGTTCATTTCCCGATATCTTCTCATTTAATACGAGATACTGCACTTAAATATTTTTTCGAATTTTAAAATTCTCATTTTATTATTAACCCAAACACTACTTAATGTTGAAATATTTTATGAGTAGCTTTGCCTTGTTTAATATTCTACGTAGAGTAAGTAAAAGTATTTTCTTTTAGGTTTATTACTTATTTATATATTATAAGGTACATAAATTTCCTAAATTGTTTATTCTTTTTTACATATTACATTATTTATGTGTGTAAGTTCCAACTTAAAAACATAATGTTTCTTTTGTTATAATTAACATATTGTATGATACATCATTCATTCATTACTAAGAGAAAGTGGCGGCTATTCCATAGACAGCAATGGGGCACTATTTATTTATTCATTTTATTGTTTAAAACTATTTTCATATTTATTAGACATATATTCTGTATTCTGGTTGCTTAACTAGTTTACATAATTCTATAATTTAAGGTATTAATCTACTAATTAGCTATTATTTAAATTAAATGCATTCACGGTAATTGCATGTTTTGTTATTCTGCGCTTTCAACAACAACAACCACGAGTTCTATTACATAATTTCTGAATAAATAAGCTTCAAGTGTTTTAAATGAACAATTATATTAATAAGCTTATTGATCAAACAGATGTCCACTACATTTTATTAAATGCTAATAATACCGAACGAAAGTCTAATCTCCGTAAATATGTGGTTCATTAAAATAAATGTCAGATTTAAATTAAAAGTAATTTAACAACCTGGCTGTTTATTAAATAGTAATGTGTCATATATCTATTGTATTATTGATGGACTTTACATTGCAAATTAAATCTAATCGATCCAATGACCGAAACAACTACAATAAAGTACAATTTTATATTAGAATATTTTAAAATAATTAAATCCCAAGTAGTAAAAGTATCATACAGGCGATTTACATTTTACCACTTTTTAAGGTTATAGTCTTATCTTGGGTCTTGATACTTAAAGATCCTCTGATAAATAGCTTGATATCAGAAATTAGTAGAATTCACCTAGTGATTGAATTTATATAAATTGCGCAAAAGACTATTGTAAATATACAGCAGCTTACCTCAGATCTTTAGTACAAAAGTTATCAATTATCTACAACTGTAAGATCAGGCTTCCTAAACTTCTAGTTTTGTGTGAGGATAAACAAAATAATCAAATAAAAATTTCAATTATTTTCCATGAGATTATGTAAGTCAAGTACACACAACAAATAAATTTAAACAATTCAAAATACAAATCGTAGGTAATGTCTATAATTTGTATAAACACAAAAAGTAAAATCTCGCAATTGCGATTTATCTTAAAACAGAAAATAGAATTAGTGCATCTCATTTGCAATTTAATTCGCGTTTGTTACGTTTCTTACTGCACGTACAGCATTACTGTTATTCTGTATACAATTTTTTGAGATACTATACACCGGCGTTTTAATGCTTCTATTTTTGATAATCAAAAACATTCTCTAACTAGAATTCTTCAATTCTCAATTGTATTTCAATTTAATTAGATTAAAAAAAACAATCGCTACTATTGGAAGACTAGATTAACAAGATTTTCATTTCATTTTCTGTAAACACCTTTTCTGGGTTTAAATCAATTTACTAAATACATAAACTCTTCATGCCTGCACCTTCAACAAATGTCACCAACATATCAACCTTGCTCTGTTATTTAAATCATTTATTTCAAAATGACTAATTAATTAGGCCCAAATTAATTGATCATATCAAACAGACCAGAACCATAAAGAGAAGCTTCCTGAGATTGAATAAGCTTGTTCGCATATTATACAGGTCAGAGATCAAAACTAAGTTGTTTGATGGCTGATAAGTTCGTCTTTATACGAGTCAATTCTGTCCCGTGAGCAAAAATTGCTCACCTATGTTCTAAATAGATTATTTGGATTTATTTTGAGATGTTGAATTAGTGGATATCAGTCAATAAATCTATCACATTTTAGGGTACTTCTTAGTCAAAGAAATAATCTCTCCAATTTCATAAAATTAATAAACTCTATAGGTATTCAGAGATGTAAAGGATTTTAGACAAAAAAAACTATCTTGTTCAAAAAGTTATCAATAGACAGAAATCAGTACACCATCCTTTTCAGACTATTCAACAAGTTGAATAATAATGCAAAATTTCAAAAACTTCACATGGGGTCTATACTTCTGTTTCGAAAATTCCCAATATGAAATGGTTATACCAGGGGTTGATAACTGCAGTCAAGTTGCCCCTACGACGCATTCAGTTTGGTTCCCAACAGTCATAAGCAAAGCAGCAATGATTGGCTCGCAAAGTCTCGTTCTCGCCTGCCCTCCCTTGGTCTATATCATCGATATGCTGTGAGACAGTGTTAAATGTACCGTAAGCTCAAAAAATTGTAAATGATAAAATTTTAATTTTCAGAATTTCAGAAAACTTCAAAACAAGCGATTGTCAGATTTTACAATGATTGCTTAGTATAACTTAACAAAAAAGGTAAGTAATTTTTAGGTTTCTGTAAACAATGATCAAGAAGAGGGTCCGAAGATTTAAAACTGCTTTTTTTATCGGTTAACAAATTTCCAGTTTAAGAATGTCCAAAAATTAACATAAAAAAGTAACAATTGTCAAATTCAAAACTGTTTTCTACCTAAAGGTTCTGTGCTCTTTGAACTGGAATGTAACATGGCAAGAAAGTTCTAGATATGAATGTATTCGATATCTATGTTATGGAAATCATTACAGTTTAATTGTATGGCATTGTTCAGAAGAAAGCCATATATGCAGTGTGTTCAGCAAAGAATGGGACAGCGCGATATCTCGGGAACGAATGCAGATTTTAAAATTCTGAAAACTTTGTTATAAATTTAAGGTAGAAGCACATATTTTGTGATAAAAAGTTTTTAAATTAAATGCGTCACCGCCAGATGGTGTTATCTAACTTATTTTTTTTTAAATGGAATACCCTACTTTTTATTCGATTTTTGGAATTTGCAACATATTTGTGATAACTTTCCTTATAACTGCTACCAACCTATCTGGGTTACTTTTCGGGAAAATAATACTTCTTATAAATGTAACGCAAAGATGCGAAAAAGATTGTATTCTGTAGAAATAATCAGCAAATTCTTCTACATTTCTGGAAAGTGTATCGTATACTACATTTTTTAAATGTCCCCAAAGAAAGTAATCTAAAGGAGTTAAATCCGGAGAACAAACTGGCCATCTTATAGAACCATTAGTATCTATCCATCGCCTCGGAAATACCTGGCGGTGACGCATTTAATTTAAAAACTTTGTATCACAAAACATATACCCCTATGTTACATCTACAACAAAGTTTTCAGAACTTTAAAATCTGCATTCGTTCCCAAGATATTGCGCTGTCCCATTCCTCGCTGAACAAACTGTACAGAGTTTGCAGTCTTTGACATCATAAAGTTGCTTTCGCAGTATGGTGTAAAACCTAATGATTATGCCAACAAAGATTTGACAAAAACATAAAAACCTGGTCAGTGATGTTCAAGGCATTAAAGTTTTGATCAGTTGATGCTAAGAAAAACTGAAAATTTTTCGTGAGCTTCCTTTGGACATAATTTACCACGTCTAATGGTCTTTAATGGGTATACCACGATTTTTTTCTGTTCCTAGTCCGACAGTTACAGTGATGGTCCAAAATATTTAGTAAATGTTGTTACATTTTACCACTAATTAAAGCCAATAATGCAAGAATCTAGCAAATGTATATAGTAGAGGAAGTTCGTATAGATAATATGTGAAAGATTGGAAACCAGAACTTCTTAAAGTCAGTTATTATTTGTGTGTCAGCTTTTACTAAAAACAAGCAACAAGAATGGTTCTTCTAAATTTCGTTTAGAGGGATAATTTCAGCGCTGTAGAAATTTGGGAAAAAATTTACAAGATAAAGTGGATATTAAGCTATATCTTTGCAGAATCTTTCATTTCTTAGAAGAACATCAGCCAAATCAACTTGATCTGTTTGGTTTGAAATCAGCTATTTAACCTACCGACTAAACCAGTGCGATACTGCTTCTGTATACAGTACAAGTGGTTGCTACTGACTTGATCAATAAAAAGCAAAAATCTAAAGACTCTCTTAATACTTGAGTGGGCTAAAATAAACAAAACACTAGGGTTTTGAACGGACACTGCACGACTGGGGTGGAAAAGAAAATGAAGACGGTCTTACACAGTATTTGTTCAATTTGATAAATCGAGTTTAACAAAACGGAAAAGGTTGAAAACTATACATCACATAGTAATTTTTGGCATTATTGTATTAAGTCTTCAGGTGTGCTTTTACTAGATCTGGTATTGAAACATCTGAAACTATGGTAGTAGTTGATTTTAAATTTTCCTTAATTTACACCTAAAATAAGCTTTCACTGGAAATTTATAAAAATTAGTTTTGGTATCTCAAAGATTAATTTCAAGAACGCAAGTAGTCTGCATAAATAAATATGTAATTTGGGAGATGTCAAACGATCAAGTTTGATTATCAAATTTGGCAAATAACTGTTAGTGTTACAAAGGGTCCAGGAGACAAACCCTATTAATGTCATTATCAAACAACAGGTAAGAGTCACGTATTTTTTTGGTTTGTTCTCCGTATTTCAATCAGCATTCATGAAATGTGAAAGTAAATGATTTAACTCTTCTTAGTTCATTGATTCATAAAATAATTTATTGATACAGTTAGTAATATAAAAAATATAAACGCAAAACAAAAGAAGTTTATATTAAATTTAAATATATGCAACTAAACAATCTTTTAAAAACAATTTTGTTGTTTACTTTTTTTACACTCTAATTTTATTAATTTAAAAAAAATGATTTTGAAATTTCTTTGGAAGCTCAAATCTTATCTTCTTCTCTTATAGATGTTTGGAATTCTCTAAACGAAAGGTGTATTTGTATTATCCAGCGTGTAGGTTGGTATTAGGTTCATTTCTTTTACAGGATTATCTCTGCAGTTTTACTGTATAAAAATAAACTGATATTGTCAATTTTACGAGTCCGACAATTTCATATTTACAAGAGTAGCAGGTTGCTCAGAGCGCCACTTACGACCCTTTTATCACCGCTGATCTTGTTTTCAAAACAAGTCCCTTGAAAGTCGAATACAAGACAAAGCAGTTTAACTTGATTAAGGTTAATTTGCATGGAGCAGAGGTAGACAATTAGTCAGATTGTTTAAGGAATACGTTTCCGCGGGCTGCTGTCATTTTTCGCGGCGATGCGAGGTGACGATCAATAAATCAGAAAGTTGAACGTGTGTTTTGGAGCAAAGCTCGGTTTATTAGATTAGCGTTTAACTGTTTTATACAGGTAATTGTCTGTGCGGGTTATTAAGTTGATTCGTGGCGTGCTAGACTTCATAAAGTTGGCATTCGTAGCGTGTCAGGAGTGTCACTTAGAATCAATGTAACGGCGCCGGAAGCGGAGGGTGCGGTCAGCTAAAGACATCGCTCTGTGTTGCAGTTGGCTTAGAAAGACACCGCATATTTGTCATCGAAATCCCCTGCTAAAAGATTACGGTTTCATTAAGCTCAGCTGAGAACAGTAGCTGTCGTCGGGATGACGACGGTCTTGTTAAACGTAGCCGCGCAGTTGGAGTCTAAACCTGAGTGCAAACTTGTAATTCCACGAAATAATGCAGCCGGGATTTGATTGCGTTATGTTAAGATGTAACTTCTGACTCGCGACATTTCTCCTTATTATGACAACACGGTGCGAACAGACAGATGCTGTAATTCCCAGCACGGCACGCAAGAGCAAGGAGTATGGAAATGTGAGCACACAACCGCCGCTTAGTGCGCCCTGCTGAATCGCACTTCCCACTTTATGCCTTTTATTATTACCACCGATACGCGGTTTGCATACCACCCATCTACTTCGTGAACATGTGTACTTGGTAATAATTGCAAAGTCTCAAATTATTCCAAACACCTTATTTTAAATTAAGGCGATATAAAAAGGGTGCCCATAAAATTTTCTCGAAAGCGTATTCGATCCCTTGAGCCTTTTAGATCTTTTAGTATTATTTCTTAAATCGGACGCAAAATCTTATTTAATCAAATGTCTTAAATAAACTTTATTTGTAGAATTAAATTAGTTTGTAGTAACGAACTTTTTGATTTCCTAGTTTCGAATAAATGCGGATTATTAGGAATTTGGAGTTGGTTATCTAAATTTTATAAAAGAAATGCTTAACAATTTCGTAATACGCTTTTTCGAATTTATTTAGAAGTCAGTTGTGTCTTGGTATTGTGAATTCTTCTCATTCGTATAGCAGGAAATGAGCACACTAGTCAAGAGCGAACATGGCAGGCTTGAGATATTGGCTCTTTCTCTTTGCTCTTGTACAAGTCACCATTATAAAGTTAGTTTGATCAGTACAAACGCAAAAATTGTAGTTCTCTATTGACTTACGTTTGGGCAGTGTTCTTCAATTTATTTATATATTTACCTTCTCGCTTATAGATTGTACCTTAGTTTTCTAACAGGCATGTTTCTGTTTATCTTAGTTTAATTGTATAATTAACACCGTAGCACTTATGCAATACAAATAGAGGAAGAAATACATTATAAGCGCGAGCGCTTACAAAGTACATCAAAGGGGGCGTAACAGCTTCCAACAGAATTAATCCTTAAATAAAGAGCTTTCCAAAAGCATATGCAGAAACTGCATAAACAGTTCATACTAGAATTTATAATGGCGTGACCCATCAATTAATACGCATTTATTTAAAAAAAAGAACATATATGGCAATATTTATGTTTGTAATAATCTAATAATACAACTAGCATTTATCGTAATAAGAAGTTAGTAGGTACACTCTGCAATACCAAAATATGGGAAATAATGCACAAAAGATTGTTTTTGAAGTTTTTGTTCAGTTTTGTTCTAATAAAAACCAAGTTGGCCTTTTCGTACTGAGAGGAAAACCTTGTTTGGGGTGCTAACTACAAAACTGCTTGACTACCTCCAAAGTGATAGAAAGAAGACGAAATCAGAGGTTTACAAGACTATTTATTCTTTCGCCGTTTATGAAAAATCAATTTCAAGACATTATAGAAAACTTCTCTAAAGAAACTTTACTTCATCCACACATTTAGATTCCTGTCCTTTCACTTTTAACACTTCCTTCTTCTTTACAACGCTTAAGGTAAAGTCTTTTATCTAGAAAGGTTTTTGGATTCCTTTTCGATCTTGCCACCGACTCTCTAGTTTGCTTCTCAGACTGTTGGGCAAAGATTGATCTGGATAGTTATCTATCAACAAAAGCTTTTCAATATACTTTGATTTTGTTTAAAATAACATTTAACTTTCTTTGTTAGATTACTAATCACTAGCGACCATTACCTGGTAATAGCCAAAATAAAAAGAAAAAGCAAAAAGAATAAGAAAAGAAGAGACCGAAAAAATTAATTCTAAGAACGAAAGTATTAGGACATACAGATTAAAAGAACTGACAGCAGAGAAATACAGAACATTAATTGAAAACGAAGTAGACAAAATAACAAGCAACTTAACCAGGAAAAATGTAGAGGAAGTATGACAATTTTTCAAAGAAATAATCACCAATGCAGCGAAACAGATATGTGACTCAGTCAAATTAAGCACGAAGAAAAAACAGAGAAAATTGTGGAATCAAGAAATTTAGGAAACAAGTTTGTCTTAAAAAGAAGATTTGGAAAAAATATTTAAATCATAAAACAGAAGCAAATTATAAAAGTTGCAAAGAACAGAGAAATAAGGTTAAGAAGATTATTTCGAAAGCGAAACAGAAGTCTTGGGAAGAATTTGGGCGTAACCTAGAAGAAAACAAAAAAGTAAACAGTAAAATGTTATATAGAATAGTAAAAACCATTAGAAAGAGAAAGCCAGAACAAAATATGGTAATCAAAAGTAAGGAAGGTACCCTATTGAAAGATAATAAGAGAATTATGGACAGGTGGGGGGAGTATTTTCAAGAACTTTTAAACACAAATGTAGAGATCGAAGACAATGCAGAAGAAACTGGAAGGGAAAGAGTAGTAAACACAGGTAGCACACCCCCATCTCTGGAGGAAGCGATAGAAGCAGTTGCACAGCTCAAAGTAGGAAAACCACTGGGATATGACGGAATAGGTCCGGGTATGATAAAACAAATGGGAGTAAAGGGTATGGAATTATTGCACGTAATAGTCGAAAAGCATGGGAAGAGGAAAGAATACCAACGGATTGGGACGTAGGAGTCATCTTGCCAATTTTCAAGAAAGAAGACAAAGAAGCTGCCAAAATTATAGAGAAATAACGCTGTTGGGTACAGTTTTGAAAATGTATAAAAGCCTCAGGTAGAAGCAACACAGAGTAGATTCAGACAAGGACACAGCACGCAAAACCATGTATTTACAATCAGGGAAGTTATACACAAGACATTAAACCAAGGAAAAGAAGCTTTTTTTGCCTTCATAAACTTGGAGAAGGCATTCAATGCAGCGCCAAGGCACAAAGTATGGGAAAGCCTCAACCAAAGAGGAGTCGACAGCAAACTGTCTATGACAATTAAAAGTTTATATAAAAATAATACTAGTTATGTGCGCACGTATAACATGAAATCCGACATATTTGAAACTAGAAATGGGTTAAGACAAGGAGAAGTTATGAGTCCGTTATTGTTCATAATCCTGATGGACGACATAATAAATCAAACTGTGGGAAATGTAAAGAAATTTGAAATAGGATACAACCGCCTAAAGAGAATAACCATTTCGGAGAGCGCGTTCGCGGATGACGTGGCAATATTTGCAAAACAGGGGAAGATCTTCAACACAACATAAAAATTTGGAATAAAGCGCTCCAAGAGTCTGGGATAAAGATAAATGTACCAAAAACCAAGATTATGGCAATCTCAAATAAAGAAGTTGTAATGAACATTAAAATAAATTATATCCACGCGGAACCGGTTAACGAGTTTAAATACCTAGGAGTTATACTAAACAACAAAGGAAAACAAGAAGAAGACATCAAAGAAAGGGTAAATAAAGCAATTAAAACATATTACAGTGTGTGCAACAGTATAGTAAAGAAAAGTCTCCAGGAAAACCAAAGTACAAGTGTATAGAACAATTTATCAACCTATACTAATATACGGATGCGAAACATGGGTTCTCTCAGATAGAATCAAAAGTAAAGTCCAAGTAGCAGAAATGAAGTTCCTCCGAGCAATTAAAGGAGTAACCAGAAGAGATCGAATCAGAAACTAATCAATCAGAGAAGAATTAGAAGTAAAGCCAGTAATATCGATAATCGAAGAGAGATAGCTGGGATGGTGGGGACATTTACAAAGAGTAGAAGAAAGCAGACCGGTAAAACAGATTTGGACAGCTAAAATCCAGCATAAAAAAGAAGAGGAAGGGCACAGCAAACATGGGATGAGACAATTGCGAAAATACTGAGCAGGAAGAACATAAAATAGACAGAAGCAATGCAATTAGCACTAAACAGAAAAGATTGGAATAAGTTCATCTACGAAAAATAAGAATATACACCATAACCCTACGCCGATACGGTACTACAGGGTTTCTGATTTTTTATATATATTGTTAGATTACTACGCTTTTACTCTTTCTTCCTTTTTGTATTCAGATACTAGAAACTAAATCACACAAAAGAGCAACCTTAAATTGAAAGAAATCTTATTTTTTTTGCTTAGTCACTAACTTTTAGCTAGCTTCTTGGTCTATTAGAAAGAAAAGTTTGAATGATTGATTACAACCTTTTTGCCACAGCTAAAATGCTCAAGATAAACCTTGAGAAGATAAATTGTAAACTATTTGTAACTGAAGTTTTTGTTTTCCAACTTTAACACCGATTCCTTAGAGTATTTCTTGGCCTATCTAACAGAAACTAAACCATTTATAATTCGAAGATACGACATCTCTCAATGGATGCTCTTAAACTTCTTTTATCTCCATTTTGTTGTTTTCTTCATATCCATTTTTCAAGTTGTTGAAGAGCTCACAACTAGAGCCATTTTGGGCCAACTCATAAGAACAATTCATGTTTTTCGCATCGGAAACGGCTACTTTTCCTTTCTCCTAAGACATATTCATATTTGAGTAGAATTTGCAGTTTGTAACAATCGCAGCGGGAATAAAATTCAAATTCTTAAAAAATATATTGAAAGCCAATTAAAAATGATAAGATTTAACAACACAAATAAAGATAGTAATCGTCTTTTTTGTTTGCTTAAATATCCATGAAACGAATTTAGGTTAGAACACCACTCTGATTCATTCGTCTCGTTCATCTCTAAAAACGTCACTCGCCAGTTCTACCAATTGTTATAATTACGAAAGTATTAGAGTTTAAGAAACATTATCTGTTACTATTTTGCAGAAATAAGGTATTAAAGAACAAACAATTGATTTTTTTGATAAAAAAATTATTATTCATTCTAATATGTAATACATTATGTTATTCAATCTAGTTTACCTACTAAAAACAAAAACGTTTCCAAGTTATAGTTGGCATTTGTTTTAAGAAAATAATTTTTTAATGAATCTGTCAATTTGACGTTGAAAGTATTCTTTCTTGAGAGTTCTGCTTACAACAAGAAAAAACATTATAAATCCTTTCAGTAATGGACAAAAGCAATAATAGATCAAGTCTCAGGGACAATAATGGAGCCCAGAGAGAAAGAAGATCACGATCATCACCAACACCCACCGAAGAACAGAATCGGCCAGAAAATACTCGCGTGTTGTTCCGGGTTGACACGCACACACTCTCCGTTACATTATATGTGCACTTGGTAAACTTTTTGATGCGTGGTCTAAATGAAGATCAGATCCAGGAATTATGGAATTTCTACTTGTTCTTGTTTTTGTGTTTATGGTACTACTAGTTCAAATGTTATGTTGTCAATGCAATTGATTATCAATAAATACGATTTAAGAGTATTAACCTTGTTTTAATGTAAAACTAAGTTTAACAACTGTGAAACTAGTAATTATAATAAAAGTTAGGTTATTGTTTTATTTTCCGAAAAACATAACCTACAAGAAGAATACTCAAGGACAAAATAAATAAGAGTCAAGTCTTTAAGTGCATAAATTTCTATCTCTCTTTTATTGAGTCAGTTTTTCACATATTGAAATATTCACATCATTGTCAATAAGCTTTAATAACCAAGCAGGTAAGTATTAAGGAAACAAAAAACTTATTATATCAAAAGAATTAACCAAAACTAGAAAATAATGATGTTCAGATACCTAATAAAATTTTCTGTGAAGGTATCGAAGGGTTGCCCAAAACAACAAGACTCCACAAAGTCCAATTCTTTGGAATAGTCCAAAGAAAAGATGGAATCTCTGTGAGAAACTCACAGGAAACTATAATTTTCACTTTCCAGGATTAACCGTGATAGAAAACCAAAGAAGCAGTTTCCCTGACAAAATTTCTATTGTATACAAAGTGAAATGGGTTTTAAACCCTTTTAATCTCTTGTTGGAGTCTATCCCTCTTGTCCTTCTACAAGAAGAAATTGAACTACTACTGCCGATTTTAGTAAGGCTATTTAGAATCAGCTGTTATCTAGGTATGGAGAGAAGTTAATGTATAGGTCGTATCCCGTCATCAACCTCGCGTGTTTTCTTCTAAAAGCAATGAAGAAGATATTTAACACAAAAAATGCCGTACACAAGCAATACTGTACAAAGAAATTCAGAGAACATTTGAGCACACCTCGTATAACTCAATTCAAAACGCAGCTTCACAATTAAATAAGTTAGTGCAATGCTGAAAAGCAGTGAAATCACTGTTGCAATAGCAGTTAGAACCATAAAAGATCTTCTAATCCCAAAGTTATGCTGATGTCTCTAATTTCACTACATCAACCAAGTATAGATGATCATTGATTTGATTATTACTGACTACACCTAGGTCTTAATTCTCAGGTTTTACTAAAACAACCTACTGCTTACCAATAATAACATTGTGACTTTCTCCCCCAGATATCTAACCTTCTTAAGAAAAGTTTAGTCGTACAATATTCATGTACTTGAAAAGTTTTGTGTTAAGTTTGAGGTTTCTTATTTGAGGACGGACATAATCTAATTATGCTTGACATCATAAAGGACAAGCATAATTAGATTATCTCCGTCTTCAAATAAGAAACCTCAAACTTAACACGAAACTTTTAAAGTACATGAATATTGTACGACTAAACTTTTCTAAGGAAGTTAGGCATCTGGGGGTTGCATTGTATCAAAAAAATTGCAGAGAAAGTCATGTTTTTATTGGTAAGCAGTAGGTTGTTTTAGTAAAACCTGAGAATTAAGACCTGGGTGTAGTCAGTAATAATCAAATCAATGATCATGTATACTTGGTTGATGTAGTGAAATTAGAGACTTGCTTGCTTGTCCAATTAAAGCTATAGAGGCAGTATTTAATTTGTTTCCGTTACACCTTCAAGTAAGGAAAGAAACGGCTCTCACTGTGCTCAGACTGAAAACAAGCAGAAGTTCAAAATCGGGAAATCTTATTGGCTATTTAAAAAACGGACGAACCCACACTTGAATCATGAACTGTCGATTGTTGTCGTGGGAAACTCGACTACAATATTTCAGGCTGAAACTTACACTACTGAACGATGTGTTCAAAAGTGTTCGTGGAGAGGCGTCCGAGAGACAGCTTTAAATACTCTAAACTTATTTACTGCGAAGCTTAGTTTGAGAATGTCTACAAGCTCTTCAAACTTTGACCGAAGCAAATGTCTGTTGTGAGTTCCAGACATAGAACAATAAAGGCTCGCAGTCACTTTTTCTTGGAAATTATCGCCAACAATGGAGGGAAGAAGAAGATATATATTAGACAAACACTCTAAAACAAAGGCAAGCGAAAAATGTTACAACTTTCCAAAGGCAAGAACAAAACAGTATCTTTAACTCAGAGAGTCCTTTGAGATACAATTTAGATAAAATAGGCAAGACTAAGAATAACAAATGCTGAAAACATATCAACACACACACTGTGTGACAGCACGACAATCAAGACTTCTTTAAAGTAGTATATAAGGGCTAAGATAGTAAATGTAATAAATGCTATACTAAAGTCTTGTGCCAAAAAAGAATATCAAGTTAGAGAATAAAAATAACAATCAACTTTTTAAGAACCTTGAGAATAGTTAAGTTTTTCTGTGAAGTATTCCGAGCTTCTTAGTCTTTTGTAAAGCATGCTTGGAGCTACAAGAATAGATAGAATACCAAAAACGAACAGTGAGAAGCTTAACCTCATGACATCTTTTCGCTTGAAACAAAACAAACTTCTCTGCCATGCAAAACCATTCTTGAAAGAGATTTCTAACTGAGGCCCTTAGCAAATTCAGCTGCAATAGGGCTATTCTGGGTTTCTAAGTTCCAGGATCGTTGGAAGCAAGTAAATTGTATTATCCAAGACTAACATTTTTGGGCCAGATTGTTATAGTTGAAAAATCAGCTATTAACAAATGAGATCAAAGGGCATGGACAAAATGCAGATGGAAAGCGCTTTGGTTTTCAATTAGAATTGATTTTTCTGTCGGAATTCCAAACAATCTGAGTATTTATGAGTGAGGCAGTTTTCTTCTTCGTTAGATAACCATATCGACAAAATAGAACTGGCCTTTATTTTTTAAAATTGGACTAAGTAATTAAGTCAGGAATTTCTAAGTCGTGACAATCCCAATTTAGTCGGTTCTTTGCGTTCTGTACCGGTCGGCAATCTAATAACCAAGTGAATCACCAACGAGTCGTTCACCGTCCTCCTCAAATTTTACACCACGAATATCTCCAACGTAATCTACAAAATCAATGCATCATCATCATCAAATCCCACCGCTTCATGCTCTTGGCTCTCTAGCCGCTACCATCACTACCATATCAAGCAGCGAGCAGCACGTATCACTATCCAATAGCATCTTCACTTCTTCGCTTAACTGAAGAAAAGCTAAAGAAACTTCTAAACAGTCTTGGCAGAAATCAACAAAGAGTGTGATGATACAGATGATGTTCAAGATTCCTCCAAGAAAGAATGACATAAAACAGAAGTTGTGGTAGGAAGATGATTATGAATCATAGATCGATCGAAGATCTTGGATAGTAGATGATAGTCTCCAACAAGATGCATTAAGCAAACTTCAAACCAAGAACGGGAAACCAAAGAAGTTACTTCATAAGTCCTAACCAAGAGAATTTCCGTTTTTAAAGAATTACCAATATAGAATAAAGCAAAGTGGGCAAAACTGCTACGCACCAATCCATCTATCCTATAGGTTTTTGTATCCAATAATGCAAAAGGAAACAACTGCGAGGTGTTAAGATCTATAGCCAGAAAGCTCTAGAAGCTATTAAATCTTTCTATTTCGAGTCGAAAAGTGCTTAGGACTTTAAGCAATCTCTAGAAAGAAAAAATAACGTAATTATTTTGATGTGGGTGCCAGTGTATCAGAAAATTGGGACCAGAACCGTTTTTTGGGATTTCTTAAAGTCGCCTAGTAGGAGAGGTTGTAAATGGAAGAAGGGGTAAAGGATATCCTACTCGAGCAATATTCAATTCAACAACTGAAAGTGTGTAAGATTTATTTACGTCCTATCTGTCATGTTACATCATCTGTCCTACTGCAACCAATTTGTAAGATTTCTAAAAATCTCACTTAGGAAGAGAATCGGAGAAGGGACAAATAATATCCTACTGAAAAAGCATTCTTAGCTAAGCAAATAAACTTACCAGAGAATGCAAAGCTACTTCTTAAACTCTGACCTAAAACTGCTAACTAATATTCTTATTGGACATTCTTCAGTAAAATATCACTTATAGAATATGGACAATCATAAATGACATTTACTCTGTAATTGCGCAACATTGGGTCGTATCAGATTAAACCATCTTGGATGAGTCATTGTGACTCCTCAAGAGGTTGGTGATTTAGCCCCAAAGCATAAACTAAAGTTTGCTGTGCCAATCAACCTATTTTAATATATGTAGGTACAAGGTACGAATTAAGGCAGAAATTGTAGAACAAAATAAATATGTAGGTCACCTGCAGAAACCTAAATTGAATTTTGTTTTTCAGGTTTCTCTTGACCTCTACTCTTCTCTACTCTTAACTTTCATATTTAAAGAATTTTGCCCGGTTTTTCCAATTACATAATCAAACCAGCTTTTGCAGACTATAAGTCGAAAAGCATCAATATTATTATATTAATTTTGAGAAATTACAGATCCTTATCCAATTTTTTTAATTGACGCCATGCAATTCCATTTCAAAACTCTTAAAATGGTTTGAAATTTCAGTCAACTAAGTTTTATTCCCAGTTTATCAATTTTGATTACGTCATCAGCTAATATGGTGAATGAACATGGAAAAGAGCACAATAACTTTGAAAACTTTCAAATTGATCTCAAGACTTGTTGTGACGCAAACGTTTAATGGAAAACTTGATCAGGTTTTAGGTTTATAAATAGAATTTATTGGTACATTAAGGATGTCCTCAAAAACTTACTAAATAGTCACTAATATACTCAAAAACAAACTTAGAGGAAATTAGTGAACTGTTAGGATCAAATTATAAAAATTCCAAATTGAAACTGGTCTCATCCTAAGAAATGCATTAGAGATTCCATCAAAACTACGAAAAGCTTGTTATTTTATAAGATTGGATAATCTGGAAATAGAACCAAACAAATTGGTGATTATATTAGAGACCATTCGTTACCATTGGAATACAATAAAATCTATTGCATACAAAGACGACAAGCAGAGAAAATTTAGTAAGAACACAGATATCAGATTTATAATAAAACTCTTTTTTAATAAAAAACGAAATGCTAAAATGTTTATGCATATAAATAAACTGGCATGAAAAGATCTGAAAACAAGCACTTATCAGAAAATCATATCTTTGCTTATCGACAATCATTTTTAGGTTAGATCGAACCGTCTTTACGATTTACAAAAATATTTTTACAATTATTTAATTTTTTTAAACGAAGGAAAATTCAAATTTTTATAGGTTCATGTATATAGTTTTTCGATATATTATTATGACTACAGAGTAGAATACATTGAAAGAAATAAATCGCATTTTATTACAATTCAATGAAAGTTTTATTTATTGGTCTCCAACCAATACACGGCTCTGTATTGTTCGAGTTCTGGTATTCCACAAGGATACTAAAAATTGGTATCTTCATTTTTATCTGAACTTCTGGAATACAAGGAAGCGAATAGAAAGATATCAGTAAATTGTATTTTGTTTAGATTATGCTATGGAAAGACATTTATATTTGATGTTATTATGTTGAATGCTAAGATTACATTGTTTTTATTTATTCTTTGGGAATTTATATCAAGGATCGTTGAGGAAACAAGGAAAAGACAAGAAAATTTAATAGAGTGTAACAAACAAGGAGATGATTAATAGAAATTATATATCACGCGATGAAATTGCTAGTAAGTGGTATGAAAGTCAATATTGTGGCGTAATTGGTTGCACGCTTTCCACAGAATTAAAATAAACGACGTCGTATAACATTTTCCCACAGCTATTACTTACATTATGGACATCAACTAAATCGAATCTTTTGAGAACCCAAAGGAAATTTAGGTTAACGTCAAAATAATTATCTTTCTCTATAAAACTTTTTATATACTCTCCTGTTTTAAACTTGTCGATAAATATGGTTCCAGAATCGAGAATATCAAAAAATTCTAGGCTTAATTTATATCTATGATATTATTCTGTCGTAGAGCAAGTAGTCATGAAAGCTCACGGAAGTAGAACCGCCCAACCGGAAACTCTAACAAATGAAGTGCGTCGAAGTCACATAATACGGAATATTTTTATATTCATAATCCTGATAGTTTTTCAAACGATTTCCGCGATTATTTATTAAGTTTGAAACACGATCTCAAAACAAGCTCTAACTGAAAAATATAAATATCCGATTATGATTGTGAAGCGTATCCATTTTGCTAAGGGTCGTACGGAAATTGGGACAGCAATTGTATAAAGAGAATTTCAACTTAACTTCCGCTTGATTTTGAAATTCAGAAAGTGTGAAATGAGGAAAGAAATTCGGGGTAAACGATACGCATGCGGTTAGCTTGCAAATGATACCTAAGAAAACGATTCTTTAGTATTTACGAACGGTTGTTCGATAGCATCTACGGCAAATATTTGAAATGAAATCGCTTATAAAAACAGGATATGAACGTAATAACGACAATAAGACTTCTCAAATTCATTTTTCCGTATAATCTGATTTTGCAAGTTATTACGGGTATAAGAGTTCAATAAAACTTATCAATATCGCGTTTAATTGCTCTAGAATCGGATTTTGTGTTGTTTTATAAGAGGATTACAAAGATAAGCGTTTTGCAAGATTCGCAGGCAAGAGTTCGCAACAGGTCGCCCCAACGCACCGCTTGTCTTTTAGCTGGGGCTGTTGAAGCCCGTTCCACGTCTACTCAGCCGAGTGGGAGACATTCATTATTTCAATACAATGAACTGCACCATTTAGCAATTTTACACCAAGATTACACACGTTAACACGAACCTTGTAAAGTCGTAGATTATTTCAGAAAGATTTAATGCCGCTCAGGGCAAACTCATTTTATGGTAAATAAACCAGAAATGTTTGCTATATACGAGTAGAAAATCGACTAATTTTCGGGAACGTCGCATTTATTATCCTCTTAAAGTAGTAAAAATCACGGCAGGCTTACTGTCTTTTAGAACGTCATCCTCAAGGAGATCGAAAAATAAATTGAAACTCTTATCAGAGGCGGATTATCAACTAGGCAAACTAGGACAATGTTTACCCACTATGCGCTAAATTTCTAGAAACCCCCAAAAACAGAATACAAATGTGTAAATTTTAATTTAAATAGAATTGTGTTTACTGCGACATAAATACTAATTTGTTTTAACCAAACAACGTACTAGAAAATCTCATGATAAGATTTTAAACTTAATAATTATTTATGCAAATAACTTAAAATGAAAATACATTTCCTTTTAAAAAAAACCAATGTTATCATCATCATTGATCTCACAGCTGCATTCGTTTGAGAAAAGCGTAACCATTTCTGACTCCGACCTTCTTTATCACCATATTTACTGACGTCAAAAATTAATTTTGAATGGAAGAATTCTCATAAAGCGAAATAATTAATTTATACCATTTACATAATACATATATAGGGTGTCCCATCACATTATATGCAAGTTAAAAATATAACCTTCAAAATCTTAAATAGGTTCTTTAGAAAAAAGAATACCATAGCTTGTTCTATTTGGAGAATTACTCCCTATCGTCACGCTTACGTGACAGCATCATGAAGATAAGAAGTGGCAATTTTTTCAGTAAATGAAGATTCAAAGTAATATTTCAGCTCTACTCTCAACAAAGAACTAAGATGCTCATCGTTAGTCAGCATTTCAGAAATTTAAGCACAAGTGTCTATGTCTAACGATTAAAATAATTCTTGAAATATATACCGGGTGGATTGATTAAAGGAATTTGTTTATTTCAGTTAACATTAGTGAATAACAGTATCAAACTCCAAAAACGAAACTGATTAAATTAAGTAAAAACAGCGTGAATAAATCTGTGCAAGTGGAATAGTTAGAATATACACCATATGTCATAGATTGATCGTTCATGAAAAAATGCAGAAATATTTAATCTGAATCTTTGAACTTGCGTATTTAAAGACTGCACTGAAGCAATGAATAAGTCCTACCAAACCTTATTTTCTTGAATATTTTAATAGAATACACAACAACAGTGAAAAACCTGACAAATTTTCATCTCTCTGGAACAACATTCTCTCAAAACAGAAAACCAACCCAAACTCAAGACATGATATTAAAGATCATCAGTTGGTACCTTTAGAACAATGACATCTAGAAAGTCTATCAAGATCTGTCAATCTAAAGACTTGGATATGTTAGTTGTTTCTACCAGGCATTTCTACAATTTCATTTGGAAGTTCCAATCTAGCCAAGTCTTGTATAGACGAGATCGTGCATTCACGGAAAAATGTACGTTACAACAGAAACTCTTTTCCCAGATGCATGCAACTGTATTTTAACTAACTCTAAATAATTCTCAGTATTTCTATTTTAACTTCTTGTACAACGTTCATAGTTTCTTCCTTCCGAGAAGTAGTTTTCTCTACATACCGTTTTTACTTGGCTTGTTCCATGGTTGGTCCAATTTCATATTAACTTGTCCTACCGTTTTCTCTACTAACTTCACCTTCTTTCCTGCCGTGTTTCTTTTCTTTTTCTCCGAATAACATTTCTTGCGCCAAATACAGTTCTTGCTACACATATTTGATGGTTATTTCCAAAATTTAGTTTTTGAATCTAAACATCATCTTATTATCTCTAAGATTTCTTATCTTGTTCTAATATATTCTTTTATTGATTTTTGAAGTTTCTGTATGACCACGATCTTGTGATAGTGTCGTTGTCTTTTTTCTTTCTTGGCCAATTTTTGCTATTTTATTATCTCATACTTTTTCTGTTTTTGTCGCTGTTTCTCCCTCGTTCTATATTCTATTCTTGAAGTTCACTGTGCTTTGTTTGGATCATGCATCTTCAATGATGATTTTCTCACCTGTTTCTTGAGGTTTTGGTTTGAAATAATTGCTCACAGTTTGAAGATCGTATCTTCCGCAAAACTCATCAAGTTTGCTTCTTTGATTTCATCAGATCTTTAGTTTTGGATGATCCCAGTTTGCCAATTAAACCATCAATGTAGAACATGATTTTTAACTTCTGATTTACTTTCTTACACTAATTTCTGTAAAAGTCTAGCTCACCACTAAAAGGAATACATGTGTCACGGTTCTAGAGTTCTTCCTCCGCCTTTTCTTCTACCATCTTAGATTTTGAATCAAAAATCAGACTCAGATTAAGTATTCTTTGATGACATTGTCCAAACTTAGATGTGGCAGACAAGATCTGTTAAAGAACGTAAAAGCCAAAGTCGATGTTTCATTTAAAGTTGGTTTCTTCAAGGTATAGGTTGATTGACAACTGATGACTCGAAATTCCAACAGAAGCGTTTAAGTTTGTTGAAACTTTAAGCCCTTCTCAAGCTTTAACGCAGAATTGACTTTCGACTTATTTAGTAACTGTCAAAATCATCTTTCCAGTTTTTGCCGTATATATTATTTACTAAATGGAAGAGTTAGTCAGAGTTTTTGCATTTAATATGCTTTTTACCCATCTTTTGTACATTTCTTTCTGTCTTACCTTCAATTATCACAGCTGATATTTTCTTATGGTGTATCTTTCTTCTTTTTTAGCTCGAATCATTTTTTAAGATTGTTATAAACTTCTGAAGTGAAATCTTATTCTTATATTTTGTCCAATTGGAGTTAATTCCTTTAGGCTGCAATATATTCAACTCTTTCACGTGTGATTAGTCTTATCTTTTTTAATGTAATCTTATCTGTTGTTTAACATTTTCAAACTCGACGTAGAGGCATTCATTTTGGTTGCAACAACAAGAAGCCTTTTGTAGAACTGTAGGTTCTAACGTAATAATCTTTTTAATTTTATCTTTGAGATAGCCGTAATTTCTTCTCTATTCTGCAATCAGTTTTTCAAAAACACCAGTTGTTGTGCTGACTGGATGATCTTCCAAGGAAGATTTGAATTTCTGCATTCAATTTCATCAGTAGATTTTGCAACCTGCTGGAAGAGGAAATTTACATAATCTGGACAAAGGATATCGTTCTCCAAAGTTGGATAGAGGCAACACTTGTACCAATACTAAAAAAAGGCGATCCTACAATATGCGATAACTACACTACTAGATGCAGTATACTAGATTTTTGCAAAAGTTCTCAGAAACAGATTAGCTGAATACGAAGAAAACCACGTCGGGATTACCATTGCGGCTTTCAAAGAGGAAGGTCCACTAACGATCAAGTGTTTACCGTCAAACAGATTCTGTCTAACAGCTATGAACATTACTTAGGAAACGCAGGCAGTTTTTATAGATTTTAAACAAGCCTAAACAGAGATAAAATGTTTAACAGTATGAAGAAATTAGGAATTCCTACAAAGATTATAAGATTGGTACAGATACAAAAACATGCCAAAGTGACCCAATACCGACAACACTGGTTAATCTTATTCTAGTAGGTACATTAAGAGCAAGCATATACATCAAAGGAACATTTTTCGGACATAAACATCAGCGTCTGGCATATGCTGACCACTTGGTAATTTTCACGAGAAACAGGAAGGAATGTACAGAAGTGTTGAAAAGACTAAAAAAATAACAAAGAAAAAAGGTCTATAAATAAACGCCGAGAAAACTAAATAGATGGTAATGAGATCATGGAACGAACAAACACACAGAGACCTAACACTCCAAAGCTCCACAGATAATAATAAAACGTACACTATAAAAAACATTAGCACTATAACGTACTTGGAAATAAATATTAATAACAGGAATGAGAAAAACAAAGAAATCAATGCTAGACCGGCGAAAGAAGAAAAACCAAAAAGAGAATCTACCAAACAGTGATAAGACCAGTAGTACTATATAGTTCACAACTGTGAATAATAAACGAAAGGAAACCAAAACTAGAAGTATGGAAAAGAAAATTACTGAGTGGTATCTGTGGAGGAAGAAGGGAAGAAAAGGAACAACCGATTAATCAAGTTGTACAGCAATAGTTAGGTCCCAAAGAATTCGCTATTTGGGGCGTGTAGTGCGACTACCAGAAACCAGAGCTACAAAAAAAGTGTTCGAAGGTAGAATAGAAAGTAAAAAAAGTAGAAGACGACCTAAAAAGAAGAAACTTACAGACCATTTCTAATCATGTTCTGAACTAGTACCTATTGTTATCTCCTTGCTCAGTGTTCCAGGGAAGATATATGCCAGAATCCTGGAGGTGAAGCTGCATACTGCTCTGGACAGCAGGCTGGCAGACTCCTAGTGTCGGTTTCGAAAAAAGAGAAGCACTCAAGGCCTGACATTCATTGTGCGGCAAATAGGAGAGAAGCTGATAGAGCACGGCAGGAGTTATGTCAGAAACCTTTATCACCAATCAAGTATTGAGACAAGAGTGCTGACTTAGCCCCTTCTTATTCATTGTCATAATGGATAAAGTCAGTAAGAGCGGGTGAAAAGGTTTAGGCTAGGTGACTTTAGGCTACAACCGGTTTTTGTCACAGAACTGACGTTTGCAGATGATGTTGCGGTACTTGCAGCTTCGGCTCGTGATCTCCAGTTCAATCTCAACATTTGGAACGGAGAATTGGAGGTATTCGATATGAAGATAAGCTTTAGCAAGACAAAGACGATGGTGATTTCTAGTAGTGAAGCTGAACGACATAATATATCCTTAGGAGCCCAGAAATTAGAACAAGTAGATGTTTTCAAGTCAAGATGGGAAGACCGACTTGGAACCTATCACCCCACATTGCTCTACACAGGCAACGCACAGCCGAAAACAGCCAATGGAAATGAGATTTCTACAAAAAATAGAAGGGAAGAGAAGGATTGAAATGGTTAGAAATCAAGCAATCCGCACTGCGCTTGGAGTGGAGTCCGTGAAAAGCAAGGTGAAAAGAGGCCAGCTTAGATAGTGGGGACACCTCGAGAAGATGGATGAAAGCAGGGAAGCAAAGAAGGTGCGCCTGGTCAGGATGGAGGAAAAAAGGATGAGGAAGTGGATGGATGGTGTGAAAGATGGATTCTCGGCCAGGAACATCAGAGTGGATGAGGCCCGGACTCGAGTCAGGGAACAGCCTGGCGACGACTTTGTGCTATCTCTAAATAAAGTAAAAGTAAAAGCCTATTGTTACATAGTTATTGTTATTGGAATCTCACTTTGTCAAAAAGAATTAAAATGGAATTTTAAAGTTATGCAAATAACCACAACAAGAATTTAAAAACCTCTGGTATGGCAAATTTGAGAATTTCTAATTTTCATTTAGTTTTGACATGTTACAGCACACATGGATATTATTTATTTTAATTATTTAATACTAAGTAACATTAGAATCATTTTAGTTAATTAATTAGTTAAAATGCTTTTAGGTAAACAATAATCCGAGCATGGAAATATCCTTTATATCCCTAATATCCCATCAACGAATAGCATTGTCGAAGAGCACCCACATACCAAACTTCAAGGTGGATTTCAAATAATGCACTAAGCCACTCCAGATAAGTTGCTGTATGAACAAGGGATGATTATGATTATCTGGAAAAATAGTTTATTGTGTATTATGATATTTAAGTCTGATATTTGCTAAATATAATTTACTGTTACCTGTAATTGTATTTTAAGATAAATTATAAATTTTATTAAATTTTGACTTCTAACCATCTTCTTATGGTTTTCTAAACGCTAATCTTTGGAAAAATACCTTAGAGGTAAGATGATCTATTCTAAAGATCTTAATACTAATAGTTTTGTTGCATCAAATTATTACTGTTTACTAGAAGAGTAGGTATTTCAATTTTCAGTGTGATAAAACCAGAATATCTGGTATCTTCAAACTTTTATGTAATTTGAATCATAACCTACTATTTAAAAAACATTGATAACTGATACTACCTATTTATACTTTTTTTGTATTTATTACACAATTACGTATAAAAAATAATAATTTACTATGCGATATGCCTGTACACAAATGTAATATGAATGATGAACACTTCTCAGAATTTGAAATTACTACCAAGACAAAACATATGTAGTTCCAAACAGATTTAATTTGTTGTCAAGGGAAATTACATAAGCATTAACAGTAATGTGAATAAAACTAAAAATGTAATAAAAATGTTTTATTTATTGTGTAACTTAAAACGATATAATATGCTGAATATAATATAACATTTAAGAATATTCAAGGAACATAACCTAGAAATGTCAATTTGACAATTTACAGGCAGCTAACCTAAATCTCCCACTTTAATCAGTTTATTAAAATGGTATAATTAATAGAAACAAGATGAGTGTTTTCAATTATATTTATTGTTAAGATTTACATCGAGAATTTAAGATCATTTATTACCACATCATCGTTACGAAAAACAAATAATATTGACACACTCTTTCTACTACATTAAAAATTACCACAAAGATTACAATGTAGATAAACAACGCAATGCTGGTTAAAATAATCACATCTTCAAGACTCAGCCCCTGATCATCATGGTCACCTCCACCGCTCTCGCCACTTCTACCGGCTCCAGCGCCACCAAATCGACCAGGTTGAGATGCCATCTCCACTATATTACTGCTCTACTATTTAATGTATATTTAATCCTTTTTTATAACTGGAAAAGTTTTTAATTTCTTTCTAATTTTTTTTATTGCCATAAAAACACTTGCGAAAATCGCTGCTTTCAACGTCAACTTGAATGACTAATTAAAAATTCATTTCTAGAGAAACAAATAAAAAAACCACAGTTACCAATTTTAAAATATCCCTAGTTTTTATTGGTGTGCTAAATAAAAAGTTAAATGCAATTAATGGTATTGATTTAACAAATAAAATAATTCTTCCTTCAACAGATTTTGATTTTATTTTTTCAAAAATATTAGAACCTGTAAATGTAATTTTATAATATAATATAAGCTTGTATTGCAAGGTGTATATACGACAACCAAAATCGTCAAAGTTCCGCGGAGTCCCGAGTAAAAGTAGGGGAGGCCACAGTGTTGCCAGGTCATCTAAATGACCAGAATCGGGGCGAAGAATCACTAGGTCGTTTCTTTCTGCTTTTTTGACAATAAACACGTTTAAATATGCTTAAATTGAAGTATTATAATAAAATTTAGGACAGTATTATAAATAAATTTTTAATGTCATTTAGAAAAATCTAAGATAAAAAATCATTTTGTATTTGATTATAAAGCAAGTTGCTATTCTAGTTAGAAATATAATATCCGAATCAGTCTTACAACATATTAACCTAAAAATGAACAGACAGGGCAATTTATATTGTAATTATTCTAAAGACAAAATTATAATTTCTAAAATTATTCAAATTCTAAACAAGAATGAACAATATTTGAAAATCAAAGAGACTTTTAAATTCATTAGATCTGGTTAAGTGGTGGTAAGTGAAAGTAGTGCAGCTCCGAGTGGAAGCAGCATGTAAAAAGTTATCCTGCGATCAGCTGTTTGAACTATTTTGGTTAGTATTTTTATTTTTTTATTTTCGTTTCAATGTCATTTCGTTTTATGAGTACACTTAGAAAAGCTTAAACCAAATTATTCATGTTAAAGAAATATTAATGAAGCCACTACGAGGTTAATAAAATCGTTTTAACAACTTGTTTTTGATCGATAAAGCAAATATTGAAATCATTCACTGGATTTAATAAAATTAAAATAGCAACCAGGAAAGCCGAGAAGTCTCCCAATGTGACAGCATGGGTACAAATTTGAAATTAGCATTTGGTAGGATCGAGCCAAGACCTGGCAAGACTTGACAGAAGCTGACAGGACTTGACATATGCAGAAACTGGCTGAACTAGGGCAGTATCTGGTAGGACTAAAGTAGTAATTGTGGCAAAACTTGCAAAAATACATATGTCAAGTCTTGCCAAAAATGGTAGTAGGTGTACAAAATTTGGCCAGTGAAGAAACTTCAAGACGACACAACGCATGCAGTACTTTCCGAATGACGAACACTCGTTGCAGAACAAACACTTTAGCAAACAGTTTGTAATACGGCGAGCACGCCATTTGTTAACTTTCACGTACTTTGATGTGGATACATTTTTTGACAACCGACGGGAAGTATTCGGAGTTAGGCGTTCGTCATTCGTTGTTTGTCGAATCCAGCATGTGTGGTGCCACAACTAAGAGATTTTGTGGTTATTTAATAAATGTTAATTTATTAAACGATATATACGATGAAGAAAATAAAGACTTCAAAGATCAAGAAAATGAAAATTTCAGAAATGAATAAAATCAAGACACGACGCAAAATAAAAACAATCCAACAAGTTTATAAAAAAGTAATACAAAGTATACAATGAAGAAAAACAATCTAAAAATCAAAACAACAAAAATGAAGAAAAGACTACAAACGAACTAAAAGAATCTACATGTAGTTGTGCAAGCATTAAAATAGCCTTGTGTTCATTCATTAGAGAACAAGATTAAGATTGTTGCTTTCCAAGAAACACTGAATAAAAAAAACTTGTCTCCTCATATAACAAGATGGGCTCTTCTGCTGGAAGCATATGAATATACCATCAAAAAGCAAGAAATTGACAATACATGTTGTACCTCACAGCTGAGAATAATTTCGCAATATCAAGTTCAAATAATGAATAAATAAAAGGTAAAGCAGTTTCATTAAAAATGATTTGCTATATAAAACATGAAAAAGGTCGTTTTGAGAAAAGAAAGATTCAAAGAAAATAGAATATGTACCTAATTTAAAGTGACTAAGTGTATGCATGTATGTATTTGGCGCATAGTAGTAAATAGAGAAGAGATGAAAAGAAGGATTTCTGCATCCATCGCGTAAAGAAGGTTTATCTTTAAATACTTGCCATATGGACTATATTAGGTATTCAGAAACATTATAATCAATTTAGTCATAATTGATTTTTTTATCAAATTTTGGAAATCTCTCTACAATAACACTTGACAGAGGAGCAGCTTTTACCTTCTCTGAAAAAGTTGTCCAAAAGCAAGTTCAAATTGAAATCTAAGAAATAAATGCCGGAAGCTAACGAGATAGGTAAGAAATAAACGACTAGAAAAAGCATGAACTAAACAACTTAGGAAAGTTTATAAAATGAAAGTTTGGAGAAAATGGGAAAGTATGCAAAGATCAGAAAAAGATTGCAAAAGAAACAATGGAAATACCAAAAAGGAGACGCACAGAATCGTCAAGAAGATCGAAGATAATCAATCTTGCTTAAAGCCCAAGTCTACCAGCTGAGTTTAGCCCAAGAAGTTTCAATTATCTTTTTATTGCAAAATTTTCAGAAGAAGAGCTGAAGTAATGTGAAAAATACCAATCCGAGATGAAAAAAAATTATAAATGCTGCACATTAGTAGAAATTTCAATTTTGTCTTTTTCTTAGTTTAGTTTTCAACAGCTTTTTCAAAACCTGACCATTCGATATCTTTACTTATCCGAAAATCATTTCTAAATCGAAACCTGTCCCATTAATGTTGTCCCATTTAGTTTTACGACTTTTAATGATTTTATTCAATTTTGGATTATTATAGGCAGATGGTATTGTCATCAAGATAGAAATTACGCCAAAATTTGTTCTTAATTGTACAAAATTATATTCAATTTCATAGAATAAAATTGATGTAGATCTAGAGATTCTGTAGCAAAGTATCCAAGACAAATAGAATTAATTTAAATGAAAAGTACATCATGTAAGAAACTTACGAGTTTAAAAAATTGTAAAATAATGAGAACCTGGAAAATTGCCCAAATAACTCAGAATTCTACAGGCCTTTGTAAAATATCCATACAAGTAAGATTCGATGTGTTTTGGTTTGCCACTAATCCAAGACCAAAAGCATAGAACGTTTTTTACTGGTATTTACTGATAGGATAAGATTTATTTGTTTATGTTTACTTATTTAGAATTTGAGTTTTTGCGTTGTAATTCATGGTATTTGTTAAAAATAATTTATATCACTGAATAGCCAAATACTCTTGGACTAAGTGACGTCCTTCAGTATTTATACACTGTGTCTTGCGGTTATTGCTGGCATACGTTGTTATTGTGACTACAGAGGCACAATATGAAATCGGGTGATCTTGGTCTCCCTCCATCATTTGTATATTTTTGTTCTATATTGCGTTTATCTACAGTACCTCATGCAACCATTACGTACTTAGACTTTCAGCCATCGTTAGTTAAAACAATATCAAGTACGTTAATTATGATAAACTGCCATAATTAAAGTTTAAAGTAAGAAGATGATTCCAGAAGTCTTTTCGTTGATGTAAATGCAGTTTCTGTTTTCCATTTAAACAAGTCTTGAGTATTGAAGGCAAATCTGCCGTTGATTTACTGAATTTCCCGCAATCGACTTATTCAACCAACAATTCTCTGGTAGATTCCTAATTTTATTTACTGCTTTTCCACTCTCGTTTGATATAATTTTATTTTTATTTCTTTAACACCAATTAAATTATACCTGCCTTTCAAATTGAAAACAATTTATATTTTAATAAACAACTTCTAAAAAGGCAACATATTCTGCTGGTTGATTTGTGAAGTTCAAAATACATACGCCAACAAATGTAATAAATGTTACTTGTTGGTACTTAATCGTTAAACAAGAACGTAACGGTTATGAAATTATAGAAGAACAAAGGATCAGAACGTGATAAAACTTCTGCGTGATCAAGGTTGTTACAGGATTTAAACAGTGCGCGAGAATTTATCATTGCTGCCGTACAAAACACAGAGAAAATATAACGGGGAAACCTTTGTGTGGGTAACATTTAAAATTTAGTACTGAATTTTGTGTTAAACAGGTTAGCTTTTACTCAAATCCCCTACCTGATTCAATCCTTTGCTTGTACAGTTTCTACTACGTAACCAAATACTTTATACATACAAAACTTTAAACAAGAAATAAATTATCTCGTTTAAAGGATTGTTTAGGTGCGCCGTTCGCTATTAAAAAAATCTTAAAACTATCTTGAAAAGCATCTCTTCGTACTCTAGAGCCTGCATAATTTTACAAGCGAGTCGGCCAAATTTGCTCTATAGTTTGCACCTAGCAGCGAATACTTTAACATTTAAAGGCGCAATTTTCACACAATGTATGCAATTTGTTGCCTGCACAGTAACGAGATGCGCAACGTCAGTTCAGCATAAACTTTTCAAAATTCTGGTTTTTCTCTGACTCGCTGCGGGATAATCTATCTCAGAATCGGAAATTAAAATCGATTGGAACTGCAGAAAGGAGAGAGTTTGGCCGTCCCACAACCAGACTGACTTTTCAACCCTGCCGCACTTTCCAATCTCGCATATGTGACGGCAAAACTTTGTTGTAATAAACGTCTACAGTTGTTTACTCGGCTTGTGCCACGAGTCTGAATCTAAACTCTTCGATTTGCGTTATGGGGATCAGTTTGTTCTGATTGAATACAACCCTAAGAAAGGAAAAATGAAAGAAACCCTAAAATGCTAGTAAACATAAGGTATTGTTCCACTCGTGTCCTAATCAAACATTCGAATGAAGCGATGTAATTTACGCACTAAAATTACTAATTCGCATATGTAGCTAACAAACCTTAGTAATTGAGTCCGACGAGACACGTATCCCTATAGAAATTTGATTTTAGCTTCCATCGATTCGTTAAGCTTGACGATAATAATGTAATAGTCGTGATTCTCTTCGTGTTTACATTGTACGATACAGCACTAAAGTTCTAGTGCTAGACTACCTATAGTTGCGCGATTAAAATTTATTCGTCTCGTGCGAAATTTAGACATGGGGAGTTTCGCTTGTCTTACTTCAGGGTATTAACTATTAACTATTAAATGTTAGACTAATCAGATGAAGTATTTATACAAGCGACGCAAAAGAGAAGCTTTCGGTATTCATACTGAAGGTGCAGTTTCATATTTTGTTTTGTTTACATAAAAAAAGCAACAAAGACTGATTTATAGTCGCCAAAATAAAAATCTGCTTCAATTCTTCTTTATTTCTAAATTCCAGAAAGCAGGCTTTTTAATTCTAAGACGAATTAATAGAAATAATATTTGTACTTACAAACTGCCGCTTTGCAAGCCTAATGCTTTCATAATGTAATGTCTCTTTTAAACAACATTTTCGTGACAATCGCAGTATTAATAAACTGTTATCACACAGAATTTTATTCTTTATAGTTAGAAAATGTCTGACAACAGTAAATTACGAAAGCATTAATTCTAACGGACGTAAAAGGCTTATAGAAAGGTAGTTTCTTTAGAAAATAGAATTTCCTATAATCGCTTTAGTCGACTTTTCGCTATTGAGTTGACAAGTGCCATATTTTAAAATTCGACTTCAACTAGTATTGAAACCAGAAGCGTCATCTTTTACAGATTTGGTCCAGTTGGTCATTTTCAGTTTGCACTCGTCTTGTTTTGGGGAGATTTTGAGATTCGGAGATTGAGGCCTTAACTTTAATTAAGTAATTAAATAATTAATATCTTTTGCATACCACTTTGTGTTCTTCTTAATGATAAGATTAATAAAAATAATTTATTTGTTATATAAGAATAGACAAGAAGTTTCTTCCTTATATTAAGAAAGAAAAATAATAATAATTAAAGAAAAATAATAATAATACAAATTATAGATCTATTAGATTATGAAATGCTTGATGTGGCAAATGATTTATTTGTTTTTCTACAAGAACAAGTAAATAATACGATGAAGCACATTGGACTGTAAAGAAGGTTTTCAGATAGAAAAGACACTATCAGGCAGAAATACAAAATGAGCTTTGCATACGCACCATGCTTTTGAGATTTAGCAGCAAACTATTATAATATTTGGGTAGGTAGCGTATAAAAAAACTGCGCTTACCCATTCCTGTGAAAAGCAGGATCTTGTTTTAAACAAGAGCTTTGTTGTTTTTGAATGAAATCAATATCACGTGAATCAAGATAATAATCAATTTTAATAAGACAGACGCTTAGAAATTGAAGCCTAAATCTCAGTTCGTAATCAAGGGTCATGTTCAGATTTCTTGCAGCACTGTTATCTTTAAAGATTCCCAAAAATCTTGATTGGTTAAAAAGCAAAGTTTTTTCTTGGTAGATTTAAGTATTTAAATGTTACTCTTAAAAATTTAGTATCGCCACAACAAAGAACCATGACAGTAGCTCAATTTTGTACAAAACCCAAAACTCCAGATAGAACATCTTGCGGCCGACATTAAAACTATGCTTGAGAAAATATTTCTCCCTGTATTTGACAAGAGCAACAATTGCCATGGTAAGTTCTATTCTTCTATTCTGTTTATTATCATAAAATGCTTAGAAATCAACCCAATTCAATTTATTAGGAATCAATTTGTTGAAAAATAAATATTTTTCCTTTTGTAAGCAACCTCCATCCGATCAGTATTTAGACCAAACCAAGTAGTCTCATTGTGAATATCCCTTATTATCACCAACATTATTTTTAAATTTGGTATTTTGGGCTGATGTAAACTGTAAATCTGGATGTCTAGTTACTGAATAAATGGACAAGAAACTTGCAAAAGAATAAAAGTTGTAAATTTCATAGAAGGAGAAGCCATTTTCTCTTTTGATCTACAAATATCTGCATGGCCACGGGAAAAAATAAGAGATGAGATCGCATAAGTGCTCTTATCATCCTTTCCTTCGGAAAAGCAGAGGCAAGAAGAAGTGGCACAGGAAGAAATAGAAACTAATTAAAATTTATATTTCCCGAATGAATAACACGAATAAATTATTGTTTAGGAAATATTTTTAAATCTCTTAAAACTTATTATCGTGAAGTGAGCGAGTGAATTTAACGTGGGCCCACTCGAAAATAACGTCACTATTAATATTATTTACAGCAAGATCCTGCTTTATTTGTTTTTTAACAAAGGCTATTTTATTAAAAACGTAGTACTAAAGAAAAAGAAAATCCTATTTGTCAAATTATGACGAGCAAAACTTATTTTACATTAAGCGCTTGAGGAATTCTTACTCTAAAATACTCTAGATAAAATTTACGTTAGACTAACTTACAATTCTTTGGCATTCTGGTACAAACCCTTCGTTTCCTCTGTTCAATAGTTGATTTAATTCTGTCTATGGATACGAGAGGCAATACATCTTTGATACGTTGTCTAGGTGATTTCGAATTGGAAAAGCGCTTGAGAAAAGCGTTTTCTCTTTCAACTAAATAATCGATATTTTGCATAAAATCCTACAAATGCATGAAATATTAAACGATGAAAGCTTCTGGCAACTGACAAAATACATACATAATGATTTTAATATTTTGTTAGTAGAAACAAATTTTTTGTTATAATAACAATAGTAAAATAGGGGACGATTTTGTTTTGAAATAGTGTTGAATGGTTGAATAATGATTTATTTATTGTTAGCAACAATAACGTTGTTGTCTATTCAAATTTAGCTTTAATATTTACATATAAAATTCAATAATTTTAATGTTGTAACACTTTTTCTTTTTTCTTTCTTTCATTATTAAACCATTTTAATTTATTAAAAATTGGTTTTCAAGGATATTATTTCAATAAAACAAGAGTTAATTGAAATAACTTGTTAAAGCAATTTTTAATTTTAGAAAATCAGGAAATATGAAGTAGCTTTCAATAACGTATGGACGCTAGAATTTTATTTTGTTAGGATTTCTCATAATCGACAAATTAATTTTCTATCTTTATTTAAAGCAATCAAATATACTGGTTACAATACAAATAGCCCGTATTTTATTTATTAATTCTCCCTGTTTTTTGTTTGTTTTGTGTTCATTTAGTGTCCGCGATTGTTCGAATTATGACTTCAAGATTCACAGCACAAACGTTAGTTTCCAAATTTGGTTTTTAGTCGAGATATATCGTATATTCAAACTCGATTTCTTAAAATAAATTTTCAGGTTGTTCTTAACATTTCTTATCCCCTATCATCTTGTATTATAGAGTAATATGTGTTTCACGCCAGTTTAAGTTAAATTTAAACTTTATTATCAACGATTCAAAATAATCTTATAAAGAATTTACTAAAATAATTTTCTTAGACGAAGAAGGTCAAAAGAAAATGTAAGTCATTACTAACAGAAAGCTTGAGGTCGGTAGCTTTCAACTGGTTATAAAAACTATAGATTAATAAATAATAGTAAACTAACCGTTGGAAGAAACATCTTGTAAACACAAAAGCGTTCTTTAATAACCCTTAACCAGAAAAAGGATCTGTTGTTGGCACATATCCAGATGTATTTATAAGAGGTTGACAGAAAATAGCTAATAAAATTTTTAAACAAGCGTTGGATATGATATTAAGATTTTTATTGGGATTTATGTGTTCATTAAAAAATGATATGGGGTAACCAAGAAAAAGTGTATAAAATGAAAAAAGAAAACAATTCGAAATTAAATTTATGACAAACCGCAATAATTTTCCATGTGTAATAGGTACTTGTTTAAAAATGTAGAAATTTAAACTAAGTTAAGTAAACGTCAGGTTGAAGTTGGAAATAACACGGGAACGAAATACGAATAACTCAACAAGGTCTGTAAAGAAGCGGTAACTTTCGTGTACTTCTTCAATTATGCAAATGCACTGCTTCTTAGCAACCCCCTGGCTGCAACGAAAAGTCGGTGAGCGATTGTTATACTATACCCAGTTTGTACTAGCAATTATATAACATCTCTACACCACTTTTAACGTGAGATTTTCTACATTTATAGCAAAATATTTACAGTATACATTACCATAAATTTGTTTTGATGTTCCACTTAGAATTAGATTAACGTTTCATAATTTTTAATAACAGAAAATAAGTTTTTAGATTCTAGAAATCATAAAACATTCAATGATTAAGTGCAATTAGTTAAAGCCTTTATTTACTTATTTAATTAATAATTCCAATTAAATTTCTGAAGTACAAATACGAAACGGTAAATACTTCCAATCAATTCAGTATATCCCAATTATTCCAAATACGCAAATTTATTGATAAAACATAAAAGTGATAAATAAAAACCAAGTATGAATTTTGCTCAGTAATAAACCAAAAATGTAAAATTCTACAACTTCAATTAAAATGATTCCTATTCAGAAAATAACAGAATATTGCTGAGATCTTCTCATAGGTAAACATTGGACCTTTTATGATTTTAGAGTGTCATATTATAAGTAAAATTAATCAGTGTATGCCTGGATCTGGTTATATACAGGGAAGAACTCCCTTGTTGTTATATCTTATTTATTGAATATAAAAAAAAACACACAATTGATGAAAATACAGGTAGAAAGAGAAAGGTAAAACGCATTCTAAGACAAAAATGTCTTTCATGACACTTTCCTACTTTAAAGTAAAAAAAAACAAACCACGCTATGCGTCCTAAACAACACAGTATCATCAATATCAGGTATGTAATTCAAAACTTCTTTTTTACCGTTTTCTGTTCTGTAATTGACTATAATACAGTGAAAGAGTATCTTGAAAGTTGATGTCACTTTTCCCAATGGAACCAATAATGAAAAAATCAAGAAACGTGAGCCAAACAATCAAAGCTTAATTTTACCAAATTAAAGTAAAAAAAATCCATTTTTGCTAACCAAGCTACTGATCAGAGCACTCTTTCCCTTAAAGTGACCTAATTTACTTAATGAATAATATAATTATCAATTTATAGAAAAAAGTTTAAAATTCTACACAAATAACTTGGGGGTACTTTGCTTTCAATTGGGATATGTGCAGTTTGGATTTTCTCCGTTACTCTTTGGCGTTGGCCGTAGATTCTCGCAAAGTTCACTCTATATCGAATCATCAGTTGGAGTATTTAATTCGAATAAAAATTGTTATTAAAATCTTGCATTCTACGTTGCCAATTACACAGTGCAATAGCACGTGATTTTCAGATATCTTGTAAACGATTGATTTTTGCATTTTTTTCGCAGGGAAATTCATGCTCAAGGCGTCAAATGCTATTAGTAGACGCCATTTTACTACGCTTCAATTGTTTAATAATGGTTGACTTCTTCCGATAATCTAGAAATTTGATAATCAAATTCGTCGTTTTCGGGGTACAGCCGTATGAGCTTTTTGCAGATAAAAGACAATCGAAGATCATTCCTATCCGATTCATATGTAAAGTCATTACGAACCATTACCTGCAAAGAAAGTATTTTGGTCGGACGTATCGTTCTGAAGATATATGGGAAAAAGGCACCTCTTCCTGAACGCGCAGTTGGTAGTGTAAAAACAAAAGAAGATCGAAATTTATCTGAGTTGGTCTCCTAACACGTACTTGAATTTCATAGTGGTCGGCAAATGTTTTTAGTATTTTTCTGTCATTTTTCGAAAATAGTTGAAATTGGCAATTGTCTTTTGTTTTTTACCGGAAAATTTTCAGATGGCAAAAAACGTTCAATGGCTTCCTATTTACAAATGCGAAATCCCGACTTGCTTATCTCTTTCCGTTATCGGGAAAACAATTTTCTAAGTTTGTAGAAAAGATTTGTTTCACTCGTTTTGTAATAGTAGTAGAACAAAACCCTGACGTTCCAGTTTGATATCATTTAAAAATCCAATTGCAGCATCTACCGATGGGCGCCTATGAACTAGAATATGATTAAGTGTGCACGACTAGATAGGCCAGTGGTCCCTAAAGACAGTTCTTCAATGTTGCGCATCATGGTAATCGCCGTTTCTGACACCATCCTAATGCACATTAAAATCATTTCTCAAACCTAAAATGTAAGTATTTAACATTGATATGTTCAGCAGAGTTATTCCTTTTGATTCTTTAAGCTACAACTTCGCCCAGACAGCAAAACAAAATATCTTGCCACTCACGAATTGTAGATGAAAAGTCTCTCGAAACAATGTATATTGAGTTTTGAATTAATCAGTCGTTTATTTAACAGAAATATAAAGTTTGACCGTTTGTTGATTTTAAAATTGATTTTGCTATTTGTGCTTTAATGTCTGTGATAGGTTTCCAGATTTCCTGTTTTTAACTAGCTTAGTAGCGCCCTTGTAATAATTAAATATTCTTTCTGTTGATTTGTCCAAATGTTTATAAAACGCACAACTATATAATTAAAGTTGAAACCCATCACACCCAGAAGCTAAAACAGGTTAAAAAGATTAAGAGTTTTTATGAAGATATTGATACTGCTAATACTAGGAAATTCTAATACTCGCTGATATGACGAGATGGTGACGATTTGTCGTCAAATATCACTTTGAATAGAAAACTGAAGAGAAACAAGTCTCGTTGGTTGCTGACGTGCATAATAGCATTACGTAAGACTGGCCTTGGATGACGACCTACCATGAATACTATACACTATAGACTGACATATATTTTATGTTAATACATCATTCTTTATCCACCTATCATGAATTTCTATTGTTTCATCAGCTTATCTCTAATCTTGCTGTAAAATCTAAAATATTTTTTGTCAAATTTTGGCTTCCTGCTTACTAGACGGCGAACGTTATCTAAAATGCTAAATTCATATTTTAGAAAATTGCCTTAATTTCTATTTTCTTTCAAAATCAGTGTTATTAATAAACTACCGTCGTCAGTTTGGACATCCTATTTTTTACGATCATCACTAATACATTCATGAAGTTTTCTGAAGATTACACTAAAATCTTCACAAAAGAAACCGCAGGTTTCTTAAAACGTTTACACGATCAATATTCCACATCTGCTACATTCCTGAAGTCATTCTAGAGAATTCCGAGTTCCTAACTAATTGAAATTTGATTTCAATCTACAGTTCGTTATTATCATGTTCATCTTTTAGGAACTCGACGTTTAAACTTTGTCAAATTGTCGACTTTTGTTTGGTGTCGCTACTTTATCTTGCATCAACTGACTTTGGATCTAACGTAACTGTTGTAGAGTGTGATCAAAGTTTTGCGAGGAGCTTTTAATGACAAAACCTAACATTTTCTGTATGATTATGAAATGTTACTCCCCTGTCAAATGTTATCTATAAATCAGTTATATTTCCTTAAGTGTCAGTGAAATTCCATTCATAGCGTACTGAAATTTTCAACCAGAAAGTTCTTCTTGTGTAAGTTACTGTATAACATTTACCTACATTGCATACAATATTATTTTTACTCCACTGATTGATATTATGAATACCGTCTTGCAGTTTATCACAATCGTTCAGGTTACTTATAACCCTCCACATTTTAAGATTTGTCACCACATCAGGTAGATCACTCATAAATAGAAAAAACAAAAGCGGTCCTAAGTTTACTCCTTGTGGAACAGCTGATACAATTCTATATCTCTCTGATTTGCTATCTATTTGCCACATATGGTGCAAAGAGTTCTAACAAATTATTTTAGAAACCTAATATTTCATGATCTACTTTGTCAGACTTTCGAAAAGTCCGTTAACTTGCAAATTATTGTCTACTGCTTCCAAAAGATCTTGAACAATATTTAGGAAATTGGTTATGGTGGATATCTTTGGCATGAAATCATTCTGTATTTCAGTAATTTTTGGATTTAATTCAGCAATTATTTTTGTATTTAAAATAGATTATAGGAATATAGGTCTATAATTAATTACAATATTTTTATTTTCAGTTTTATATATACCATAGAACACACTTTTGCTATCTTTCATTTATCAGGATAACAACCTGACGGTAAAGGTAAATTGAATAAAGTAGCCAGTGGCTTAGCTGTAATCTTAGAGCAGGCCTTGCAGATATGGATGGGAATTTGGTCAAAACCTGTAGCTTTTCTTTGGTTTACACGAACGTAAAGCAATTGTAACATTTTCGACTGTTACATTACACTGTTTAAGAAATTGAAACTTTTTCTCTGGCTCCTAGTTACAAATAGGTGATTTTGAATCATTTTTTCATGCTAAATCCAAATCTGCTTTTGGTTTTTCCTTAGCACGTCTAGTTTCCGAGAAAAACATGATTTTGTTTTGAAATAAAACGCTAAAGTAATTAGATGCATTTTATATTACAAAATGTACATTAAAATATTCTATTTGACAGTTTTCTTTTGTGTAATGATGTATTAGGGTCTTCTCTAATCAGTAACCAACAGTAATCACTCAACATGTTCGAATTCCATCTTCCCTGGTACCGGTTTTCCAACGTTGAAAGGTCTTGATGGAAACGCTCCCCATGCCCATCACTTACAGCTCCCAAATTGTCAGGGAAAAAATGCAAATGAGAATGTAAATAACGCGTCTTTAGCGACTAACTACATCCCATTTTACGGTAAACTGTCAACATTTCGTCGACGAGGTTTTTCAAATTTTCCGCTTTGTTGTTGCCAGAAAGCCCTTTACGACAGATTTGAAACAATTCTACGCCACATTTTCTTTTCCTTCTGTCATTCATTAATTGCCGAATTTGGGGACCCACAAATATGCCCTCCTTTGTCTTAAAGGTTGAGATTGATTGATTTTTGAAAATTTTTCTTTTTTGTACTGAAAACCCCTTCCGCCACGGTCCATACCTTTTACAAAATTCTTTGTCAGCCCTAACTTTATATGCAAAGGGGGCAAATAGATATTGTTTCTATCCACAAGGTTTTCATGTAAAATATTTTTTCTCCCACAACTATCTGCCTACTTAGCCAACTTTTCACAATATAATGCTGCGATTTAGCACGACTGTCCCACTCGCACAAAAAACAACTGTATTTTGTAAATCCCAGTCGCATTTCCAATAACAAAGCTATAACTTTCAAATCTCCACAGATTTTCGACTCGTATCGTTTATAGTCTACGCTTCTTAAAAGGCATGTCATAGTTTCATAAGGTGAACTGAATATGCAATGGGAACGGAAGACAATGCATTGCCATTGTGCAATAGAACTGCTTTCAAACTAAATTTAGATGCATCAATGAACAGTCGCCATTCTTCTGGTTTGTGTTTACCTCCAAGGATTTCAATCAAACCGCCAACATCACTGCAGTAGGTAAAATTGTCGTCCATAGAATAAAACTCAGAAAACTTCTTTTCGCGGTTACGGAAATGACTAATTTTGGTACTGTGTTGCAATAAATTCCAACTTTTCAATCGGGAGCCAAGAAACTCCGCTTTGCTTTTGCTTAAGTTCAAATTAGGAACTAAATCGTTTAGTTGTGCCTGTGTGATCAAATGTGGCTCAGTGGGATCTGGAGGAATAAACTCTGGATCATTGCTGGAAACAAATGTCAACATTTTCTTCATCTGATTCTTCAAATGTTTCTGGTGGCACAGGAACTGGAAGATCAGTACAATGGTCAAAGGATCTTATCGCCGATGTTAAATTAGGATAGACAACAGATTTTTTATTTTTTGCAAAGAAACCTGCTATCTTTGTTATGCAGAAGTAACAATCGGTTAGATTGGTACTGCGAAGGGCATACATACACGGGAACCTTTTATCCACTGTCGAAGGCGATTTGCACAAGAAACACAACAAATGTGGTGCCCATTGCTTATCTTGATCTCCAACTTGAGATCCAAAGTACAGGCGATAAGCTCTCCTTTTTAGCGCAGTAAAACATCGTTTTTGGTGTTTAGCAATAAACTCTCCACAAACATAACAAAAACTGTCCGGGTCGTTCGCACATTTACGGGACACGATTGATATTTCTATAGTTATCACTCAAAATACAAGAAATTTTCTTTGTTAAGCAGTGATAATGCAACTTTATAAAACTTCACTCGCTCCACAAAACGGTACTAATACTGAACAGGTTCATACATAAGCGATCTCACTTATGGAAAGTTAAAATAATATTTACAAATATTTATCAGAGTGACATACCTGTTGATGACATGTTAATAGCTTTCTAATACATGCGGAATGCAATTACCTCAATTTCCAAAACTTCTTATCGCTAATACGTAATTACCTAATGTAATTATGATTACACTGTCCACTGGAACTTCAAATGCATACATTTCAAAAACTAAACGTGACAGAAAAAATCTGAAAGCAGATTTTAAATTCAGAATAAAAAGTTACATAAGGATTACCTAGTTTTGTTTAAGAACCAAAAACTCTGTTAATCAGTGTTATTACTAGTTACACTATCCACTACAGTTATTATTGCAAATTAAATTTCTAGTAGAGAATGTCTGTAAAGTTTTCAGGCAGCTCTTCAAAAAGCAAACCATGAACACAAGTTGTTTTAAAAGAAAACATTTAGAATACATTTTTTGCTATCATCATAATGACTACTAATATGAATCACTCTGTACACAGTAGTAATTTTACTATTTGCAACTTAGTTCCTTTTTCTTTTAAATAAAGCAAGCTTTATATGATACTCTAAAGATAACTTCACTCTTGGTAGATTTATTGATACTTAAAAATAAATGTTATGATCAATCAAAATAAATTATTTATGCAGTTACGTTCCAAGTATAAGCGATCATCAATAATGTGTGATGTTCGCCCAACAAGCACGTTAAGACGACTAAATGATACGGCAAGTAATTTTGTAAATTAATTTAGTTACGTTCACACTTCGAATGTCTTATTCTCCGAAATAATTTAAGGAGGAGTAATTTGGATACTTCTAGTATTCATCACGGGTACATAAGCGATCAACAGGTCTTAGAAGTAAAAGCAAGTAAATTTGTAATTCTCGGCTTAAGATAATCACAGTGGAATTGATGTTAAACAAGTTAGTAATTAATGTTACAAAATTTAATTTAAAAGTCTCATTAGTATGTATGGAAAAGTAAGATACGCGCGAATGAGAACGCGCGCACGCTTGTGGAAATGCAACAAAGTGCAATGTTGGGAAGAATATACTTTGAGATAAGGATTTCGGAGAATATCTAAGTATATTACTGTTATGAACAGAAATTCTGACTTTTTAATCCGGGTCGATTGTTTACTAGCGCAAACATAGAGAGTCAGATCCGTGATGGATGGCTGAGCGCATAAATTATAACTTTCTTCCCGCGGCGCCGGCACCTGTAGCCGGTTCACGCAATAAAGCATAATAACGGTGCTGTTGTAGACACAGCCGCGATTGAAAACGCTACGTGTTTACAATTCCGAAACTTGTATTTAGGCGAACTCTGCCTCCGTAAACATCGCAAAAGCCGTGTATTTTCATTGAAACCAGTCGAACGCTGCTTTGCTCACCATACCATAGCAATAAGGTGTATAATTTTGCATTTAATTTGCATGTCAGATGATATGGATAACATCATTTTGCTGCTGTGCGGCGTTACATCGGGCTTCAAAATGCCATTAAGTTTCTATGCATATGGAATGAAGAATGGATGGTGCCAATCGACGCGCGTGACCGACGAGCGGGCCTGATACTACCCCGACGCCACGCACCCTCGGCCCGCTCGGCGGGCGACAAACGGCTTCCGCAAACAGCTCCCGCGGTTGTCCTTAGGTTTCCTTGCATGCGATCCCCATTTAGCCCCAATTGCAATTATGTTAATGTGGAATCACAGCATGCGGTTCCGCTCGCCATTTAATGCTGTTAAATTATATATGTTACATCGATCCGTCCAACTAATGACTTCATAAAATCGGACGTCGATCATAACTTTTCCCGTTTCGGATATGACATATTAATTACGTATATTTTAATTAAAACGGATGATCTCTAATACTTTTTAGGTTTTCCTGCTTTATTAAATGAATTCGTTTTATTTATTTTTTCCTGAAATGTACACCCTTATAAAACATAATTAAGGTATATAATAAATACGAAATTGAAATTCCTTTATTAGATTATTTCACGAAATTAGATTTGAATACTTTGGGTATCTTCAATAAAAATTCCATAATTAATATTATCTTTATCAAAATAAAAGAATGTTAACAACGTTTAAATACTGAAATTAATTATTTAGATGACATTAATACAATACGCACCAACACAAGTACACTTAATTACTAAGACTAATTAAATGTGTTCGGATAAATAAAATTAAGTTACCGGTGTTAATATCATAAAATTATGTGGGCGTATAATTTGTAAATTGAAAAGTAGAATCGTTAATTTGTACTATAATAACGAGAATTGGTGGAGACGACTAGATTAAAAATTCAATACTTCAACAATAAATTTCTGATCAATTATTGTATTCACAATGCGTCTGATTTAATATTTTAGTCTTTCAGATTTTATATTACTTTGTTAAAATATGCACTTAAAATCGCTCACGTCTGCAACCATTTTACTATCAAGAAAACTAAGAAATTTTTTAAAGGTCACTAACATAAGTAGAAAAAATACTTTGAAATTCTCAGCAAGTTCGGCAATTTAAAAATTGCGGATGTGTTTTTTCTATCATTCGGCACCCTTTTTATTAAATTTTTCACAAACGCTCTATCCAATTTTCAATGAAATAACACATGTCTACAAGTTCAAATAGAACGGTTTGAAAATATTAGCATTTAACATTTCAGAAACTAGAAAAACGCCACGTACTACCACGTAATTTATTCAACTAACGGTAGGCATAATTTTTCAGATTAAAGTAAAAGCATTAAATATTCGCATTGAACAAAGTGTTATAGGTATATAAAGTTATGAAAAAAAGAGAAAGTTATCGATTCCCCCCTTTTTTTTATTTATAATAATCTAATACCAGTCGATTTGTACAGGGTGTATTTATATGGTAGATTCCTAGATTCTTCATAAACTTACGTGTATCATTTTCGAAATACAGGATGTTAAAGTTCATTTTGTTTAATTATTCAATATTAAAATGAGATTTCCTTCATGCTTATTATTATAAGGTGTCTTACCATTTTACAAAATATAATTTTGAATAATTAGGTTGTGTTTTCAACCTACATGTTAGCGAAAGTGGTAATTAGAATTTTCTTGTGGGAAGCATTGTTTGAGAATAAAATGCAATTTAAAGTAAAAAGCGTAAAACGAAGGTTTCGGAGTACTCCAATTTTGAATGCAAACACAATTCTGAACGCCTACTTTACTTTAATTACCCATGCAATCTTGAATTAAATACAAACCAGTTGAAACTGAAACAAGCAAGATTGATTATCTTGGTCTGATACCCATTCTACTAAAATGGTTTTTAAGAGATTACTGACCACTACAATATTGTAATCATGTGCTCTAATCATTGGTAATAACTAAAGAAACCAAAAGTCAATGAATTTTTAATCTTCGATTTCGTAAAAACGAGTCTCACATCATCTCTCCGGACTGTCAATATTACTTTCTTTGGAGTTTGTCAAATCTTAGTGATATCACCGAATAGAAACCTGGAAAGCCAGGGAAGTAGCTAAAAGGCTGGTTTTTCATATAAAAAATCTCTACATTTACTTCTGAACTTAAAATATGACCAAATCAAGGAGAAGAGTCGAGGTTGATTGCACGGCATTTAGTGCAACACTATAAATCAAAACCAAAACTACTCATAGATAAAACTCACGGTACGTGATACACCAACATCAATAAAAAGGCGTATGGGATCAGTATGAACAGACAAAGAAACGGTAGAATTGTGACCCAATCATACTGGTGGATTCATGAAATATCCAAAAAACAGTTAGTCTTGAAAAGTTGCAAAAGCAGCAAAAAGTCTGGTGGGCCTTGTTTCCTAAGACACTTCCTTATCAAAAAAGAAAGGCATTCTAAATGGGAAGAGAAAATGTTGTACCATTCACAAAAAAAGAGCTAGAAATTGCTCTGTATTTGAATGTAAAATGGTAAAGGCGAGCCAAAATGACTAGTAAAATCCTAAACCAGAGGAGCAAAAACTTTCGGATGAATGAGAGATAACGACAGTAGTCTTGATACTGCAAACGGAAAAATCCTCCAAATTGGAGTCATCATTTAGTAGGCGGTTGTGCCTGATGAAGACCGTGAGAAAGTTATATGACGCACTAACAAGAAACTGATTATCAAAAATGACAGACACTGTAAGAAACTAAAAAAGCATTGGATATTTCAAAGTTGCAAAATAATTCTAAACTGGAGAATCTCCCGATATCTCTTTAGTCTAATCTTCAGTGAAATCGATATATCAGAATAGCAAGAAAGATATGTAAAGAAAAAAAGTTACAGCAGCAATTGGTTTTAGGGTCAACACCCTGAAACGTCTTTTATGTCGAAACTCACAAACTGTGCAAACACTATTGTCTTTGCGAATGGCCTCGCTCTTATTACTATAGCTAAAAACAAAGATATAGCTAACGAGATACATAAACAAAGGTTTACAAAGAAATAAAAGAGTGGATGAAACGCTACAGCTTCCAATTAGCACCAGAAAGAACTGAAACCATTATTTTTAAAGGAACGTCACAGTGGTGCCCAAAAAAAAACTAAGCTAAGAACATCACATTACAAGCTAAGATAATTAACAAAAACTACTGAAAAAAAGACTACTTCAAGAATAACATTCATGCCAAATATTGAAGGCTGCGCTAGTAGAACGAAAAAAGTGGTTTACTACACTGTACTATAAAGGTTCAAAAATATGAGAAAATGGTGCCGAGAATGCTGCTCAGAGTAATAAGCGGCTAATGCATCATTGAAGATCACAGCGGACATGGCTCATTCTGTGAATATACCTATCGAATTCAAAAAACAAACAATAACTGTTGTGTGTATTTTAAAGCAGTTTTGTGCAGAACTAAAGACCAACATAAATACTACATTTCCTAGGAAAATGTCGAATCACTAAAAAATTTTGGTCTGTCAGTATTACTCAGGTTTAAATATTAAGTGCCATGCATCATTTCTGTCTTGAATTTCTGAGCTGTTGCTTTACTTTAGACTTGTAGAAAATCCAAATTTTCCAGTCTCCACTGTGTCCATCATCTAACCTCTCTTAACATAGAGAACCTTGATTTTTAGTCATCAGAAATAAAAGTTTCAATCTTTAAATGTATTATCGATCTGTCAAAGTTAGAGCAAGCTACTGAGTGTAACTTACGAGGGTGGTCTGAAAAGTTTCCGACCTCAACGTGAAGATGGCAGCACTCGTAAATAAAAGCTACTGAATTTCGTTGTTCATCTGTTGACAGTTACTCACCAAAGTTTCAGCCATTTTGGACGCGCAGTTTTTATGTAACAGTCGTTTGAGTGAGTTGATGTGAGTGTTTTTGTGAAAATGGACAAAATCGAGTATCGAGCTGTCATTAAATATTTGTTTTTGAAAGGCAATACGCCTCCGCAAATAAAAGATGAGTTGGATTCTGTGTATGGGGACTCTGCACCATCATTTACCACAGTGAAATTTTGGGCTGCTGAATTTAAACGTGGCCGTAAGAGCTTGGGAGACGATGTACGTTCGGGACGTCCAAAAACTGCAACTACCGACGAAAACATCACCAAAGTTCACCAAATGGTGCTAGACGACCGCCGAATTAAAGTTAGAGAGATAGCAGAGGTTATGAACATGTCGAAAGAACGTGTTTGTCACATATTAAATCAACATTTAGGCATGAGAAAGCTATCCGCGCGTTGGGTGCCGCGTTTGCTCACGTTAAACCAAAAACGTGTTCGAATGAATATTTCCAACGCTCTTTTGGCGCAGTTTACGCGAAATAAATCCGAGTTTTGGCGCCGATTAATTACTGTAGATGAAACTTGGATACACCATTATACGCCCGAAACAAAAATAGAGTCCAAACAGTGGCTCCAAAAAAAGCAAAAACTGTTTTTTCGGCTGGGAAAGTGATGGCGACTGTTTTTTGGGATAGTCATAAAGTTATATTAATCGATTATCTTCAAAAAGGAAAAGCCATTACAGGAGCAGACTATGCATCATTACTTGACAAGCTGAAGGCAAAACTTGCGAAAAAACGGCCACATTTGCAGAAAAAGAAAATCCTGTTTCACCAAGATAACGTACCGTCTCACACTTCAGCGGTTGCCATGGCGAAAATCCACGAATTACGGTTTGAACTGCTTGACCATCCGCCTTACTCACCAGATCTAGCCCCAAGCGACTTCTTTTTGTTCCCTCATCTAAAAATTGCGCTCGGAGGACAAAGATTTTTGTCAAATGAAGAGGCAATCACCTTCGTGAACAATTATTTTGCAGAGAAAAATGCCGAGTACTATTTGTACGGGTTACAGAGATGGGAGCATCGCTGGGAGAAGTGTGTAGAGTTACAAGGAGACTATGTTGAAAAATAAAAAAAATTTTCAGAAAAAATGTCTTGTATCTTTGTTAGGTCGGAAACTTTTCAGACCACCCTCGTATGGCTTATGGTTTGGGAAAGTTACCGACAATAAATTTTCTGCCTTGTCAATTTTACATCGAGATGTAGCTTCCCTTACAAAACATTACATGTTGATTTGATCAACCGAACGATTCACAAACTGGAAGCTAAACTATTGGTAATCTCGAATTTAGCATTCCCAGTCTACTGTGTCAAGTTTAATACAACGCTGTGGCTTTGACTAACTAAAAGCAAAAACTGCAAGCCAAGGATAAAAAGTTCGTTAGCCCAGATTGAACAGATTAAAATCTAGAAATTAAATGACTTTTCCGGTTCACAATAAACCGAGAATTGGAGTTTTAGCAATTTACAGTTTGACTTTTTCATATTAGATTTACCTTGACAAACTAAACCCTTATTTGAAAAGATAAAATTCAGTTTCTTTTTTTCAAATCAAAGACTGAAATGGTGTTCAAGTCTTTCAAGGTTACAAAAGTTGATATTCGGCTCCAGGCGATCTTTTTTCATGGTTCCTATCCAAACAAAACAACTAAGTGGTAAATCGAACAAAGTGACAAAGGACTAACACAAGCAGAAGACAAGAAAATCAAGTCAAATCAAGTAAAGTGGAACTCGAGGGTACTTTAAGAGTTTAGGCCTTATTAAGTTTCTTGAAATGAGATTTTCTTGAAAATGAAAATTAATAACTTTATAGTTTGCAAAGGCGTTACCTTTACCATTCTAATCCGAGAGATATATTTTGCATCGCTCAAGTTTGTCGAGACGGAGGCTCAAGAGGGTTTCAAATGCTATATCTGTAGATTTGAGCTAAACACAAGATACAGAACTGAACCAATTACGTTTAAGTCAAATTAAGCTCGGCGCGATTGGATAAATTAATTTGTCTCGACAAGTAGAAAAAAAAAAGTAGTTTAGGAATAAGATACTAACGGAGTTTAGAGAAGCCAAAACTTGTTTTACTGGAGTATCAGCTGAGAAGCAAGTAAATTCATTTCTAGTGAGTTTTAAAATCTTCATAATCCCAAAATTATGCAGTAAGGTATACCGTACGGTTTGCTGAACTGATATGTCAAACGAAATACAAATAGTTAATTATTTATTTAATATTCGATAAATTACAACTGCAAAGCATAAATTATGAATTTGTATTCTATTAACAATCGTACCATAAAAACCCGCATGATTAAATAGTTGATGAAACATCACATTTCCTTTCCTTTTTTAAAATTTCGTCAGAAGCTAAATGATAGTCTAAACACGACCGACAACAATCAACGTAAAAAGCAGTAACAAAAGCACGAGTCTGATTACAAGAATTTAGATCCATTTTCAGCCTACAACAATTTAAAAAATTGCGAAAGCAACTTCACCGAGCCATTTTAAGAAACCTATTTGATTCTTACTTTTGAATACGTTTAATTTGGAGCAAAACTATACCTCTGCTAATAGCTTGAGAGTTCTTAGGAATTTTAAACTAGGATGCTGCTGTAAAGAAAATTAACTCGCTGCTATTTCATTCTTGTGTATATTGTAAAGATTTCCTATGAGAATAAAACTATTGTAATGGTGGTTTTTATTTTTCAAATGTCATCTATTTAAATGGATTTTTAAGAGAACACAAGATAATAAATATTTCTAATTTAACTCTGTAGAACGTGTAGTAAGAAAAAAAACATTTCATTTAGTTCACTTTTGATTACATTATAAATTCACATACTGAAAGTTGTAAATACCATTGGTAATCTATTGTCTAGTAATGAAGACAGCTGCGTAACTCTTTTGTTGACTTTGACTCAATTTTGAAACTATTTTGGTTATTCTTATCTTTATTTCGGTTTTCTGGACAAATTATAATTTTGACATTCAAGATTCTTCCTCTTGTCAAAAATGCAATATTTGGAGCTTCATTCTAGAACCTTATGGAGACCCAAAGATTCTAAAATTTCGAAATCACTGCGTTCAGATACTTTTCTTTCTAAGGTAGGAAGGTGTCCAAAAGAACCCTCTAAATGAAACTGGTGAGCAAATAGATTGTCGCTATTCAGATTGGAAGTAACTTTGGGCAAAACAGAAGCAAAAATTATAGTTGTTCCTGGCTAAAACTGCATAGACAATCAAAATCCAAGCAGGAAAAAAAACGAAAAATATCATCATATTATATTAGTGATACTGAGAAAGATAATAATGGTCTGAAGTTTGGCCTCCATGAGAAATAAGCCGCACCAAAAGCCAAAACTATTGGGCAGTTTGAGATTTCAAATTCTACAAATATGAAAAATTTTGCTTGGGATTGTCAAAATCAGCAATGAAGAAAAAATAATCAATTAATCAATTAATTTGTTATGATGCCCCCATTACGCATATACTACAACTGAAAGTGCAGATTTGATACCACGAGCAAAAACAATGAACTTCTAAGCATCAATCATACAACTCTCTTTTAACATTCTATGGTAGACAAACAATAAAAAGTTAATTTGAATATTTTAAACTAATATACCCTATTAATTATTTATTAATATTCAGTTTACTTTAACAAATTTAAGGAACATTTATAATTAATGTTTTGGAGTTAAAATAATGTTAGTAATGTAAACATTGCTAAAATCAACTTTAAACAATTTGTTCTGTAACTTAGGATAAACAGATTAAGTCAGTTACATTAAATTAAGCAGAAATAACTTAATCATTTTCTTTTCGGTTATTACTGCAAACGATGACTTCTAACAACTTGTTTCCTTTTTAACCTAAGTTAAGGTCTATACGCATCTTAAACTGCAAAAAGCAAACAATTGTAGGAAAATTTATTACTTTGTTGTTTAGTATTAACTTTATGTTAAGATTCATATTAATTAATGTTAAACAAAACTTGAACCTACTGTTTTTGTATTATCATGTTATTGAAGACTAGAAGTTTATAGTTAGTTTTACTAAAAAAATAGCAACCTTCATGGTGATTTCAACTGTTTATTTTGTTTAACATCAAATATTGTTTATTTGCATATAAAAATCGATATTTTTCATTGACTTATATTGTGTTATCTATGTTCACTGTAAATTTATTGCTGCTTGCAGCCTTGCAAATAGCGCTTTACCCCGAGTTTCTTCTGTCCTGACTCCCTTCTTGCTTTTCCAGTGTAAATAAAGCCACAAAACAGAAAATAATTGAAACGCGCCAAATTAGTTAGTTGGAGGCCTTTGGCTGCAGAATGAAATTTAGTTAATTGATATATTCTTTCTTGTTATTCTAATTAGTATAAATAATAAAATGTACATAGCCAAGACTGAAATTTACAAAAACTTTCTGTATTAAAGTTTTAAAGTTTAGAACGCACACTCTAAGCTTAACTTCAATACGGTAGTTCTGTTAGATGAAACCGTCAAACGGAAATAATCATTATCAGTTTTTAGAAAATAAACAATATCACAATGAAAAATCTGTACGTTAGTTAACTAATCTAAAAGCTAAAGCAAAAGTTTTGGGGACATATGTGTAAAAGATAAGTCTACACTCTTGATCTCAAATACGCAAAAAATAATCAACAGATTGCTCATTTACTTATACTTTTTTGAAGTAGAATATTTAAATTACATTTTAGCACCAGGAATCGAGAATTATCTGCAGCAAATAAAAAGGTTTTTGTACATTTTAATATAATGTAATTACATCCGTTTCTTCGAGTGAAAAAAGTAAGTAAGTTAAAGAAAAAAATCGGTTATTTAATAAAACAAATTTCAATTAAAAAGTATAACTTCATCTTTATGAAAATAATTTCTGTATATTGTAGTACAGTGCAATTTAATTTTTCCCATGACAAAACAAGAAATTCTAGAAGTGAAATTAAAATTAAAAAAGTAAAAGTTCAGACTCGTGACTGAATCAAAACCGACTTTAAATTCACGATTCAGCCTTCTCTTTCCATAAGAATTAATAAAGATTAAATTAGATGTTTGTTATATTTGTTCAGGAGATAGAAGATACGAAATTGCGTTTTGATGTAGGTAGGTATTTAATATTTTACGTTTTACTGGTTTGTAAACGAAAATGTCTAATAACAGCAAGAATTTTGCAACGACAAGTTTTAAACTCGTAAAGTTAAAAGAATCGACCCTAACATTTCTCAAAGATATATCATATCCGCTGTAAACAAATTTTATGATCTTCGCTTAAAACGAGAAATCTTATTTTAAATTTAATTTTAAACTAAACGTACATTTTCCTTATTAGTTTATACAGGGCATTTCAGATGTTTACATCAAAAATTACCAGACCGGAGCAAACATTACCTTAACCCAAAGTTGTGCAGAACAAACAAATTTTAATAGTTGTGAACATAAGTAAGTCAGGACAATGTCAACCTTCATCGTTATGATAAAATTTACTTGCTTTCATCTTTTATAATATAAACTCTATTAAATTTAAAAAAAGTCAAACTAGACTTCTTTCTCTTTACGCTGATATTGCAAATTAAATTGAATAATGATACTATAAAGAAATTAGAATTTTAAAATAACTTCGTTGCAAATTAAACTATTAAATATGCAATAGATACAATGACTTTCAAATTTTTCTAGGAATTCATCAAAATTAAATTCAAAAATTCTTGAATTTATTGATTCGAAGATAATTACATTTTTGTTGTTACGCCTCTGGCTCAGGAGCCTTCCAAAGTGGTTAACATGGATTTTCAAAAGTATCTGCAGATAAATCCTTACTTTTTGCGTGAGTTACAGCTCGTTAAACCCAACATTTTATACTAAATGCAGTACCTAAATTTTAAACAACTTAGAGCTTTGGAGAAAACACCGCCATCATCTAAAGGAGTTACGGATGGAACCAAATCCACGTGAATAACTTGTAAAACATTAGTTTAACAATGTTACTATTTTACAGATATATAGAGAATGAATAGTTTAGAAATATAATAGACAGAGAAATTCCTCCACCTCTTCGTCGTGACTAAAATACGACAATGGAATTACTAGCAATACTCAAATTCAAAAGTGACTTCTTTAAATAATCAAGAAATTAATTAAAAGAATTAATTTCTCCCAGCACGGACGTCTCCCGGCGGCCTTTTCCCGGCATGGACTTTTTCCGGCACGGAATCTTCCCGGTACGGACTCCTCCCAGCCGGGTACCTTCCGGTACGGATGTCTTCCGGCACGAATCTCTCCCGGCAAGTATATCTCTCGGCGTAGATTTCTGCCGGCACGGATATTTCCCGGCATACACGTAGAATTGGGGTTTCAACTATGCTTAGTCCACAATATCATGTAGTAACATAATATTGAGCTGGTTATAACCTCTAACCCAACCTCTAACCTAACCTCTAACCTAGCCTTTAACCTAAGAATTAACTTAACCTCCAACCCAACTTCTAACCAAACCTCCAACCTAACCTCTAACCTAAACTCTAACCTAACCTTTAACCTAACATTTAACAAGCTCTCTCACTGATGACAGGTTATAACCAGCTCAATATTATGTTACTACATGATATTATGGACTAAGCATAGTCGAAACTCCAATTTTACGTGTATGCCGGGAAATATCCGTGCCGGGAGAAGTCTGCGCTGGAAGATATTCGTACCGGGAGAAGTCCATGCCGGGAAAATTTCGTGCAGGGAAACGTCCATGCCGGGCAAAGACCGCCAGAAGACGTCCGTGCCAGGAGAAATCCGCCGGGAACTGCACGGTACAAATTTACAAGATAGTTATGGTAAGGTTCGTTTCAAACTATATAGAAATGTAAGTCTAGCAGTTTTAGAGTTATTTAATTAGTTTTGCATTGTAGCGTTTTCCCTTCACCTTCCGACACTTGGTCTTCCATAGTAATTATTGAAATCTTTAACTATATGCAACAGAGTGCCCATGGAAGAGGCATCAAAAACCTTGTTGTTGTCTTTTGTTACAAAATTTTCTGGACGCAAGGAAGATTTGTTGGACGTAGTAGCGTCGCATGATCGAGAAAACTTCTCGAATACAAAACTGGACTGATAGCCTGTCTACGAATTTTCCCTATTACGTAGCTCTTATGTAAGAACCTTCAAACAGTAGACTTAGATCTAAGAGCTATAACCAAGAAATGTCCAAAATGTTTTGAGTGGAATAACAGAACCTGTAGAGACAAATCACAGTTCCACGTATCAGCAAAAGAGACAACAGCTGATACATATTGCAGACGATCAATTTTTCCAAGATAAAGTCGGTTTCTCACACGTCAGTTTCTGTGGAGCATTTTTTCTGCTGAATACAAAATAGCTTTGAGAAAACGTGCTTTTAGTGAGATTAATCAGTCATTTCTACCTTTCTTTCTAGGTGTGCCGTTGAATATATTGTCACGGGTAAAACCAGAAAAAGACGCCTTATGCAGACTCGCAGCAGCTCAAACGTCGGAAAAGAGAGGGTTTACAAAATAATCCAACATAATTTGGATTAGGATTCAATGATAAAATAAAGACAAATCTCGCTTATAACTTTAAGATGTCAAAAATCAATATGGGCGCCAGGAACAAGGCGAGGTAATCACATTCGTTGATGTGGTTCCGCACCAGAAAACACTTTGTATATATGTATTAGTAAGACGTCCTGGTAGCAATGAACACTCTTGACTTACAAATCAAACTTGTAATATCTTAAGATCTTATTATATTTGCATTAAACAACTCGCTGCGGTTCACTAAACCAGTGTATACTGTAAATGGTACTGGTTTACAATATCTATACATTGGTTTAAAACAAACACACATATATTTTGCACTTTGCCTGAGAAACAGTAAGAAAATAGGATGCTAAGATACATTTACACTCAACGATTTATTAAGAATAAAAAAGAATACCAAACTGCAAAACCTGTGACAACAAACAAAAAAAGATTTCTTCAGTAAAGGTTTTTAATAACAAAGTCACAAAGTTTTACTGACTGACTTTACACTAATAAGACGCGATATTCTATTGTGTGCATTATGTATATTACAGGAGAACAAAAGAAGCCATAGGCTTTTATTTAACGTTAGCAAAGAATTTAATTCATCAACAGTTAAAACCCTAGATCCAGCTTTACTACGGGTACCTTTGCCATAAAATTCACATTTTAAAGCTATTTATATGGCTAATTTCTTTCTTTTCCACGAAAAGGAAATAACAAATAGAGTTATTAAACTAAATATATCTTACAGTAATAATCAGTTGATACTGAATCATAATGGAAGACTCCACCAGATTTGGACTCCAAGCAGAAACATTTTCTGGTAAATTCACTGAACGTGAACGGCGGTCGGAAGGGTCAGTGACCCTTCTACGCTTTTATTCACAAAGTGACGCAGAAGACTACTCCTACTCGCTCATAAAGAACTGTTTCAATGCAAAACGCCGGGACGCACTTTGTACCCTGTTTCACAAAACTATTAACGAGTATTTACTGCTGCCGGTCGAATTTCTAAGACGAAGCGTTTATTGAACGTCAATTTTCCAATATCGAAAGATTCAAAACCCTTGAGAAGCACTGATAATTAATGGATCTTTTAACACAAGAACAAAAGGATCCCAACCTTTAGTTGGACGAAATTCTGGTTAAAATAATTTAACTCACAAACTACAAAATTGGAGATTTTTATTTCCACTACTCATAAGATTCTAGAAGTACATCCGACTAGATAGTCGTAAATATAGCTCAGAGAAACTTCACAAACGATACGGATTTGCGGTAAAGCGTTTTAATGATGAGCTTATAATACTTGAGGCGAGGCTTGACCCTGTCTTTCACTGGCTGTGTCCAGTAACTCACTAACTACGCGTTCTTATTTCGCGCCAAGTTGGCTAAACGTGAAGCCACGTCTTGCTAGGCGCAACCGTGTTAAACGTAACACAATGGAATTTTCTTGTCTGTTGCGGCCTGGAACGCACCAAGCGACGAAATTAAAAGGCCGGATCACGCAGGAACCATTTACAAACATAACGCACCCCATGTACGATAAAAATTAAGTGTGAATTTGAGAAATAATGCCTACTAACCTATAAATCGTAAAAAAATGTTAATAGGACAATATCTACATATTGTATACATTTGTAACAAAATCTATTATAATCTCAACTAATTATTTTCATGATCCAATAATGAATGGTTAGTAAAATGTATTATAAACAAAAATTTTCAAGATGGTAGACACCTTACAGTTAGAATTACACAAGAACTGCATCTCAATATTTCACTCCTGTTCGAAAGATTTCAACATCGAAATCGAACATGAAAAAATGTAAAAAGGTAATAACAACCATTCAGATAGCTTTTATGCGCAGTTTTAAAATATTAAAGACAAGAAATTATTAATCAAGACTTTAACTGTTTAATCAAGAAATAATTACAAATATAAATGGAGTTGATTCAAGTATTCAGGAAGTTAGCCTGAAAATTGCCGCGTGTATTATTTTCAAAATACTGCACTATCTGTATTAGTATTTTGTGTCCTTTTCAACCACAGTAGTTTTCACCTCGAGGGGGTCGACCCTTGCTGTGCTACCACTTGTTACGAATACAAAAAGCACTTTAACATAAACTGTGACTAATCGAGTTCATTTTGCGGTACAAAAGAGTGCATTATAAATTACTGTCAGTTTGTGTTAATTAACATTGTAAATATATAATTTGGTGTTCCTGTATATTGTCGTTAAACAGTTAATCATCGATTCGTTTTTGATTATGAGAATGGATGATTTCGTAAAACGCACAAAAGCTTATTAAGCAAAAGCGATTTTCCAGCTAAATGGTTTTTTGACTTCATATTATAACTACATAAAATTTAAATTAAATAAATATGCAAAAAGCTTAAATTAATCTGTAAAATAAATAGAACTATACTGTTTGTTTCATTGCTGAAACTGTAGTGTAAAAATAACATTACAACCCTTCTGGGTATAGATAACTAAACACGTTATAGCCAAATGGGAAAAATAAATTCTGAAACGCAGACTTTTGTTAAAATACCGTGGGGCGTTTCTAAAACGAGTATAGATTTAAGTAAAAAAAAAACTCTTGACGTTTGATTGTAATGCTTTAGGCTATCATAAAGGGGTTTCGGTTATTAATATGATACTGAAAAGACATGACGTCATTAAAAGTAGAATATAAATCTTTTCTAACGATTCCGATTTTAAAAGTCAACGGGGAAACTTTTAATTAATCCTTTTTTATAGATACTAAAAATCTGTTTCCTTGGAGATCAGGTTCTTGCATTTGCTAAAAAATTCTTTTTAGCTCTTTTATTGAACGTAAATGGTACTCCATGTACAACATAACAATTGTGATATTTGATAATAGGGTATATAGCTACAATATAAATTTTATTATCGTTTCAGTTAAGACCTACACTATACGAATACTGATGCTTGTGCTAGAATATAAATAGAATTTACAGAAAATTAATGCCCCCCCAGAGTCGGACTAGTTACTAGTTAAGGCCCTAATTTTCAATTATTTTGTAAGCATATCTCTCCAATAGCTCATCATATTATTAGAAAAGCAAGTTTTATCACAACAAGGCTAGAATTACAAATCGTTATTACAGAAGACTTTTGACTCAATTAGACTATACTCGAATGGGAAATTGCGCTCTTCTTCGAAGTGCAATGGAAATATGTACGCAGTCTTATGAATAATTGTATGGCATCATTTACAGACACCAAGAGAAAGCCAAAATAATGGGTAAATTTACAAAACTTTTCTTCATAACAAAAAGTTTGTCCATCCCCGGTCTAAGTAAGTTAAGACATCTAACAAAAATGTTTCAAAACTAATATCGATTTGTACAAGTACAATTTTTTTTTTGATTATCGCGAACAAAAATAAAATTGCCATAAATATTTTGGTATTATGATAGAAAGAAATGTCTTTCTCTATGTTGAAAGATAAGTGGTCGAGTTTTAGTGGAGCGACAATTCATGAGCAAACTTCATTTACATTTTTTCAAGCTTGTAATAAGCTTTTATAGAAAATAAAATGATTTACGACACAACCAAATAGCCGTAATATTTGTATTAGAAAAAAGTGACGGCACGTTTTGGGCCTTGTTAAGAAATATGAAATGCAAAATTTCCAATGCTGCAACATCGATTGCAGCATAATGTTTCATAAACTAATGTTTTTGGGCAAAAAACAATATCTTTTCTCTTTGCAATTTTTTCCATTATATCCATGGATTTAAACAATCCTGGGTTGCGTCCCAAAAATGTTTTACTGTAAGTCAAAACAAGTCTCTTTTTGATGGTTTCAAAACCCAATGATCAGTATCATCGCCCCGCAGAATTCTTTCTGGATGATCATAGCAGCCACCACAGCACTTACTGTTTATAATGGTTCGATATCATCAATAGCCTTTTTCGTGTTACACAAATTTCTTGTTATGACTTCATACGTTTGGAAAGTTAAACGGCATTGCTTACCTTAAGAGAGATCTATCCAGGCATTTTTACTGCAATTTTCGAAACAAAACTGATGATCACTTAAAAAAAAATTATTATTTGTTTGATATTATATGTCAAAGGGGAAATTTGAAGTAGTGCCTGTAACCAAATAAATCTTTTTAAATATAAACTAAATTTTCCCAAAAGATCTTATAGTTTATTTTTAAAAAATTTCTTTAAATCAGAGACATTGCTTTAAATGTCTTCTTTCACATATACTAAACACATAATTAAATCTTCAATCAGTGATCGTCAGTTTTGTTTTGAAAACTGCCGTAAAAAAATTTAGTATTCTTTCTAACTTGACAAGTTGTTTCACATGTTGCAATTTAGATAGTAGCTTTGGTAAAGACAACAACCAAATGATCGCGACTGCCCAAATCTTGTTCGAGAATCTGTAATGCTATCATTATTGGAAATATGTTATACCACAGAGAAGCAAAACAGGACTAAGAGGGGTGGGATTTATGCTAAACAAAAGAATAACGACAAATGTAACGAAATACAAGGAGATAACAAAAAGAGTAGCATACATTAAATTGAAAATCACAAAATTCTGCAAACTAGAAATCATCCAAATGTATGCCTCCACAACATCCTACGAAGACGAAAAAATTGAGACGTTCTATGAAGAAATAACTACAGCCACTCAACAAAACCTAAACCAATACACGATCATAATGGGAGACTTCAACGCAAACTTAGGCAGAAAAAGAGAAGCTGATGAAGAGAAAATCGGATACTTTGGGCAAGGCGAAAGAAATGAACGAGGACAGATGCTGATGAACTTCCTAGAACAGCAGAAACTCTACGCCATGAATACATTCTACAAAAAAAGTCAAATAGAAAATGAACTTGGCTCTCCCCAACTAAAGAACACAAAAATGAATTAGACTGCATATTGTCAACTAATAAGAGAATATTTAAAGATGTGGGAGCAGGAAGCGACCCGTGAATTGTTCGGGCTGAGCTGGTAATAAGCGAAAAATGGGAAAGGACGAAAATAATGAAAAACACACCACCGGTAATAGATACGAAACTCTTAAAAGAGAAAAATAGCGAGTACATTAAAGAACTCAAAGAAAACTTAAATCAAACTCCTTACTACGCTGAAATGCTAATAGATGAACTAAATACGACAATCAACAAAGCTATGTTAAAGTCGACAGAGAAAATAACAAAAACCCAAACAGAAAGATCGAAACAATGGAGTCTAACACTGAGGACCTGTTTAAGAAACGACGACTATGAATAAGAAAAGAAGAAAACGTAGAAACAAATAAAACACTTAAAAAGTCCATTAGAAAAGATAAGAAAAGACAGACAGAGAACATGATAGAACAAGCAATAGAGAATAGCAAAAATATAAAAAGCGCAAGAACGTCACTGGGAAAAGTCTACATCAACGCAATTAAAAATGAAAACGGAACGAAAATAACGAACAGAAAAAAATTCTAAGAACGACAGAGAAATTCTACAAAGACCTTTACGAACAAAAACAAACGGCATCAGACAATGTCAAAAAATCTCTAGAAAAAGCAGTTATGGATGAAGCTTCAGAAGACATTTCAAATATCTTCGACGAAGAAATAATGAGTAACATCAAATCTATGAAAAGTAACAAAGCTCCGGGGATCGATGGTATATTTCCGGAACTCATCAAGCAGGTCGAAGAAGCAATACTGAAACCACTACGAACACTTTTTAACAGCTGCTTACACAAAAGAAAAATTCCAGAAGAATGAAACAACTCGCTGACAGTCCTACTGCACAAAAAGGTGATAAAAACGACCTACGAAATTACAGACTCATATCACTATTACCACAGATCTGTAAACTGCTAGCCAAAATAGTAGTTAACAGATTAGAAAATAAATTGGAACAATTTCAGAATTGCGAACAAGCAGGCTTCAGAAAAAACTGTAGCACATCCGACCATATACTAGAACTGAGAACACTAATAGAAAAATCCACCGAATATAACCTACCACTATATCTAGCCTTCGTCGATTACGAGAAGGCATTCGAAGGCGTGGAATAGTGATCAGTACAAAGAGCACTTCAAAAATGCAGAGTATACTATAGATACATACGAGAAGATAACAACAGTAATACAATTACACGATAGAACCCAACCAATTGTCATTCGAAGGGGCGTGAGACAAGGAGATTCAATAAGCCCTAGACTGTTTATAACCGTAATGCAAGACCCGTTCTCAAAGTTAAACTAGGACAATAAAGGAATCATGATAAATGAAAAAGGTTAAATAATTTAAAATACGCAGATGACGTGGCTCTAATAGCAAACAGCTTCAAAGAGACAGATAATGCTAGAAAAATTAAAAAGAGAATTTGAAAAAATAGGACTGAAACTAAATAGAAAAAAAACTAAAATTATAACCAACCGAAACGAAAACAGGGATTTTATTGTGAACGATACTATCATAAAGCGCACCGAAGAGTATATCTACCTTGGACAAATTATTAGATGCGGGAAGGCAAGCCAGACAACTGAAATTGAGAGACGCATAGGATCAGCATGGCGCGCTTTTAGTAGGCAAAGCAGGCTCTTGAACGACCAGAAGATCTCATTGGAACTAAGAAGTTCCGTTTTCGACCAATGCGTACTTCCAGTCCTCGCATATGCCGCGCAAACATGGGCTTGATGGATAAACTGCCCAAAACACAAAGATCCATTTAGAGATTAATGTTAAACATTAAACTAAAAGACATCCGTCAAAAATCTAACTTAATAGATATAAAACAACACGTAGCATCGTTAAAGTGGCGATGGGCAGGACAGACTTTGAGACAAACGGACAACCGTTGGAGCAAAGAGATTCAACAGTGAAGACCCTGTCTGGGAAGGAGAGGCAGAGATCACCCACAAACGCATTGGAGAGATGATTTGAAGCTGATGGTAGGATTCAACTGGGCAGGAAAGGCGCAGGACAGAGAATTAAGGAGGCAAATAGGGGAGGTCTATATCCAGCATTGGATGGCAACAGGCTGATAAAGGAACATTCTAGTTTCTTCTCAAAGATCTAGAATCGCCGATAGTAGAAACCGCTAGACACCCAGCTAGCAGAATGACGTCTAATTCACGTGATTTGTTGGTCGACAAGTATGATAGATTTACTAACGTATAATTCAATCTCATCCAGTAATTACTTTAATATACTGTATTATAATCTAGTTAAAATCGATCTGCCATATGTATCTTTACGTTCTTATAGTAATTTCTCGTTATTCTCAAAACAAAATTGACGGTCACTGATGGAAAATAATTACGGATTTGATATTATGTGAAAGAATTTAAATTTGTACAAAAAACGTTTAAATGAATTTTTACGTAGTCCTTTAGATCATTTTAGATCCTTTCTATCAGTAGTCTCAATTTTGTTTCAAAAATAGCGCGAAATTACTTAGTAACGTGAGGATTGATCGTTTTTAACAACTCTTTATCTTCGTTAGAAAGTGAGATTTTAATAAACAGTACGTAACGTCGTATGTAATCACATAAAGGATAAAAACACGGAACAGAAATGACGTCAGTTAGTTAGAATTCGATGAAGTCTGCTTGTTGGAACACTACGTACCATGTCATAACTCATAAGTGATAACTAACCATGACACTTTCAACTTAAGATGTGGATATACAATAGACTTAATCATTTGAAGAAATAAACACATAACTTTTGTGCAAAGTTCAACACTTTCCAATTTTTGTGAACAAAAACCGCTCAATATACATATCCCAGCTGGCTTACGAGTACAACCGTCAGCTTTAATGATGAGTGTTGTTACTAATATTGAAAGAACTCTTAGATCTATTGAGGTACGTACTTTCGGCTAGCATCTTCCCATTCAAATCGTCCGTTCTGAGTCATCTTGTAGATAAATATTAGGAATATTAACTTGATTATGTTTAAAATTAAAAAGTATTTTTCAAATATATTTTTGTAAAAATGCAACAGCAAATTAAAACGGAATTTTTAAAAGTGAAACGTGTCTACGAACTACACAAAACTTCATTAGAAAGAAATCCTAGAATTTATCTCTATATTTCTGTGGGTTATAAATCATAAAAACCACGAAAGTTAAAAGGTGGCAAAAGAGCAACAGAATAAATTGTCGAAAGCGTTTTTTTTCCATTTCTGTTATTTTTAACACCAAAAGGGTAAAATAAAGCAAATAATGTTTGGGGTCGTTAATATTTTATGAATAAAGATAAATGCAGGAAAAGAAGTCAGATTTCTTATTGTCGCATGTTAAACCTCTCAAGTTTCCATTTTTACGTTGATGTTTTTATAACTCCGTGTTTGTTCTGTCTGAAGATAAAATTGCCGGATTTGAATAAATTCTGAAATGATAAAAGAAGGAACGGTAAAAATTTAAGATGACACTGTGTTTAACAGGCGTGCAAAAAACATAACTGCGAGGTTTATGCAGACAGTTTCAATATTATTGCCTTATGATACGAATGTCTTTCTTTTTAGGTTGCGGTAGGAGTGGATAGAATAATATGCTGACTTGACAATTTCCCAAAGTCCCCAGACACCAAATCCCAAAGCGTTTCCGGCGTATGGAGCAAGGGCGTAGGAGTTAAAGCGGTTATCCTAGGGTACTTTCTGGAATACCTAGCGAGTGCGGATTGATAGGTTATCTATAATTCTCCTGTAATCTCCGAAGCTCTAGGTGAGTAAAAACTTTTTCGACTTCACTACATTCGATCCCTTTTGGCAGAACGGTCGAGTTTGAGCGGCTTACACAAAACGGCGTGCGGTTTTATGCTGCTCGTGAAGCGGTTGTGCTTTTGATTCATCTGTCAGGATTATACGGTTTTATTTTTTAAAATGATGTTATCGGGGTGCAATGTAGCGTGTTTCTCGGGTTGATTGGCTGAAGGATATGCGCGTAGAATAAGAGGTGTTCCGCATTCTCGAGAGGTTCAACAGCTGTCCAAACACCGCATAGACCATCGTGGTTATGCATTGATTATCCATAATTTCCATTCCGGCACTTAAAGTCAACAAACGCGTCGTGTGCAAATTGTTCTTATTACACAAGTAGGTGCACATAAAGCCACTAAACGGCGCTAGTCGAGCGAAAGGCAGGATGGGAATCGTTTCAGCTAAGAGCGTCAAATCCTGAAGGGTAATACAGGCGCTACAGGAACAAAGCTTGCCTACCCCATTATTATGAGCTGTAGAACTAGCGACGGCTGATTGTAAAACGATTTTATAACGAGGATAAAAATATCGATAACATGTAAATTGCATACCAGGCCGGAATATGGAATGAATCAAATGAACGAGCCGCTTGGCAGGTTTATTGGCTTGAGAAGGAATGTAGGGGCTGGTGATAAAATGGCTGTTCGTGGGAACAATGCGCTAGGGGACTTGTCTTGTACAATTCATGTTGCGGGTTAATTCACCAACTTCTGGAACGCCGCTTTTAACCGCATTTATTACTACATTTCGGAATAATATTTTTAAATGGGAATTTCCAGGCGCCACCACGCATTTCCCGATTACATTCTTTCAAAACTGGATAAACAACCTTAAAATACTTCAAATATTTTTTTTGCAAAAATATAAAATATTCTTGAGAATTATTAAAACAACTGCAGCTACAATAGCTATTGTTAAATTTATAACAATAGCTGATTTGAAATTAACTTCGATATCTAAGCTAGTGAGATTTCATTATCTCTAATTAAATAAAGCATAAAATTATGTACAAATATTTTACAGCAACCACATGACGTTTAACTCGCTTTTTACCTAAGAGGATAACAAGACAATCTCAACGAGAAAACTAGATTTCTTGTCCGTTTCCTAAATATATTTGTCTGAACTTTTATTAAAAGAAAAAACCCACAGTAAATCTATTCAGGTGCGTACCCATGGGAAGGACTTGCGATACTCAAGACTCACTGTTTTATTTTTTAATCTTTTTCTTTTTGTTACGCTTCAAGGTGTTGAAAAAGTGAGAAAGCTTCATCTTTTTAAAATTAGTTACAATTGTTCCAATTCTTATTTTATCAGTCAGGACTACTCAAAACTCGTTTGCCATTTTTCTCCGTTTTCTCGATTGTTTCTGTCGGTACTTTTATATCTTTTATCTTCGAACTATTTTAAATACAACGTTCTAAGAAATCTAGTTCATTAAAAATATAATAATCTACTTGTATCTTATTTCTTTCATAATCATCTCTTTTAAGACCATGACCATATGTCCATAGGGGGCGTGTCCATGTTTTCATCCAATTTCAAAAAAGTTGCAACATAACTTAAAAATCCAAAATATATTTTGGTTATTTTACTATAGAATAGTTTTGTTTGGTAAGTAACTTCACGAAAGATTTTCAATAATTTAAAACTTCCTATAAATAAAAGTTGCTTGCAATTATATTATACAGGGTAATCTCTCTAAAAGAACTTTGATTTAAGGTCAGGAAGACAAGACTAATTCTAGTGGAATACATCAGGTCAGTTTGCCAGATTTGTCTAAGCATACGAGATAATTCAAAAAGCAACAATTACATAAGAGAAGAAGGTTTGCGTAATATAACCAAAAATAAGAAGATATGTCTAATTTTCTCCGACGATGCCCAAGATGGAAATAATAAGATGTAGTACAACACAAAAAAATATGGTGTTGCAATCACTACTACCGCCTTTATTGATACTAAATATTTTGATCACAGAAGAAGACAAGATACTTCTAATACGTCACAATAAAATCGAGAGGACCCAAGAGAAAGTTATTTGATAATCTTTGTAACAAGGGTGAAATTGACTATTAAGATCAGCAGTTTTTTAGTATCATCAAAGAATAATATTAGATATCTCTACTACTTCACTCTTGTAGATTTCATGAAAAAGACTCATCAAACTTCCAATTGAAAAGCTTCTTATACCGCTGAGTAGCAATCACACAGGCTATAAGAACACAAGAAAACTTCCTACGAATCTAGCTGTTTTTAAAACTGTCCCAGTGAGCCTTTCACCTTACCTTACCTGGCGTCTTCTATTCTTTCTGGTTCAACATCAAAGTAAAAACACTCTAGTTGGAAAACTCAGGTCGATCTTGTTTTGACTACAATACGATAGGCTACAAAGACTTGATGCTGTATGTATTTAACAAAATGAATTCAAACTCTCTTTCACTCAGATTACAGTAAAGAAAAAATATTTGGTATTCAAGGGAGTTCAATAGTGGCCCTGCCATGCTTAATGCATGACAGTAAATTGGGCAAACCTAGCTTTCGGCAAAGCAAGATTTATCAGCAAAAAACTAGCTTTCAAGCAAAGATTCGGTTTTGGATGCGGAACTCTAGTCTATAGAGAGTAAAGCTGCTCAGTAAAGTGGTAATGAATGAACTAATTTATAATTTATGCTCAACACGAGTCTCTGAATAACCATAGGACCCTGTCACTCTGCTGATCTTAGGCTCTGCTTACATGGTATGGCGAAAAAGACGACTAATTCATAATAGAAAAAATGTGGCTTAAGTAATACTTCAATTATTAGAATTATATAAAAATCCAAAGAACTAAGCCTTCAATAACCTTTAAAAGTGGTAATACTTTAAATGTCCAGCAAAACAGCTTTTACTACGATAAATACTAATAATGTCCGTAAAGCTCAGAGCGAATCTTTTCTTTAATATAAAGTTCGAAATCTTAGTAGCTATAGTCCAAATGGATTTCTGGGAACACTTTTATAAGACAAATTAATTGGTCAGCAAGGGAAATCAAATTTACAATAAAGCATATGTTTTGATATAGACAATTAGATTCTTCCAATAAAGGCATATTTTATAATTTTCTATGTATTTAATATAAATAATGTTGCAAAACACAGCGAGCTGTCCTTAAAATTTGGACACTAGCTCTGATTTTTCACATGTCATGCATGATAATGAAAGATGAATTAAATACTGCATGCATCCTCATCTACATGGCAGAGGTTACGGATAGATACAATCTTTTAGTCTATAGCTCAAAATTTCTCATCTTGGGGATCATGGAAACGCTTTTAAAAATTTCATCTACCTATTTAACTACATTTCCATCTAACTGAGCAGTAGAGCTCTCGTTATTTTCAGTTTTACTCAAATTAGCTCTTTCAATACTTCCGCAGATCAGTGGAAGTGGGAGTCAGAATCCTGACTAAAAGTTCATAACTGTAGTTGTAAATGCTCAAGGTACTAAATGGCATTGTATAATAGGACTTTATTGTTTGGAAGAACATTAAGAAGGAGTAGAGGGTAAAAGTGGTACACGTTTTTGTTCCTCATTTTTTTGGAAGAGCTAATCATGGTTAGAAAAACTTTAGAGTCTAGCAATTTCTTTTTTGTCCAAATGTAATGTTTTTTTGCCATAAATGACATGTTCTACGTTTCGAATTTTAGGAACTCTAATAAGATTGCACATTAACGATTTCTGTTATTTTTCCGCTCAATCTTATTTGATCTGACTTTATGCGGAGTTCATATCTCGTTTATTGCAATTTAATTTCACTTAGTAACATACTTTTTAAAGTTTCCTTGAATACCGTCTCAACTCTTTCAAGAAAGCACATTTCAATCAGAAACTTGAAGTTTTATTTAAACAGCAAAGGATCGAAATGGTCATAACCCGACTATCCAAGCTATTGAGATGAGTTTCTTTAGCAGTGTGGAAAAAGATAAACTAATTTTCTCTTAATTTTCAGATGGTTTTTAAAAAGCTACAAGGTGATTTTCTTAACAAAGTAAGAAATTACGCAATTTACTCAAATATTTTAAAGGGTTAAGTGCACCTCAGGTGAGGTTTAACCTCTAACGTTACTAAGGGAATGGTTAAGACCTTGTTGGATTTCAAGACTGCCTTTATTATCCCCTTAAAGTAATTACCAGTTGTGTCAAGTTTCGTTATATACTATTCAACAAAGCAAACTTGCCTGTAAGACAATATAAAACATTCAAAAGTCTTACATTAGTTGAATCAACTAAAATTAAATAAAATGTTCTTTCATCATTTCCAGAAATAATTTTGAAAGGCGGAGCGAAATAAAGGAAATTAGATTTAAGGCTCTTTTTTATGGACAAATAAAAGCAATTTATAAAAATTCTACTTTTGTAACGTTAAATATACGAAATGTATAAAATGTCTAGCTCGTAATTACGAATTCAATGGTGAAACACTAGAGTTTCCTTTCATCTCGTTTATCCATGTAGGCATCTACGGTACAAACACTACTAAAATACGGAAACGTTTTGTGGGGAAGATCTAGCCAAGCAAAACTGCGAGCGTGACTTCGAATAAGTCTCTACTTAACAAATATTTGATGTGCCTGCGATCTTGCACCTGTGCATTCGGTAAGAAATACGCTAAATGAATGTTAAGCGAATTTATGTAATTGCACCGAAATTTCCAACGTCCAAAAAGCGAGGTTTCCGCAAAACGATTCGAATTTTCCCCTTCCGTTTGAGTTGAAATAAAGTTCCGTTACTGAATAATAGTTCGTTTGCGGGTTACGTATGCACATACAGTAGAATATATAAGGCGGTGTGTCAGTTCGCATATCACATTTTAAAAACGGCCTCTGGTGACACATTCATCATGAGTGAAGCAGCGGCCATTGCTGTGTCCATGGATATCTAAATACATATGAGATTCTTCCAGTCACTAGTGATAAATGTGATTCGCAATTCTATATATATATTTTCTTTTATGAATAATGATTTTATTATATTGTGTTTTAGAAGTTTCGTTTAAGCTCGTTCTCGACTTGTAAAATATTCCTTATTATTTTATATTTGAGGCATACGTCCAGCATTACCATTTTCTGATAAAAATAAAATCCAATTTTCCAATGATCTTCCAATAGTATCATTATTGATTAACAAAATGGAGACAGTAGCAGAGTAGAGCGTAACTTCTAAGATCGTATCTCAGCATAATAAATCAAGTTCTAGTCTTCTGCAAGAGCGTTCACAGATAAAATCATTCGAAGCGACGCCTTAACCACCTTAGGCTATTCTCGCGTCGGCTCGTCCCAACTGTACAATTTTATTTATGCCTCCCACATTTTTCAAACGGTATATGGCAGCAATATTTGCTCGTTAGATTAGACCATCACAGTAGGGTACACATGATACCTCCGGTGAAATTTGCCTTTTATAATCTCCCGGTTTACCTAATGCAAATGTGATTTTTAAATCTGAGCACAATATGAAAAACATTCAGCCGAACAAGGTACTTACTTATTCGAGGGTGACAATGTAAATGTAACATAATGTAAATCAACCCTGCATCTTGAGTAGCAACCAGCATCAATACAGCCTAGCATATCCACTTAGTTATTTGTTATGCATTCAACCCCAGATCTGTAGAGGTTTACAATCTGAGATCTTCACACTTTCAGCCAATGTGGTATGATTTCACCTACGACCTGTTTTAGATATTTCTTAGATCGTAAGACGAATGATACAAAAATAGATAACAAGTGAGAATCTAAAATAAATTGCCAATTTAAGACCTTACTCGATTATGAAGAAAGTGCAACGAGATACGTACTTATAACAAGTACTTCATGAAAAGAGGGAAGTTCTAAATATAACTAAGAAATCTCGTTATACGCGCTGCAAGAAATATTACTCACAATCAGACATTTCTTATTACATTTTGAAAAATAAGTTGTTCATATTACTGTTTATAATTTTCTAAAAAAAAATTAAATTCGTCACTGACTATCTTTGTAGATTTAGGCAAGTTTACAAAATAAAACAATTTACTCATTTTGTATATCGATTAATTTCCATTGGCATAAGTAGATATAATAAGATAACTTTTTACAGTTAATAACTGAAATTTAAACCCGAGAGATTCTCAATGTGTACTATAGATTATAAGTCGATTTGAAAACGGAAACTTGCACCGCTCATTGATTATGACTAAAAGTATCGAATTAAGAAGATTATGTCAAATATTGGCTTCTTGACTGGACTATGAGTCCCTGGTGTTTGAGGACCATACAAGGTATTATTCCAGTTCACTTCTTATAAACTGATAAGACACTGGAAAGATAGGTACTGTAATTTTATAGCATCTTAAATCTACGATAAAATCTAGAAGAAAGTCATTTGTGCCTATTTCTCGTAGAATAAAGTCAATATTCCTAAAACCCCCAAGTCTAAAAGATCTGCTCAGTCTAAGGCTTTCTTTTGAAATGCCCCACCTAACAGTATCAAACATAGCACAAAGATGTTTTCTTCTGTAATTGATAGATTTGAAAGTGCAATTCTAAAGTTTCTCTTCAGAAAACCAATAGGGCATTTAAAAATCTGACAACTATGATAGAAAAGCCTTTTAGTTCCTCTTAAGAACGTTTCATACAAAACCAAAACGAGATTAAACCCCGCACAAACTTTCTTAGTAAGAGATGCATAGTGCTATTTATAAACCTTCTATGACGTCATTATTTGTACACCGCAAAAGATGTAAGTATCATCATAAAAAACAATCATTAAGATAATTTTTTCATATAGTGAATAATTTTTAAAATCATCTGTAAGTTTTTTTGTAGCAATATGAGTGTTTGGTCTTACTGTCTTTAACACGTTTCCTGTTATATTTTCAGACATAGTGATATGCATGAAGACTGGGTCGTGGTGATCTATAATTTGTCATTTGCCAGAAGAAAGCAAGAACAATAATTCAGCTGCTCAGTAACGTCAAAATTGATCTTTCAGTGACCATTTGGTTTTTGAACTTCTCGAACTTGCCTCAGAGCGCTCAGATATGGAAACGCAAAGATAGATAAAAAGAGATGCAAACTGCATATCTAAAGGACTAGAAGATAGCCTGAGAAGATGCCGACAGGATCCCGTTCAACATCTTGCATGTGCTTTCAAACGAAAGACTTTTTACCAACAGAGGAAAACCAACTTTTTGATTTTTGGACATATTCTTATGCCATTTCTTTAAATTATATTAAATATAGGTTTCTTTACGGCTTTGCATATTTATTTTTACTTCATTAGGTTGGCTCGTTGGATCGAGTGAGCAAGACCATCTAAATCTGAATAAAAGACTGACGACATCACAAATAAAAATCTTTTTGTTTTCACTTTTCCCTTCGTTTGATTAATTGGACATATTTGTCACTGATGACTAATTCGAATACTTGACATCATTTGTTACTACAATGTTGAAGAAAACGTCTAGTTCGTCATTAAACAACGCCCTTTTCACATCTTGAAATGACGTCATTAAGCTATGGAATTTAGACGTCTTTTCAAACGCGAATCCAATGTAGCTCATGACCAATAAATCTCGTATACTAGACGTTACTCTGCTTACTGGATATTTTTGAACATTTTATCAGTCTCGAAGCAGAAAACAAAACAAACAGATGAAATCCACGTGAAATCTGCTTAAAATATTTTCAGATGAGATCTCTGTGTTTGTTTTCAAAACCGTATAAACAATTTCTTGCAGCTGCATATCTTTGATATATTTTCAATAATTTTTAAATTATGAACCACTTGGATTTGTTCAATAAGTAGGGTTTTTCGCACCGATAAAGATTTTCTCACTAGCAGTTAATTTTGCTTTAAGTCTTCTAAGTTGACAGGTGCATGGTCGAGGATATGGAAGCACGAAAATCTGACATATTGCAAATGCTCAAGCTCGACTCAAAGTATATCGGTGCTCTTAAGCAAACCATTTCTTTTGCGCTCTTGATCCTTTTCCTTTCGTATTACATTATATCTTACTCCAGCTGGGCCTCGGTTTAGAAGTTTTCACAGAGGCCCATCGGAAGGATCTTTCTCGGACTCCGAAACAGAGACTTTGGAAATGCCCCTCGGGGTTCGCTCCAAATCGGACATGGGAATCCCTTCCGGACTCCAAGATCTACATACAATCTACTTTCGCGTCTCTTAACAAGTAGCGTTCTTAAGTTGTGCCTAACGTCTTGAGCGGCAGCCCTGGATTAGGTGACCCCTAGGCTGTTTGCAGATGGTGAAATATGGCACCGGCTACCCCTGAATTCCAACAGAAGTAGATGTCAGAGAAGAAATTTGTTTTCTGATCTGAAGATCACTTAGGTTTTTTGGATTTTCAAATTTCTAGTAACTAAGTGTTGGGATAAGAACTCTTGTTTTAACCGATGCAAATAAAGATATACCTGAAAATCTAATTTAAACTGATAAGCAAAACAAAATCAAATGCGCTTCTACATTTAGTAAGATTCAACAAGATGTTTTCTTCCACTAACCCTAACAACGTTTCTTTCCCCTAATCAGCACAATACGCAAATACGTTCCTGCTATCTAACTAGATCCCTTTGAATGAGATGAAAGAAATGTCAGCAAGTTCTTGTATATCAGCATCTCCTCATGGAAGCCTTCCTGGGCTAAAAAGAAAGCATGCGGGTATTAATATGCCAATAAGATTTGGTGCAACAAGACAGAAGATTCATGGTCTTTTATAGTCAATGACGAATAGTTCGGGGCTACTTCTTGTTTTTCGATTCTGGCCCTTTAATTCCCACGGATTAAACTAGGTATAGTCAAAAGGGTTTAATAACGATAGCGCGCTTTCTTATAATATCAAGATTATGTGCCAAAGCTTCACTATGATAGTAATTATTGGGTTCAAAATGGCGATTTCGTTCTGTTCTAAGCAAAAATGATTCGATCTAGCTTTTGAGCACTGATCCAGCTAACTCTATTTCCAAATTTTTTTCACAAGTGAAACACTCGGCAAAAATTGTTCTATTTTATTTTGTTAGAAGCAAATTTAACTAATTTAATTAAATTACAACAAATGGAAAAATCTTTCGTGCTGCACATAGGCCTTTGTTTATCATAATACAAGTGCTCCCAGTTCGAATGCGATTTAAAATTCTAAAGAAGAAAAACTGGTCTGAAAAGAACGATCGGTCCGCAAAATTCGATTGAATTTAAAAACCCGAACAACCTGAAAGGACGAACCGACTCAAAATGTTCCATAGTCTAAAAAGGCTTGAATGATCCAGAAAACCCAAGGTGTTCCAAAGTTCGGTTTGCATTTAAAAAATGTTTTTGCGCCTTTGAGGGGGTCCTTTCGGGCTTTAAAGCAGACCGGCTGGGTGGCAACTTTACTTTCGCGTTTCTTAACGCTTAACGTCTCTGCAAATGTTGCAGAGTTAATGAAAAGCAAAACCTACGCAGATGATGATAAATTTAATTTCGTGTATACAGAGTATAATTTCAATCTTCTTCAACCAAAAATATTACAGATTCTACTTTTTTTATCTGCACCTATTGTTGGATAGAGTTGAGAATTTCATTTATGAGTTTAAATTTGGGAATTTTAGAAACTGAGACTTGGGGATAAAGCAAAACTAAACAATGCAATTATCATATTATGAATTGAAATATTTAATGAAAGTTTCATAGAAGGTTTCAGTTTTTGGGGTATTCGAATTAAGTCTTAATAACTATCCTGTTACAGTAGAATTTACTTTTCGCTCATGGTTGATGCATAGGCTAACAATAAACTAACACGGATACATCTGCAAAGATCGTCTGATCAGCGAACTCCGAAAGGAGTCGTTACTAGATTTGCGAAGTCTGTCTGTCCGCATTTTTTCAAGTTTTGAAATTTTCATTTCAGATTTGGATTCTACATCGAAAACTAAAGAAAACGTGGTGTCTTCGTTTTTTGATATCTCTTCGTCAAAATGCCCGCCAAAATTCGAAAAATTGTCAAAAATTTTGTTTTTACTTTAGAATCGTATTCTACATCAAAAAATAAGAGACATGTATACTTTTAGTTGTTTGATATCACACTAGGAACATGGTCAAGATGGCCGCCGAAAGAACAAAACGGAGTTCGTTGTGGTTATGCTTTGTATTCCCAAACGTTCTTTATGTAATTTGTTGTATAAAAGTTTAGTTTTTCTTTTCTAATAATTATTATAGGCTTACATAGATTGTGAAAACTAAGTTTTTGGGAAAGAGTCGTGAGACCATGCTGTGGACTGTTGGTGATCATCGATTCGTGTTACCTTGAATTATAGAAGACCTAGGACATTTTATGACGTTATACTTCATATTTAAAAGTAATTACAAATATTATTATTAATTACATCATGTTTTTTGTGTTGCCTTCCTACAATAAAAAGACACCAACCGCTACTAATTAGATTGAATAAAAACCTATAGTTTGTAAATTTAGATTTTTAATCCTGGAGTTTCAAGATGTTTTTTTTCTAAAACTCAACAATGGAAGTTTTGAGATACTCATACTTACTATTACTAGCTGTGTGTTTTTTTCTTCTTGGTTTTTTGGGTTCTAGTAAATTGCTTAATTTAAATATTTTCATTTTTGTCGAAAACTTGGAAGTATATAAACTATTCTTTATTAAATCTCAAATTTTCTTTGTCCTTAATACTTGTAGTTACCCGATGTGCGCCCAGATTCTATGTTAGGAATTACTAACGGCATGTCTGTACTTTGCAAAACAGTAATTGAAGCTTGTAGAAGCTTAAACGATATTAACCAGGAAATTGTTCACTTCGATCTTCTAGATTTAATTTGTACCACATACCATTAACAGAAGTGTTATTGCATTGTTGCAATAAAAACCTCACTACTTTAAGTGCAATAGAATTTACTCCCGAGGAAATATACACAGTGATGCGTATAAAAAACAAAAATCAAAGTATTTACCGCTTTCTGTTTTTGTCCAGATGGGTAACACCAGAACAACCTGGAAATATATGTATGTTCGAGTTTATCATAGTATTTACTGAACAGGAACATTATTATCTCATTTTACATAGTTGATCCTGTACGTCCAATATTATAATATATTCTATTGGTTACCCCCAAACACACGTACCATAATCTTCTAATTATCACAATCTCTGCACATCTACATCCGTATATCCTGCGAGGAATATGTTATTGTTTGCACAGTTACAGTTACATACAGTGCTGATTGCAGCTAGGCCACAATCAATACTAAATACTGCTGAATAATTTACAACAGCAGATCTAGAAGTTACGGACTCTGAAATGTACACAATCAATGTGCGTTTGCAATCAAAGCGCGGCATATTATTAGAGCTTAAAGACACCTGCTTCGATTTCAGATGATTTAGAAAAAGGTAACTTTTATTTTCCAACTTTTGTTCTCGATTTATCTCCAAAATTAGAAATAGTCTATTTTTAGAAGAAATATAAAACATTTCCTCTTCTCATAAAACAATAATCAACATTATAATAATAATCTATACGGAATATTACAAATATCCTGGTCAAGTAATAAATACATCAGGAGATATATTTGCTACTGGAATGCTGAAGGCATTTCGTTGATTTAACCTAAGGAATGCTGTCCAGTTGTCTGGCCACGTGCTTAATTGACATGCAGTTGCTGCTGTCCAGTAATATTCGAGTTGGTAGTTCTAATGCGAAAATTCCTGTTAACCCGGATTTAACTTATCCCTGTTACCGTGTTTAAGAAGGAGAGCGTAAGCGATTTGAATATGCATTTCAATTTATATCCTGGCTGTTAATCGTTTGGTATTAAATAAATTCTAAAACCCTAGTCAAAAATTGTCAGATAACCATGTTGTAACAAATGTTGAAAACAAAATAGAATAGAAACGAAATTAGCAGCTTTCCTACTTTAGATAAATGTCTTTAGAAGCATTTTTATCGATTGTCGGGAAGGCAAGAATGATAAATGGCTGTAAGTTTTTCATAGTGAAAACTACTGTAAGTTATCAAGAAACGACCGCTGATTTGCGTCGTGTTTATGTTGCCTCTAAACACACGAGTGGAAAAAAAACTTCCACAAAATTAATCTATTTAGATTTTTTATTTTATCAAACACTTGTTTCTGTTGCAATGTGTGTGGCAATTAATTATCCGTCTACGAGGATTTTCGTTCTTAGAAGCTTTTCCGACCATTTTCATTTTGTCGTTTATCTGGCGCTGTCACGGACTCGTTTTTTTATTAATTGCACAGAAGTTTGACTATTTGACTGTGCGATAGCATAAGATATATGTAAATGTTTTGGAGTATGAGTAGGGAGAGAAAATTTATGAGACAAAAACAAAACTTCCAGAAAAAACTAAAAGAAACGTTGAACTCTATTCGTATTAGGCAATAATGCCTCATAAATGTTCCCTTCAATCTCGCACATTTACCAAAAAATTTTTTCTTTAGACCCAAAATATAACGTCGCAGTAAAACGTATTACATAAAGATTTTCACACTATATCTGTTTCCCTTGTATATGTAAAATAAGTACTCACATCATCCTACTTGGAATGAAAAATTCAGCCGCTTTTAGTTGCGAAAACAAAATGAATGTAACGTAATGCATAACAAGTAGTTAGCTGAAGGGTTAGTCCTAGTCGTGCTACTCATGTAGAATTATAAACCCACCTCTACTTTCTACGCAGCGTACGCAACATTTATTATAATATAGAATTATACTTGTCTGCATACGGTCTCCCTTGTAATATTATATTTTATTCAAAAGGAGGAGGCCTATTTATGATTCCTCTTTTGCTGTAAATAGAAGGAAACCTGCATTTTAGATTGTGTTCCCTACTTTGGTTGATGTTTCAAGCATTTCCTACATTATTTCACCAAAATACGCATAAAAATCTTTACTAGATACATCTAAAAAAGATATGGTTGTCTTCACAGCTGAGAAATAGGGTATTTTGCATTCCGTCAAAAATTTTATTTTTCCTTCCACTATTTTCACTTGCACAGTACTTTACTCTTTTATTTCTTCATTCCCTCGCTATTATTAAATTATTGTTTACCTTAATATTTAGCTATACATTTTAATTTTGGTTGTTACAATATTAGACTGTCAATGAATTAATCCATCATCATAGTTATCAAACACACAGGTGCTCTTAGCAACGCTTATAGTTAGTAATTGCGTTTAATGCACCGAACACAAGATGCTTCCCTTTGTTAATTGGTTACAATGGATGCATAACTTAAAAGTTCTTTCACTTTCGTTCATTGCAACAAATTTGTTTATGTTGATTTTTTTCGTTGTATTGTCGTCATCTAGGAAACTGTCATCATGCATATGTTTGTTTTTCTTGTAGTGTCAGAAATGAGTGCAGTAATAATTTACTTGATATTTTCTTAGTTTTGCGCAAAATATGACCAATAGACAAGCTTGTAAGTTGTTATTGATCCCATAAAATAAATTGTCTTGGAGTGCCTATAAAGCATATTTGGGAGAACCAATTTCAAATCAAGATGAGGTGTGAGTACCTCTGGTATGTTGTAGTAGCTATCGTTCTAATTAAAAAAGTTGGTATCGTGCCAAGAATTTGGAAAAAACTCAAGAATCATAATAGTGATTGTTACTTCTGTATGATAGATCTCTCAGTATATAAAGAACCTGCTGATCGGAAGAGGATTGTGCATCTTCGGGTGTTCCTTATTTCTCATTCCAATTCCCCCATCATCATTATCACTTCCATCCACAGAAGAGTCATTTGTAGAAGACTTCAAACAAGACGAGTTTATACCAGGAATTATAAAGAAAAACCCTCATTTTATTAATCCAGTAGATTTTCACAGTTTGATTAGGGATTTGAAACTCACTAAATCTAAAGCAAAACTTTTGGCATTTCGTTTTTGTGAATGGAATTTATTAGTTCCCACTTGTAGAGTGTAGGAATATAGGAACTCCAATTGCCCAATCAGTATATGTGAAATACACAAGATATTCATGCTTTCTTTGTCCCTGGGATAGTCGAGTTAGTGATCAACATTACATGAGACGTGGGTAACCGCGATAAGTTCCTGGTAAACATAACCAGGATCTTTGCAAGTTTGGGTTGTTCTAAAAGGATGAATGTATGAGATTTCATAAAATTCATTGTTATGCAGCAGTAAACGCAAAACAAAGTTTAGAATTTTGAAACGTACCATTACAAGCAAGCTTATTGTAATTCTGTATTCTGATTGGTTTAAATTTTCAGAATGAAGACCTTATTTATTAAGCGAGAACTTCAAATTGCAACACACGTATCCTCTTTATATTTTAATTTCTTTTTCAAAATGGCGTCCCGCCACCATTTTAAAATTTGGAACAATTTTTCTTTGACTAGAATGTTTCTGAGGAAAAATAAAGATCGACCTGGTCGAGCATTTTTTTAAATACCTAGAAATAACGCCATCAATGAATTTATCTGTTACTTTATTTACACACTGTATATATCATTGACCAATTTTAAGAAAACTTCTCTATTTCAAAACATAGAGAAAACCCATATCTACCATACGAAAAACTTTCAATTAGCAAAAGTTGCCAATACCCCTCTATGTGTATGAAGCCCTCAATATTATAACAGAGAAGTCGTAAGTAAATTCCACAGTAAATAAGAAAGATTTGCAATCGTTCAAAATTAGGTGAAGGTCCAAAATTAGTCTAGACGTCCATGGAAGTTAGGCGTACGTTTTCTGAGCATCCTATCTTAATCCCTACTTCGTCCGAATATTTTTGCAGGTAAGTCGAACATCCATCGGATGGCAAATTACCTCCAGTAACGGACACTGTTCAATGTCCATTAGATGTTCATGAGCCAAGAATTAGACGTCCGTGAGTCAAGAATTAGACGTTCACCGCCGAAATTTGGACATCATGTGCTATAAGGCACATTGTTCGCGGAAGGATAGGTAAACCTTGGTATCTTTAAACACAACTAACGAAATAAAAAGATATCACTAAATGAGATACTACTAAAATTAGAGTTTATTGCAGTCAAATAATGAAATAAATTTTACTAAAGCTGCAACACTTGACAGAAAACCTAGGGTCGCCAGTGCTTTCAGAACAAAAATGAATTTCCTAAAAACATTGGGTACAACAGTTAATAATTATCAGGATCCACTTCTACTCAGGTTGGGATGTAGAACATCAGCAGGCATACTTCTGTAGAAATTGTGACACGTTTTATCTATAAGTAGTAATTCACAAGAGGCAATGAATTCTTGTATTTGATTATTCTCGCTTCATTATTAAATTGAGAAATTTAAGATTCTTTGGTCACCACAACAACTTTTAATTGCGTTTTAGCTTTTTTTTTTCAATGGTAACATGGCCAGTGAGTGCGGTCGCTGACCAGACACTTATGAAGGCCATTTGGTAATTTTTATTTTAACCCCCCTTAAGTATCTGAATAAAATGTGACCTCTTTTACGTCATTAAAACCTAGCAGAGATTGATGGGTGTCTGTAGTCAAATTTGATTTTTTCTTATTATTTAAAAGTGCAGCTTCCTTGTCATTCCTTATATTACTATAAGCATTTTCTGCAAGCTCTTAGTGCGCATTGCTTTCTTTCCATTACTTTTTCTTCTCCTCTGACAATTTTTATGTTTGTTTGAAGCAAGTCACATTTGAAACAAGTATCTTGTTTGGGCTTTTTGAATTCAAGATTTAAATCGTGAAAGCATTTTTGGAAACCGGTTTGTTAGTAGTTTCTTTGTATACGTCGCACATTTTTGATATTGATAAATCAGAAGACGGGCGTTTCTTGGATGACCTGTGTCTATAGTACTTTTCATAATTAGGAAAGGCAAATTATGGTTGTTAGCTTTTTTAATGTCATTGACAGATCTCTACTGTCTGCTACTAATTCAATCAATCTTTTTGTTTCACCTAGCACTATTTTTTCTTGAAGCAAAGTCAGATAAAAATCCCCAGTAACGTTTTTTTCAAGGAAAATAATAATTCCTCCAGACCAAATTCCGGTTCAGGGGTTAAAATCTTTTTTCAATACAACATAGGGGTTTTCATCGGAATAATAAACACAATCTTATTATGGCGATTAACACGACCATAAATGAAATTTAACTTCGTAAGACCACAGTATACGATCTAGTAAAAATTTGTATCAGGCTCATCGGCCAATAAAAGCTCAAAAATTATGTTATAGCATCCGAAATATCAGTATCAGTAAGTTTTTGTTTTATTTCTTGGATGTGAAAATATTAATAGGTTATGCAGATTGTAACACAGTATTTGCTTACAAGTGGCAGATAATTTTTTTAAATGCCATCTAAAAGAAATTTATAGATAAAGCTTTGACACCCCATATCTCAAAAACGGTGGATTTTCTGAGTGAAGACTGAAGTTAAATATCAGTTTCCATAGTATAATAAATGGAATTCCTGACTACTTCTATTTGTCTCAAAATATGGCAGTTTTTTTCCATGGGACATTACCTAAATTAGATTTACAGTACATGGATAAGCTTGGCCTGAGACTGAAAACTGTCATCGAATATAAGCTAGATTTAGATAGCACTAGTTACCAAGGGCATCACTTGTTTTGGAACACATAAAATACCAATGATAATAACAGTCTGTTATTAAAGTTAAACTTTTATAAATCATTCCATTGAAGTTTAAAAATAAATTGCAAACTCAATGATTAATTTACTTTAGTTCCTTTCCATAAATTTACATGGTTGGTAGAAATAATTTATCAACCATGAAGCAACGTCATCACTAATGAATTACTAATAAACTGTTGAAAGGTTCTAAGGGTTGCAATAATGAGCTTGACACGAGGAACTGCGGTTGAATACTTAAGATAACCCAAGAAGATCATTTTAGAAAACTCAAAATCTTTGGACTTGTTAAAAAAGGCAGATCGTTCCAAAGTTTCGACTTATTAAATTTAAGCTGCACAAGAAAACTAACAATAATTTCTTAATTAGATAACTTACTTATATTTCATTGGATTTTATCCATTTAAAGCTTTCAAATCTAATATCGTGAATTCTCGGTTGTAAATAGAACTACGGCGCTTAGTCCAACTAAATTCTACATTTGCATAGCATATTGCTAGAAATTACGTCAATTACACTAATGAAGAGTTCATCAACGTGAATTTGCTGCTGGTTTGAAATTATGGTGTTATTTGTTTTTCATTCTAATATCTTTCTAAAGACATTTGCACAGATATTGAAGCTATTAACTAACTATTAACTAAATAAATATTACTGTTTCTTACTGGCCAGAATTTACTGTATCAGAAATATTCTGAAAACATATTTTCAGATAATAAATGCATTCTATCATGCGGGTGATTTTTGAAATTTGATAGACTAACTCTTTCCTAAAAGGTTTTTCTTGTAGCTGATATTTTGTACGTAAAATTGTACTATTTATACTGTGTACCTGTTTTATCTCGCCGCTTCGTTTAATTTAGTTATATCAAAGCCAATTGAAAAGTTTACTGGTTTTTTAATTAGAAGTAGTTAATATGATTCCTGGTACTGAAAAATCTATCTATATATAGTTAAATACTCCGATATTAAATATAAAACAAAATACTAAAATAAAATTTCCAAATAACAAACTTTTCACTAAAGTTACCTTTAAAATGGAAAGTAATTTTTTGGAGAAAGAAAACGAGGTGAGCCCTAGAAAGTTTACTAATGACTAATTAGCATTAGTATTATCGTGTCTTTGATATCCAGGGTGGATTATTGAACATTTTCTCGTTTAGTGTATTGTTGGCGCATAAATCTCCAAGCCCGTTGTCTGGTAATTAGAAAATGCATCAAGCTGATTCACTGATAATAGCGGTAATCCCACGAGGGCGGGGCATGGATTATGTATCCGACTCTATAATGTATTCGAGTATGGAACCTGTCCGTTTACTGAGCATAGGTATCTGATATACAATCCGTATTGCGAATATAAATTTTCAGTGCTAATCACGAAGTTTGAAACAAGGCCCTGGAATATGCACTACTACCTAATTGTAATTCGCCTGCACGCCCTACACAATTGCGAGTAATATAGGCATCGCGCATCCGCAGAATTTGTACTGCTACTTCCGCAGGCAAATTATTCCGACCGTTTCAAAATATGGATAAATGCACTTATGTAATTACTGTTAGTAATTGCACATTTTATTACTCCAAAAACGAAAAATTAATAAAAAGATAAAAAGATGGAATCCTTCCTAGTGAATATTTTATAATTTCTTGATTTTACACTCCTATTAATGTCAGCAAGATTTTCAAGTGAAATTAATTTGTAATATTATTAACGCTTTCCATTTTAAATGAAAGTACCAAAAAGGGAAAATAACTGTAATCACACGCTAATTTGTTTTAAAAATAATTAATTTCCGGGTAGACCTAATTTTAGGATTAATATATAATACATAATTTACATTTTAAAATCTAACTTCTAAAGAACGTAGCAAAAATCGAACGTGCACAAACAAAATAAATAAATTTGAATATTTATTTAAATGCGCATGCTATACAAGCTGATCCTGGATTATACAGCTTAATTCATACAAATGAATCTAAAAACAAAAATAATACAATTTGATTTGAACAGTGAATACGTAAACAAGATTATTTACGCTGCATGATGCAACAATTTTTTTATAAAACAAAGTTTTACGCTACTTTTGTTAAAAATGTAATTTTCTGAGTAAACTAAACAAGAAATAATTTGGAAGAAACCATGGAATCCATAGGTACGAGGTGTAAGAGCATTAATTTATTATTATTAATTTAATTATATAGACGTTTTTTAACTACTTTAACGAATTTCCGACTTTATAATTGTTGAATTCACAGAAACTCGACACTGACGGTTATGAATCAACTTATAATCTAGTTTCAAATATTAAAAGTGCTCTCAACACGTTTCTAGTTAAGAAATTAAAACAAAATCGTTCGGTCCATGCATTTTCCATAATCTGTAAAACAAGATTTTATTTCATCTTTCTTCTTGTTGCTGTAATCTAGTCGCCATGGTAGCATACACGTTGCTATACTCGAGGTGTATTGCAACGAGTTTAGAGCACCTATATTAAGGAAATGCCGTCATATATCCTTATAAGACGTTGTTGAATAGTAGCACCACATCATTACTACAGTAATATCAATATGTATTACACTGCAGTTTGCTAAGCAATAGTGAACAAAATTCCATTTTAATTATCTTCAAGGTATAACAGTGGTTTTTGGTATAGTAAGAGATATTTACTATGTATGATATTTTTTTCAATTATAACGTAAGCTGAATTTTAGCTTGGTATTATTTCGGCTGGAAATTTCCCTTCTTGTAAAATTAGAGAACTATAGCAATTGACTCTCTTCTATTAATGCACGATTGAATAAAATAAAAGGTGTTGAATCCAACCAGGATTATTCACACAGAAGCCTTGCTATTGATCGAAATGTTGAAGACTATTAAGAACATGAAGAAATACCAAGTAATGTCTACCTTTTCGTCCTGTAGGTTACGTTTTAGATATGTCCAAAACTTAATACATTTACACTTGCTACTTGTTTACTTACTTACTTATCATCCTAGGTGTAGAGATAATAAACTTTTTCCATCCATTTCTGTTTTTGGCATCTCTCTCTTTGCTTGGTTTCAGCTGCGTCCTTTTTTGAGATTTTTTATTTTTATTTCCCATACTGTTTTCACCATGTTATCTTCATTACATGCCCAAACCATTTCAGTCGTTGTGTTTCGATTTCCTCTTCTACACTTTTCACCTTTAGCCTATTCAGTCGGTTTGTTCATTCACCTACTTTGTTTTTTGTAAATCTAAATTGACTTTTTCTGGAATATTTGCTATCGTTATTATTTCACTCTTTTTTGCCATCTTGATCGATTTTCATTTTCTATATGCTAATTTCTTGGTTAGCTTTTTTCACTATTTCGTCAGTTGCCATTGTAGATAGAAGTGAGCTCAGGATACACCTTGTATTCTATCAAAATCTTTTTTTAAGTCTTTTGCACACCAGAAAAGTGTTTTATTTAAGATTTATACTTTTTCTGATCAGTCTGATTACAAAAATTCAATCCTGGGTTGATCGCCCTACTCTGAACCCGATTTGGACATTTCTCAGAGTATTTTCTATTTTTGGTCTTTCTTTGATAACTTATATAATTAATTTTATTGGGAAAATGAGCCATTCCACGTGAAATCAAACAGTCATGAAACATCAAGTTTTCGTAAATGCTCGAGTTGTTTTTATATGTTGTAGCAATCTAGAGAAGAGACACGTTTATGTGTTTTATGTCTTGTATTTGTACAATGTATGTATTTTAACATTATTTAAGTACTGGTTCAAAGAGGTGTACTACCTGCATTGTTATTAAGCGTATCGACATGGTGTCGCGTAATGACACGTAGCAAATAATCTTAAAAGGAGGTTTGTAGCTCTAGCTTTAAGTTAATTCTATAAAATCGTACTTAGCTACAAGTGGCTACAATGTCTGTACTTGTAAACTGTATTCATTTATTGTATAAATCGATGGTTTTCAGACTTATTGTACACGACCCTCTTTTTTGGCTTGAATGAACTTACGTCGTTCTTAAATAATTATTATCAGTTAGACGGCTCTACAAGTAATACTATATTTTTTATGCTAATTTTCACATACATATTTAAGCGAGATTGCTTTTCAGTTATTTTTATTGCAAAGTTCACTAAATTAGTAAATCGTTAGAAAACTTGACCGCAACAATCAATTTCTTGCAGAAAGTCATAAACCAATAGATAACGCTAAATTCTATAAATGTGAAGGGAAAAGTAACGAACAACAGCTGCAATCAGCGTTACCAGAACTGACCAGTGATTTGCAGACCCGACGATTTTACAACTTCCTGACTGTTGCCGATGACTACCAAGCTTTTGCAAATGACCAAATCATCTTATTGACAAGTTTTCCTGCAAAAGAAAATTAAGAAGAAATGGTTTGGGAAGCTTACCAGAAACAGATGAAGAAGAACAAGCTACAATACAGCATAGAAAAAATATAGAGCAAGTTATAAGTACAAAGAATCAGTCCTACAAGGTGAAGGCAGAATCAAAAAAATTAGAAAGTCAATAAAGTACTTAAAGCTGCGCTGGTGATTGACAAAGGATTGTTATTCATAGAACATTGTAAAGAGTTAACGAAGAAGGCACAACCAAACGAGTATAGGGAAGCCATAATATGTGGAAAAACTATAAATTCAGGCCCTATGTATTTAAGATGATGATGAAATGGGAGGACTCCAGAATGGTAAAATACCTACAGGCCTGGCGATGCTCATTATATTTAGACATTTTGAAAGTTTATAGAACAATCGTAATATAGATACTAGAACTAGTGACAGAGAGATTGAAGAGATCTAACTACGGAAGCTGCCAGTTGCAGGAAAAAATGGAAATAAAAAATTCAAAAACAGATCATTTTATGTAACCTTAAAGGAAGTAACCCCTGTTATATAAACAATTTGGATAAAAATAAGCTTGCCAAACTGAGCTCAAAAAATTAATTTTCTTGGAGCTCATGAACACACTATGTTCTTGAACTCGTGTTCAGTACAAAAATAAAAATCAATCTGTTTCCCAGAATAGATTTTAAAAACGTAAAACTGGAGATGCCTCTAAAAGATTAGCAACCAAGCCATGGTCCGATCACAACACCCAAAAACTTGTTTGACTCTGCTCAAATAAAAGAGAAAGATTATCTAGACTCGATTTTTATGCAATGCCTTTTAACGTTGATAGATGAAATTTATAGTTTCTTAGAGTATTTTAGTTTCTTTTCTAATAAAATCTAGATATAGACAGTGTTTTGCAATGGAACCTACTTCTAATTTAAAATTAAGTGAAAGAGTGTAATTATGTTCACTGAGCATTTAACAGTGCTGCAGTGCTACAGCTCTGTTTCAATCATTCGGAATTTTTTTGTGTTTTCTATGCTAGCGAGATAATTCTATACATTCGTTGAATGACCTGCTCTCCTGCAGATTTATTCATGTTCGAGCTAATGTCATTAATGCATTCTTTGACGTCTTTACTTCCGTTAGGTCAATTTTCTTTTCTTGCTTTACAAAACCTCCCAACAGTTGCTCAAACTATTCTTTCCATTTTTCCAAGATGTTATTTTCTTCAGAGATAACTTGTTCCTTTCTATCCCTTGCGTTTCTTAACGGGCTTTTTTCCTTTCGCGGCCGTCTGTCGACCCCATGCACTTGATTTTTCCTTCGAGAACTTTATTTAGCAAACTAATAGTTAATTCTAACTTAGAAATAGATGTAACAGAAATTTGAAAAAAATTACAGCTTTAAATATTACGGGCTTCGCACATCCGTTTAGTTTGCCTCGTCATTATGACAAGTACCTACCATAAATACTCGCATTTGAGAATTTATACAATTCGGCCCAGTTTCTACTCTCCTTTCACTAACTAATAAAACTTCTTTAAAAATTTTATCTTTATCTGATCTTAACAAGAAGAAAATGTCAAAATCGACCCCTCGTATTCAAAGAGAATCCTGTTGAAACAACAAACAGCAGAACCAAAATTCTACCATATAGATGTGGTAGAATTATAATGCAAAACTAAAAGACCTCTATCCAAGAACAAAACAATAGCGTGACAAAATCTTAAATAAAACTTTAATATTAATACACTATTGCCCAATAAAAACAACTTCAGTTATCTTAGACAGATGGCAAATTGCAGACTGAATAGAACATCTCTTGTCAAATCTGTAGGTGTTCAATGTCAACTAATACCACGTACATTGAAAGCAGCAAGACAGTCTTCCAAGAACACACAAAACCAATATTCCTCCTTATTCAGAGTGCGACAGCCAGTTTGTAGATGTGCCACATACCATCCTTCACAGGAAAGACCTTAACCTCAATCTAATTTTTGTTTCGCAAAAAATTCCATCAACAACGAAATCATTGAATTTTTCAAAATAATTAAAATCCTCCCGAAGTCTGGTTTCGATAAGTAAGTGAGTGATTCTGAAATCAAATCAACCTAGCCTCACTCTGTTTACTTTTTTATAGATGAACCGATTGATGCAATTTTGTAAGCTTTTACATATTTGAAATCTATATCAAATTCGAAATTTATTCCTACTAACAATGGAACATAGGGGAGTACTAAACTCATTAGGCAACACTTTTCTATTGCTACTCAATACTAAAAAAATGAGGTCAGAAGGTGGATTCGAAATGTGAGGTAAATTCAATCTACGGGGTTTGCATTAAATCAAAAGTTTGATTCTTCTCGGAGCGAACAAAAGTGCTGACACAGCAAGATATGATAAAATATAAGCAATCTAAACCCAAAGTTTTGTTTTATCCACTAACGTCCTTGCGCTCAAAGCTGGGAGGTATTGCATTATTGATAATAGGTAATGAGAAAATTTTAGACAGTAATAAGTTCTGGATGACCATAACGGAACAATTTATTTTATTTAAGTCTGATTCTGAAGGAATGTGATTTTTTGACAAGATCAAAACTCTAATTACTTATTGATTACAAAATTCTGTTTCAATTTTGGCCTTGAATTGTTTCTAGTTACAGCAAGTTTGTTTTTTATTTGTTTTTCTGTAGATAATTTCACAATAATGATTTTTAATCTAAGCTTAAGTTAAAGGAATTCTATTCATTATTATTGTTACAATACAAAGCAGAGAATTATGGAGTCCTGGAAATACCAGAATATTGAGGCTTTAAAAAACATTTAAACCACCACAACGACTAACTTTTAAAAATAGTAAAACAAGAACAAATTACATCAGATTAAATTCTCTTTATTTAAATTTCTTAAAGAAATATTCTAAGATTTTCCCACTGTTTTATAAACAGAAGACTGAAATAATGAGTTTTTACATCCATCTCAGTTTGCCATTTCCAGTACATATACGTAAGAAGTTTCTGGGCTTTCTAAAATCCAGACCAAGACTTTTAATACCACAACCAAATCTTAAATCAAACTCAATTTTTGGTCTTCTGTCCAAAAGTTCGAAAACAAGTACATAACCAAGTAGGATTTAGGATCACACATCAGACAATTAACAATGAAATATGAAATTCAGGAAAATTAGTTTCGCTTCTTACATAAACCAAGTAATTTATTCAATGTAAACACTAAAGTTAGTTTAATAGTTAAATCGATACAAAAAGCACGCTAACATCAGCTAGTTAACAAACGTCAAAGTAAGGATGAACAAAGAAATTATCAAGTTAAACTAGTTGCTGGAAGCATCTTGTTCCATTTTCTGTTTTGGCTTTTTTGTTTTCCGTTTAGTCTTTTAGCTCTGGCCCCCAGGGCGCCCGAAATTTAGCGCCTATAAGCTATAGTGATGTACCAAAAAGTTACAGCATGTCGCCTATTTTATTGTTTTGTAATTAATACTAATAATAATAATATAAAATAGAGCTGGTTATTTCATTTTATTTTAACTGTACCTGTAGTTCATAAATTTTTAAAAATAACAACGTTTTGTGTTATTTTCCTAGAAAGCTGTACCCATTGTTTTATAATAAAATGCAAACTGCACAAAGAGCAGGGAGATAGAGAAGCGAGATTAATTGAGCTATTTATTTTCGCTTAAAAGGAAGTCATAACATATTAAGGCATTGTTTATATTGGTGCTAGGTTTCCTTCAAACAGAAAACTGCGAGTTCGCAATGAAGAGAACCCGAGGGCGTTTGTCAGATAAACTTCAGCAGATGTAACATACTAAAATAACAGGAGATTCACTGTTAAAGTAAATGTGAATGTATTAAGTATCAAGCAATTAACATCAATCTGCAGCTTATATTCGTGTATTTTTCCCTGCAATAATAATCTAAAATTATTTTCACTGTTTCTGTAAGCGAGTTCTGAATTAATCGGGTCAAAATCCGGCTGGAATAATTAAAAAACTTAATTGTGCTTTACGGTTTTAATTTCGACTACAGCGGAAAACCGCATCTGTCGGTTTAAATTTGATGTTCCTGTCAATTGTTCGAGTTAGATCAGATTTGAGATTCCTAAACCCATACCCATTTTATGGTTTTTCAACATAACATTTTTCGTGTCTGAATGTTCAGCTAAGTATTACAAATGACTTTCCTCTAAAAATGCATGAGTTTAAACCAGAAATGAATAAGGATCTTGAAGACATTTAGTGCAAAAAAAGGGTGCAGTCCCACACGACCAGAGCGAGATTGGATTCGTCCCCTGCGGAGAGCACAATGTGCGTGATACCGCGGACTCCAGATTTGACAACTTGACGTCCCATTGAAATACACAAAAAGGAAACGTTTTCTTCAGAGTCGTGGTGTTGGCAGCCAACACAAACGTTCCGTCACCCTACGGAAAGTGAACTCTACTACCTTCCTAAAGGAAGTATTATACTTCCTTTTACGCCCCGAGTGCGATGTTATCGCTTTGTTACGGTGCGTTTTTGCATTGAAAATCGTATGGAATGTTCCCTGATTATATGCGAAAATTCCTTTAAACTTCAATCCAATAATAGCGAAAAATGAAAATGTTCCAACGTGAAAAGTATACGACCACATTATAAATCAGTAAATTCGGATGAAATTTAAAACTATCGTAAACTTTCTTGAAACTAGGACACAAACATTCCTGGATATTTTATCCATCCCCAACTCATTTTTCTAATGATAGGAATGGACGTCTGTATGTTTAATATTCACACTCTCTACTTTTTACCAAACAATTCAATTAAGGAAGTTAATGAAATCCTGATTTCCCGCTAAATGAAATCTATAACCACGACATGTACTCTATGTTACAAATAAATTAGACAACTCTAAATCGTTACCTCACAAATTTACATAAATTTCGTCATATTTCGTTAATATTACACAACATTGAAAAAATAAATCTCATAAGAATTTCATTAGTAAAATTTATGTCCCAACCGGAACAGAACCAAACTATATTTAAAACTTCGAGCAAATAAAGAAAACGCCTATAATCATTCCTGTAGACTAATCAAAAAGTTGTTTTATTACTTTTTCAACTTACTTATCACTGCAATAAAAATATTAATATCCATTTTCTTGTCAGTTTTATATCCAAATTATTCCCCAGATTCTTTTTCTTACAAAGTTTGAAACAAAAATTTGTAATCCAGACAAATTAAAAATTACTATAATTTATAAATCGCGTAGTTAATTATGTATAATGAAGTTAGTACCATTAAGAATTTAAAGAAAAATGAAAGGATAATGTAGATATGAAGAAACTTCCATTAAAACAAAAATATATTTTGTGTATACAGGGTGTATTTGCAATGATGGGACATATAAGTCAGATTCTATAATTTCTGTTACAAAGCTTTTGAGCTTATAGTACTCACCAAAGCAAAAAGTTCAAATAAGTATATCAAAGGATTATGAAGAACTGCGCGTACTACTATTGTTCATTTTATGTGTCAATTTCAAACATTGTGTCACTCACAAATGTTTTATTTGACGTGTCAGTTTCTTTCTTGGATTAACGTTGAAAAGTTACTATTTCGCGTTAGAAATGATAAAAATAATCGCGGAATATCGTCCGTTAAATCATTTTCAAAATTACACTATAAATTCTGTATCTTTTGTACTAAAGGTAGCAAAAGAATTCTAAGAAGAATATAAACAACTGGAAATATTAGTTTTTCACAACATGAACCTGATTATCCTGTTAAAGTGAAGTATTGTTAATTGATTCTAGGAAAATGTGCCACGAACCCAAACTTTTTAGACTCTCCACTGTTTCTAATGCACTCCGCCACTATTATTAGCATGCTGGAAGATAGATCATCTATCTCTTGCTGAGTTGTTTTAGTCCAAGCTGCCTGACCCACCTAAAATAGTCAGGAGGTTTTTCAGAGCTCCAATATTTCGTACTGTATTATTCAATACATACTCTATGAGAAGGTTAGGACGTGAATCATTGCAGTATCAAAACTTGCTAGTAGATTAGATCCAAAAGATCTTCAAGATAGAGCAGCACTTGCCCGACTTAACTCTGAATACCTGTTTCCAAACACATCATAGCGTTCTGGGTTAAAGCTGTATAACGTTCAACAGCAAACTGCAAATTTAGTTACCTTACTCACTTTCATCAGGGGCAATTCCGCTCCATTCATAAACCCACATGGACCGTTCATTGCACCAGCTTAGTCTTGGTCATCGAGACTTGGCGTCAGTAACAAGCATAGAAATAGTCAGCAAAAACGAAAGCCAAACGATCAAGCCATAGACTAGCTACTAGCCAACGATCTTTTAGAGCCTTTAACAAAGAGCTCGATCTTCACAAGGTGTTGATTGTTGAAGACGCTTGGAATCTCAACGATGCTGTACTCCCTGTCCATCTTTTTATTTTCCCCAACACCCAGCTGTGTGGTGAATGTGCTGCAATTCAACAGATGAAATATACAAATTGACCCTTTTCAAAATCGCTCAGTTGCAAAAGTTGATCTGTAAGTGGTCTTTTTCCAAATGTTTTGAATCAAAATACCACAGTGGATAAACGCATAAACAGAGAGAAAACCACAAGGGAACAAAGAAGACGTGATTATCTAGCTTCTTCAGAAAATGAAAAGTTATAGATAACGAAGAAAGTCTACCATTTTTTTTCTAGTGGTAGAAATCATTTTACAAACCAAAAACTGTAAAATTCTCTTTTCTTGCACATTTTCATCTGGCTGTTATACTATACCTAGACCAAACGATGGTAACAATTGAATACTTACAACGAGGAGATTCCATCTTACAGCCCTCAAGATCTCTTAACTTAAATCCCTTAGGTTATTTGTCTTCAGTTTACCAGGAGATTTAATAGCCAGTTTCACAAATGTTTTCAAAACTAAGAAGGCCCCTAATATGAATATCTGGATGAGGTCAACTAGAGAAAAAAAATTCAAGTGATCAAGATGAAAATAATTCTATAATGTGGAAACTTGAGAATTTAAAACAAAAGAAGAGACTTGGCTCAGGATATTTCAGAATAGAGTATTGGGACTATTCTTTGAATTATAAATTGCACCGAATACTTCCATATAAAGAAATTTTCTAATCTGAATTAGAATAGTACGGTTTAGACTTACTTGGTGGGCTTGATCGTGAATAAAAAATCTCAGTGCAAGCAAGATAAAAATCCATTTCTAAAAAGTTTAGTTTGTGTGAGTTTCAAGTTTGTTGCAAACCTAACTCAATTATTGTCAATTTCCACTTTAATACAAACAAGTTTCAAGTTTAATCGCAATCGTCTATATAGCTTATGATAGTGTCCTGACGTTAGAAAAGGAAAAGATAAGCTACATTACAAAAACATAATAAAACTTAGTTTTATAAAAACTAAAAATCTTTAAATTTAGTTAGTTTGCATTATTGCTCGTCTCGTTAGAAGAAATCAAAAAGAGTTCAAGGGCAAACTGACATTTGGATTTAAAAAAAGGTTTTGAGATTTTTTGATATTCCTACATAGCAACCTGATAGAGTTTACTGAGAACTATGCTATTTGTATATTTAGGCACAGTTCTTTGACTTCATTGTAGTAGCCGCCACTGATTCAAGAAATTTCTACTTTTAGTAAAGCATATTGACCTAGGTGGTGTAGCGATCATGACCTACCACACATACACTTTGCTTTTGTATACTGTAAACGGCACAGACATAGCAAAGCCACATAGAACCAACGTGCATTCTACCCTGGAATTGAGAAGAAATTTGTTTATTCCGTTTTAATGAAATGGGCCGTGTATAGTGTACAATAGTTTTCAAGCGATTTCGATTCTCGAGATTTTCATTTAATTTGCAACAGACCGTACATAAGACAAAGTTAAATAGAAACAAAACACAAGTTGATCGAGTAGATAATTCATAACAGCATGTTAAATAAATCACTGCACTAGCGATGGAAATAACTAGCCTGCAGTTATATGAACAGATGAAAAGAGCGCTTTGCAGAGAAGAAAAAGTTGAAGATAAAAATAAAAGATCGCAAGAGTATGCAGTAATAAGCGATAGAAAGTGTTTTAAACAAACGGGGAGATTATTCTGCATTCTCTTTATGATTCGTTGATTTAACAGTGAATTAAAATGCATGAGATTTATACACATCTAGAAAGGATAAATTGTGGTTTAAGGATAAAATAAATCTTCTAACTTCTAACTGTAAGTTTTGTAATATTCCTTTCGGCTGATCTTAAGTGTAAAGTGCAACATGTAATAGAGTTAAATGGAATTTGCTCATTTCAACTAGAGTTTTAATTACAGTTATCGTTAACTACTGCTTTATTGCATAAACCTTTTATTTTATAATTTCAAAATATTTAATAATTTACGCTTTCTCATTACTTAGTATTAATAGTAGTTAAAGCAGCATCAAAGAGTTCAGACATTTTTCATTTTTACTCGACAGTTGATAACGCTAGGGATTTGGATAATTTTAAAATCTGATACATTATTATTTTATTATGATTGATTAATATCGATTTGTGATGCTTCTCACTATGGAATAGGAGTAATCTCAGTGAAGGCAAAATTCGTATGTGATTTAATTCCAGACCATTGTAGTTAGTCGAGCGGAACTATTTGCCGTTACATTGGAATTTACAAAATTTCACATTTTTTCCAAGAAAGTAATTTGGAACACACGTTACATTGTCACAATTAGCTGCGTAAACTCTACAACGAATATAGACACAACGCAGATGCCTTATACAGTCGAATCTCAATAACTCGAACTCAAAGGGGAAGAAAACATGTCAAATTGAAAACTTCAACTAATCAAGATATTTTCATATGAATATATGTATGATGAGTTCGAGTCGCGTTATTGAGATCAATTTGCTATTACGGCTTGTAAAATTAAAAAGCCATCCACTAATAACTAACCTAAAGAAATTAGTTTCTTATGCAAAACAAAGATTGGAAATAACCCATGGGCACTAAAAGAAAGTGAACCGATCTATGAAAAAACCTCACGTACATCACATCATGGATATTGCTATTTTATCAAAGTTGACGCATTTCCACGTTGGATGAAGTAAAGAAGGTTACGTTGCGACGTACTTTCTAAAACACTTGTCTTGAATAACCATAACGCTTTTCGATTACAGATTGTAAGGAAAGAGGAATGAAATTTGAACACATTGACGGTTCTACGTCATCCCATATTAAACGGAAGAGTGGAGCGGTGTGATTAGACCATAAAATTGTAGTTGCAAGAAATAGGATGTTCTAATAGGGATGTAACACTGTCGTGATGGAAGATAAACAATGGAATTGTTAATAAGCAACAGATTAAATAATCATGGATTAAATAATGTTAAAAAGAAGATCCAAATAAGCTCAAGTAACGGATGTTCCGACAATCAGAGTATGAAAAGTATCCTTGTTGTTAGTATTAGCACAGATTACATACCTTTACAAGATGTGAAAGTAAGCGAATGACACTAGTTGCTATTAAATAGGTGGTATTTCTGTTAACCTCATTCTGTGCGTATGTTTGTTCTGTGTTTGTGCGCTTTAGAAAATTACTTATTAAAAGATTTTTAAAAGTTAAAAGTGGTTATTTATAATCACCGAAAAATATTTTTAATTGCAAAACGGTTTAAATTTCCCGCTCAAGAATACCACCAATTGAATGGCCGACCTATTTGAAGGTCCTTAATCTGAACCCTCCAACATCAAAGATGCCGCCACAAACCTTCGCATCTTGTAAAGGTATGTAATCTGTGGTATTAGGGTTGTTCAATTTCTTTAAGGAAACACTCTGTATCTATTATCTTTATATAAAAGGACATTGAAACATTCTGCTATACAGGGTGGATATACAAACATGAATTTTCGCACTTATGGAAAAAATATTTTATGCCGCAACTCACTAATAGTAAATTCTCTAACCAATTTACAAGTGAAAATCGAAATTGATTTTAATTCAAGATAACACATACACGGTGTTCTATTAAAAACAACCAAGATAAATAATAAGTTTGCATTTCATGAATAAATCAGAAGTTTTTAGGTTAGATAAAGCACGCTTTAAGTTGTTTTCTGTTTGTTTTCTGTAGGAAAACAACAAAGAAAATTTGAATACAATTTTAATTCTAAAGCTGCTTTTACACGGTCCAACAATTAGTAGACGACATTAATACAGTGTACGTTCGTTTTTTCGCACCGCTCTAAAGACTGTCGGTCTACAAATGTTGCCCTATAGACGTTTTCGCATAATTCCAAAGACTGTCGGAAGGTGTTAAAAAAATGAAATATCATAATCAATTATTTTTCTTGGTTACATAACGTATTTACAAAATTAACAATAAAAATTTCTAAAAGGATTCAATTATAAGGTAAATCGTAGCGGAAAAATTTATGTAGCTTGAGCACTTGAACATTAAAATTTGCCGATTTAAATTAATGGAATTGCTGGCATGTTACTGTAATTAACAAATTATTATCAATATAAATCGCGGCGTTTCCTACTATCCAAGCATATATATTCTTTAGTATTTAATATAATACGAAATTTAATTTAATATTTTATTGCTAAATTTTTATTGTCTCATTACAGTACAAAATTGAATATAAAATTAGAGCAGGTACGTTTACAACGTCGTTCTGTAGTTTCATTATATTATAGCGTGTTTTTGCCTGTTGCAGGATTGTTGCATTTCAGTTAACTTTTTTAATTATCTCACCATCAAATAAAACCTGGCTGCATCATAAATTGTCAGAAAAGGGGTTTTTAAAGTTCCAGTTTATTTCACGCCGGCATTTCCTTTTTACCAAAAATTATTAACAAAACGAGTATGCCGGAAAACGTATTTATAGACGAAAATAAGGAAACAGTATGTTAAGAGGAAAAATTAATCAAGAAAATGGTGGAAATAAAAGTCGAAAGTAACACGGAAATCGTTTATTCTGAGTGTGTACGAGCATGCATGCACAAATTATTCTACTAATGGGCCTCCCAAAAATACATTACACACATTTGTAGTATACGCGAGCTCTGACAGCCATTATGGATGGTGCATGCATTATTCCGGCTAACTTGCCCTGCTAAACGCGTTTAATTAATGGGGCATAGATCGGAGGATTATTTTATGACTTGTTTTTAATCCTGTTTGTGTAATGCCATTTTACCATTTCTGTAATTAGTTTAAAACTACCTATTATTCGATAGCAGAGTTTCAACAACTCCCTTTAAATTGCATTTGTCCCGTACGATAATATCTACTAAAGGGACATTTTTCTAGAAAACTACAATGTGCATATTAATTCTACATATGCTATACTACTTATAGATAGTTACAAGTTGGAGAATAACTGTCTAAGATTATTACTATTCCTTTTAAGTTAAAGTCGTGATATTTTTACAAAAATATAACATTTCATGTAAGATAGTTTAAGCATCTAATTCATTAGATATGTAGTAGGTTCTAGCAGAAGATGTCTGAGCCAAAAGCTAAAAAAGGCTTGTAAACTATAAAGGGGTTTCGGAAGATTTCAAAGAAAATGAGAATAGATACAAGAGGTATTTTCATAAAACGAGACAATACCAGATTCTATACTGCCCACAATCCACTACTTCTCAGGGACCGGAAACAAAAAAAAACCAAAAATGAGAAAATCGCATCAGGCAACATTTGCATCATTTCTATCCTTCTAGTTTAAATTTCTCCCAATATCGATTGATCATTAGAAAATTTGCAGGAAGATTCATTATCATTTTATTCCTTTGTTTGAAGGTGGGACGCTTTCTTTTGAGGTCAAAAATGGAACTTGAGATATTAACTACTGTGCCTATGTTCACGTGTAGCACTAAGAAAAACCACAAAGAAACTTTAGCATTAAACAACTGTACAGAGCATGAACCACTTAAGTTGCAAAAATCATACTTGGTAAGATAATTATTAGTAAAGATTGTTAAGATCGTTTTTACAATGTTATGATTTTTTATTCTTCTGAAATATAAGCAAATACTCACCATAATCATTGTAACAAACAGTGTCGGCGTAATCGTAGCATGTTTTGTTAATTTGTAGATTCTATTTAGCCGCACAGAGCTAATACGGCTTCTTTCAAGTTTGTTATCATTTCTGTCGCACTAAGAATTACCAAGGCAGCTGGGATTGGTGTCTGACCCTGGTATCTCTAGCGATCAGTAGAACTAAAGAGCTTGGAAGTCCAGAAAAGACTGGGGTGGTTTTTTAAAAACCCACCTACCCAATTGCTTCGACGGAATCTACTGATTTCCTTGTGGAAATACTGGTATTAACTACCAGGACCAAAAATCACAGCTATCAAACTACAGACTTCATTGAAATTTCGTGACTTTCCAAAGGCTATATGGGATATTCTTCGTCTTGATCTACCACGCAATGATAACAAGGTCTCTTATATTCAATAATAATATTCGACTCTATAACGGAGCAGAGTTTTTATTTGTGATTTTTAGATCTTCGCGTCATGGAGAGAGCAAGTGTGTCGTGTTTAGAGTACTATAATCTTGTTCTCTAAATGGTTCTTGACAAATTTAACACCGAAAAGCTTCTGCATTGAAAGTAGTGTCATCCCAACTATTTGTACGCCCTGAGGCCTATTATGTGTAAGTGCCCTCAGTTATCGTCGTATAGTTTTCTTTATTCACTTTATAGAAAACAATTGATAAATTCTGGGTATTTAAAAAAATAATTTTATTGGAAACTTTACTTGTTTCACACTAAATCCTCCACTGGATATTTTCTAGAAAACATTCTTTTTTGTACCTTACCTAGCATAGCAATTATTTTACGAATGTCTGTTACTGTCAGTAAGTATAGCTACAGCTGAAAGGAGGTTTTCAAAACAAGATCATGTAAGAAGTACCATACGATCTATAGAGCATCAATTAGCCAAACTTATGAATTATGATGGTAAGATTTAGGTCTATTGAAATTTGGGGCAACGGAAGAAGCCTTACTTTCTGTATCAAAGAGAGAAAAGATCACCCAAACAGTGATAAGAAAGGTACTACCTGCAGAGCAAGATTTTTCCTGGAGATTTTACCAACTGACCTCCAGTTTTAGTTGTCAAATCAAAGCAATTTGTCTACTTTTCTTGTGTAACTTTGAGAATGCAACTTTTTAAAGAAACGCTTTGGGTAATAACAATTTAGGTTAATCGTCATAATCTTCAATCAGAAATGAAGTATTAAATAGACATCTTGTGAATATAACCAAAAGCCAAAGAGACTAGAATAAAACTTCTTGTTTCTTTTGATATTTTACAAACTATAGGCTATACCAAAATAGGAATTTCTTCATAGATGGCAGTATAAGACGTTAACAGCTTTATAAATCATTATGATCAAATACATTCGCTAAGAACGAAGATTTTGGAGTACTCGTCATGAGAAAAGGAGTTAATTGTGTTTTTTTCATAGGATGCACCGTTTTAGTGTAAAATCGGATTTTCTATAATTGATACACTCAATATCTATCTTTAAACTAAGCAAAAGCTTTCATGGTAATAAAGAATGTCTGCCATGAGTAATTAAATGCTTCTGATTATTAGTGTACAAACACGATTGCTGTTCCAGAAAATGTCAGAAATCATTTAAAAGTATGAAGACATATTGTGATGAATATAAAGCAGCAACAAATTATATTATTTCTATTGTTCTCGGTTATTGTTAAATCTTGCGTCTAGTGCCTTATGAATAAATGATTATAACAAAGATTTACTTATTCTTTTGCTCAAATGCATGAAACTCCTGGGTTTTTATAACTTTGAATACACACTATTAAAAGAAATTTTGATGTTTACCTTGATGATGACAGTAAATTTATTTATATATAAATTCTTTAAACTTTTCTGTACGCATGAAATAAAAGCCTATATCCTACAGGCTATATGCACAGTGAATTAAATTTTGTTTGTTAATAAATCAAGGAGTTTCTGAATTATTAGTTTTTTCATGTCGGTTTTCTTTAGAATATCAATGATCCTTGCTTTTGTCGCCTTGCTGTTTTGAAAACAACTTTCCATTGCAAAATAAACATTTATTCTTCTTTTAAATTGATATTTTTAACTTATTTAGGTAACATTTACGACACAACTGAATAAAGAAAAATTTAAAGTAGAAGGCAACAGTTAATTTAATCAAAACAGACTTTAAAATGTTTTACCTTCCTGAAGATTTTTCTAAATAAACTTATCAGATATCTTAGTCAGAAAATCAAGGATAAACTTTTTCAAGCGAAAAACTCGTTTTTACTCAAAATGATGAAAATAAAAAGAATATTTTTAGAAGACTGCTCTTTTCATTGCGATTCGAGAATATTTTAATATAAATATAATACAAACACAATTGCTTCATATTATCTTTTTTATCCTTTTAGTAGGAAAGGGGTATCTTTTTGAGGTGCAATTTACCTGAAATATGTATATTTAAACAACAATTTCATAGTAACAAAAGATCCACTTCTTTTAAATATTCATATTAAAATGACCTCAACCTACGCTTCACTCATTACTTCAATATTAGAAATACGAGATCTTCAGTCTCGAGAGTGGACAAATCTCTTGGGGATTTTCCGATTTCTCTGCGAGTTCTACATATACGTATCTGTATAAGGGTCGTATAATTTTGCTGTCGAGTTTTATAGTTCTTTTATTTCAAATAAATACTAAAAGGCATTATTTTCTTTCTAATTTTAATGACTACCTAAATTTGTTGTTTAAATAAATGCAAGGAGAACTAAAATAGTTTTCTGAAAGAAGAGATTGGTACTATATTTTGATTTTAATGCAAGAAAGGTAGCTATCTAGTTTTATACCTATATGAAAAAGAAGTGTTGAGAATTACTCCTGTATTATACAAAACTAATCGTAAGAAGATGCAAATGGAAGTGTAGAGAATTTTAATGGAGTTGACTTAAGAATTCGATTACCCAACGGGTAGACTTTAAAAATAAGACGAGTCTTTTTGAAATCTCCTTCAAGATCGTTTCTGAAGTATTTTATTTTTAATTATAGTAAAACAAAAATGATCGTTTAACATAATTTTAGACTCGTATCCTAGTATAATTATGTAAAATAATAGTCTAAAAAATACACAACCTAGTGAATATCAAAGAACATGTAACATACTATCAGTATGGTCATAAAGGATCAAGCAATGTCCGTAGAATATAAACAGCGATTAATATTATTAAACATAAACACATAAAATTTTACGATTTACCATGCTTTGTATTCACAACAGTAACAACTGAAAAAAAAAAGTCTGGATTTCATGACAACATAACAAATGAACTACACAAAAAGAAATTCAAATTTAGTATCATCTAATGTTAGCTTTGAAATAACTAAACGAGCAGAAATTGAAAAACGATGAGACAGATAATAGGCAAATAAAGAAAAACTAATTTTTTTGCCAAACATTTTGACGAGATTCAAGATATATAGAAGCAGGGAAGCAAATGCCAAAAAGTGCTAAATTGAAACTGATCTATGTCTGTCTTAAGATGTGAAGAAAAAAAATCAAAAAACAATACCAAACTTACTATGACTTTCTATATTTATCTTAAAATAGAACTTAAACATAAAGTGACTAAACAGTGTCAATTGGATTCTGAAAAAACAGATAAAGACAATAGCCTGTTTATATGGAGCCTTAAGAAATCTAATAGTGGAATAAGCGTAGGAAAGATTGCACTTTACAAAAGCCAAATTCAGTCTTGGTCTTGTGTTAAAAGTGCAAACAAAACCAAGACCAAAAAACCACGACTTGTTCCAGACAAACTTAACTATTTCGAGTTAACACTGAAAGCTTGCACCTCTTTTACTTCTTAAAGTAAGACTAATGGCCAAAAATTGATCAATGTAGCAGTAACATAATATTTTATTAATAACAGTGAAATCCACAGCTTCACCTCTAACATGCCCAACACATGGTCTGGAAACACTAGATTCCGCTACTGCACACCAGACTGAAGTTTTGTCTGAAAATTTATCTTGAGGCTTAAGTTTTACGTTTGTGGGGGTATATATTGTCTGAATAAAAGACAGATTTTAGGTAAATTTAAGCAAAGTATACCTTCTTCACACTCACGTATAGTTTGATAAATAATCGTCCTGGAGATGTTTTCTTCGCTAGGAGTTCTAACATTTTGTGTTTTTTACATTTCGCCCACCAACTCTTTATAATATTTCTAATAAGACGTTTTTCTAAAAGTCTCTTCATATTCATGACAAAATGTACTAACGAACATATTGCTATGCTTGAACAAAAAACAAAAAGAAAATACCAAAACACTGATATGTACAAAATAAGAAAGTACTTGGCACTAAGTTAGTCGTATCGTATAGTAGAGTTCTCACGTTTGCCAATTACTGATCTAAGTCACTTCAAAATCCGCTCGAAATAAGACAAGACTGCCCTTTTGAATCATTCGATGAAACGATGACTAAAGGCAATCAGTTCTGAGTCAACACCATTAAAACCTCTAAAGAGTGATACAGACTCTGGGAACATTGCAATTCTATGATATGAACATGTATACTGGTGATGATGGTATTGGGATATAAAAAAGAGTTTTCATGTTCAGACCTTCAAATATTTTATAATAACTCTTTGGATGGATCACGCTGACCAAAAGATAGCTACCTACGATTTGAATAGACGATCTACTAAGTGGTGGAAGAAAGTTTTTCTTTAAATCAATGCATGGATGATAACCAAACAAGTTAAGACATAAATCAGTGCCTCCAATAAATACCTATACCAATGTGTCGAAATCATGGGAAATTTACCTATGGAAGGTTCTACCCAAAAGTTGAAGAAAACAAAATATTTGTTTTGCATGTCATTCTGTATTATGTAAGAAGTGTTTTTTACTTGTTCCGTTTTCTAATTGATTCTATAAATAGTTTTTTTGTCAAATTCATGGTATATCTGTTCCATCCAATTTTGATGTATTTTTGAAAACAAATACAATTTAAGAAAATTATGAACTTATCCACTTCTTTAGAGGGACAACGGTTTTGACAGCAGAAAAATTAAAAATATTTGTATATTTTCTCCAAAAAATCTGAACTGTGTTCATAATTTGGGTTTATAGTCATGATCATTAAACATTCCTATTCTACCCTTCTCCAGAAAATATCCAGCTATTGGACAAGTTTTTGAATTTAAATTCATGAATAATTCAGATGAAGATAATACCTTCTGAAACTTTGGGCACAGATCAGAAAACCTTAATATCCCAATCAAGTGTCAAGTATCAGAATCAGTACTCAGTAATCCGATTTATTCATTTTGAGTGAAATTTGATTTTATGAGTAATTAGTTAAAAATCCTTTAATTGTCATAAACTGCAAATTCGTTGACATAACATAACCTATAACAACGTACAGATTCATAAAGAATACATCTAAGCAATGGAACTCCAACCATGGTTAATCGTTTACTTTTCGCTGTGAATATTACCATTACCATTTGATTGGTTATAACAATATGGAAATTTCTAAACGACTCATTTATAGACAAAAGTATACCCAAAATGAAAATAGAAAATAAATGTTGAAAGACTATTTTCACATGATCAGCACTTGTATCGGATTATGTGACAAATGTTATAACATAGACTGTAGATATGACTTTCGTAGTTACGCGCCAATTCGCAATTTGAGATAAATCTTCTCCTTCCTGATGAGATAAGGAATGTTTCGAAATTGTAAAACGTAAGAAAGAGACATTAATGAGGAGAAACCACCTGCCCCTTTTGCAATTTATATAAATGTGGTCTTTCCCAGTTACACAGGCCAACCAAACCATGATCAGAAAAAGTTTCAATCAATTAAAGCAAGTCGACTTATCGCAACTATAATACCTACTGACGATTCAAAAAATAAAGAGGGCTACAGACGAGCCTTTTTGGACTCTTCAATAAACTATAGCAAAGAATTTAAATTTGCATATTTTCAATCAAAGTGGTGGCTATTAAGAAAGCACTCCAGTACACTCTAGAGTTAAATATCAAAGAACTAGTGATTATGACAGATTCAATGAGTTTTCTCTCCAGGCCGTTGCATCAAAAAACGAGAATTCTTATATTGAATTCAGATGTAAGCTGGTTATTCTTAAAAAGAAGTCTATCGTAGTAAATTTCTATTGGATATCATGTTGTCATGTTGGAATTAAAACTAACAAAAGGTGCTATCAAGAAAGGGACATGATATGATCAGTCGCTGACGTTATAGCTTTTCGTAAACAGGCTATTCTTAAAGAGCACCCCTGAAACTTGGCATGCCAAAATACATACTGATGCATCAGAATTAAACAAACTTTAAGTCTTTCTTATGATTTATTAATTAATAATGGGCCTTGAAAACACACAGTTTCAATACATACTAGCATTAGCTTAACTCCTTGGAACAATGGTCTCAATATAAATAAAGCCTATTGCACCACAATTGCTAAAACTTGACCACGGTCGTTTTTCAGTGCACTTATATAGAATTGGGATTATTTTTCATTAGGTCAGATATCTAAAATATACAGTACATAGGCCAATATTCTGTGTTTTTATCTGTTTGGAAATTGTCAGGGTAGGTAAGGTTCCTGTGGGCCGTCGCTGTGTTGCTTTTATATAACAGTCCCCCTGTCCATACCATACATAGTTGCTTATAGTTCAGCAAAAGAAAGTGGAAAAAATAAACAATGAAAGTATAAATCTAAAGTGCACCTAAAATTAACATAAGTGAAGATGAAAATATTATTTGAATGAATGTTTCAAGATTCGTTTTTTTGACTTTATTCATTTGTGTATCTCTTGTTTTTTTTGAATGATGATGTCCTGAGCTAAATCTTTTAAATAGCACTAGATACTTTTTATTGGGGAGTTTTCTAGAATATTTAATCAGATTTTAGACTTATTAGTTCATTCATATCATTTTTTCATAGACTAAAGTTATGGGCGAAACTTTTAGCGGACCCAGTATATAAAAAACGATACACAAGATTTAATTTTATCGACAAGAGGCAATGGTGGTTTTTAAAATAAAAATTGATACGTATAACAAGGTAATTGAATAAAACTGATTAATTGAGATTCTAAAATGTAAAAGATACACATAAATTCGTTAATTCGTCTGTAACACAGTAATTCCTCTGTAATTAAAATCCTTGATTATATTAAAAAACTGACATTTTTAAAAATTTATGTAAAAATCTAAAACTTTCGTCGTTTTACTACCTTTTATTCCTTTAATTCAATTTTCATTTAATTTAATTTAATTAACTGAGATCGTTTTGATCATTCAATTGTTTCGGTATACTTTTGTTTGTTGGGTACATAAAGTTATACAAAACAAAAAAACATTTATCGTTTATGTCACATCGTTATCGTCATAATCAAATAACTGTTAATAACGTCAATTTGCAGCATTATATGAATTGCAGCTTCACCCTTAATTGCAATTTTTGCACGAAAATAATGTTTATAGCTAATAATTCTCTCGTTTCTAATTATGTTAATATTATACTAAAAAAAGAAAAAATAGGGAGATTATTTCTATATTTAAATCAGCCTACAGCGTTGCAATATAAGCGAATATTTTATTTTTATTTCCAATCGTGGCTGCGTATCCATGTAACTTGGTTTATTCGACAGCGTACCATGTTGCCTTAATTTCTGTCATCAGCCGCATTTTGCATTCGGTTTCAAGCAAGCCAAGGATTCTCATTAAAGAGGTGGTTTTACATCTTTAGAGGGTTCTTGTTCTACTGCTCCTGTTATCTAAGTATATCACAGTGCTCATTTATTGCTTGCAAAAGAAATGTTAATATAACTGAAAGACGCTTTTTGTGGACAATTAAAGACGTCACAAAGTCTAGTTTAATTTAGAAAAGCAAAAAGCTTTTCTTATTACAGGTGGTCTTACCTTGATCCTACTTCTATCGAAAATCTCCACAAGCTGTATAAGTGGTATATTAAATCTCGGGACAGAGCAGTACCCTAATATCTGGCGCATAACTGAGGCTTGTTGTGCAATATTAGCATTCATAGTCGTAGCCTTCTGCATTATAACAATGTTAATTAATTGCCTCACTAATTATAACGAGGGAATGATGCATTAACGCATCTGTCTTCCTTACCAATACCTTATCTGATAACGCCGATACGTTAAATGAATATCACCATTATTACTTACCCCCTATGCTATTTTATCATCCTTAATTTAATTAATTACTTACAACGTAGGAGAATCCATGTTGTTTAAAATCTAGACGTATATAACAAAACAAAAAAAATAATTTACGGTGGAAGATTAGAGTTGACATTACATAAATAAGAAAATAATAACCTTGTTGATTTTTACTTTATTAAAATGCAAATAGCGCAAGAGACTTATACGAAATGCAATGACATTACAATATTGTAGGGCGGCAGATGTGGCGTGTGATTCATCCGTACCAGGGTTGATCTAACTGAACTAAGGCTTCCTGCCCCTTGCAAATCTCATATTGTAATTCTCTATGCCACCCTAGAATATCTCGTTATGCTACATTAGCAAAAATATGAACCGCAATTTCATAGATTTGCTCTACGGATTACTAATTTTAACTAACTACATGATGAAAAAATGTTCTTGATAATGGATCTTTTTTTAGACAGGGTGGGTAAGCTGGAAATAGAATCTTATATTCGAGCCGACATTTCCTTAATTACATGCTCCGTTATTATAACTTATTAGCTAATGTATTCTACTTTAATAAAAGGTAAATTTTAGGATTATAAGTCAACGACCAACCCTTAAGTGTGCATATTCCGTTTTTGATTTAATTTAAAAGCAGAAGATGCGAACATTGTAACTCAAAATAAGACGAGAGAAAAACAAAGTTGTAAATACATCTTTTAAGATTTAGGGCGCTTTCTGCTTCAGAAAATATGCTTTCAAATCTGGTAATTAAATGACAACTTGAAATTTTAGTTAAAATTTTAATTCCTTACAAACAAGCCCAATTAAAATGTGAATTAATCTTGAGGGTTTTAACATTGAATGATAAAAAGTATATAGAAATTAGTGCACCATTTTACAAACAAAAAAGACACAAAAGAAAAAGTTTTAGAAAGTCACTTATTTTCTTGTAAAACTTTTCAAACATTGTATGTAAACGTATTCAAAACTGTGTACGGTATATTATATGAAAATATGGCTTTGTGTTAAAAACTTACTTTAAAAACAAGAAAATTTAAAACGAAGCAGTTACATTAATCATATTTCAAAGGAATTTTTTGTACCAACAAATGGTAAAGTTTGTTATAGTATCTAAATCTACTTTGTTTCTAAATTAATTTGGGTAATGCACATTTTGTATTATAGATGAATCTATAGACATATATAGACAGACATACGTATAAGAAAATCTTCAAAATTATTAAAACGAAATCCAATACCATCACCATATAGTAGATCAATTAAAAAGGAAAAAATTATAGAACGCAAAAAACATGGAATTAAGAATGTCTAAGCAAAAGTAATTTTGACATATTAAGAGTAGATTCTATTTGCTGATAAGAATCAGAGTCGAACTGGCCCGGATATCTTGATTGCTATTAACAATGACATTAACATTCAATTACTTCTTGTTTGTTAGGATTTTAAATCTTGGTCTCATCTAGTCCCCAGACTAACTTGGCCTAGTAGCCTCTAAACCCCCGGGCCAGTTTGCTAAGAATTGGATGCAATAGCACAAACTTAAGAATAAGTTTCTGTTGTGGAAAATTAAAGTTCTGATCTATTTGGTGTTTTCTAAGCAAACAATAAGATGACAGTCATGTACATGAAGCAGTATATTCTGATACAGCAAATTACCATGGCAACATACGTGTAAAAAACCTAGTTCTGTAGCTTAAGATACTTTGCGAACTACAACCCTGTAATACAAAACTCACACATTAACAAATAAAATTGGTTTTTGAATCTTTCTCTAAGCTTTATAAATAACGGAGTTATGAAAGAATTTGCTTTAAGTAGGATACCCTCTATAGTTCATTCAAAAAGAATGCTGAGATTTGAAAATGAAAATTATTCTTGAAAAGGAAATTTTTGCGCGCCTGGTTGAGTCCCTACAACACCGTGATTGAACTCACAATAATTACACGTTCTCAGAAAGTCTAAAAGAGTAGTAAAAGAATAGAAGTGTGAGAATCAGAGAATTAACAAAAATTTCATTTTTCTACGAGTTACTTATTTAGAGAACTCTCTCAGAAGAATTTTAAGACCAAAGACCAAAGCCAATTCTGCTCTTGGAGATAGCGGTAAGACTTAACAACCGAAACTAACATCCATACAGGAATCAATTCGAGAGCACGATGGAAAAGAGGTGTAGTGCCATAGCCGTAGACAGAAAGAACAACTTAAAATCTTCTTTGGCTTGCGTCTTCTGCCCAGGAAATAGTTTTCTTGGTGTTTTCTAAGGTGTCCAGAAAGCCTTTGAACCCTAATAAGGTGTCTTTCGCGTGTCCTAAGTCACAGACCAAATGATCGAGTCATTAAGGAATCGACCGATGACTTGCAGAGTCTGTGAAAAGTTTGTCCGATAAGTTTCGAAAAATAAACTTTAATTTACCGTAGTATGGTTCTTCTTGACTATGTCTTCGAGAAAACCAAGGATGATGAAAAATCAAATGTCACTGTTGAAATTATAGAGAAGCAAATCTTGATGTAACTAATAGTGAGAACGTCAAAAAATTGAGTACTAACTATTTTTGCTATCTAAAGAAACTTTGATTTAAAACAAAACAGGAATCTGTAACCAAACATTAGCCCGTTCATTTTAATATGCCCCCTAGATTTGACCTGAATATGGTCCACTAAAAGTCACTTAACCATTTCTAATAGCATTAAATAAAATGTGTTTTGTAGTTGCCTGTTTGTACTCTATGTCGGAAATATCTTGCTCATCTTCAATGATTGATTCTCTATGGCAGTTTAAAAATCAACTCAAATTTCAGAATTTTTGTCTCTCGTGAACAAGTCAGGATGAAATCTTGTTTGGCAAAGTGTCTTACAATGAACAACAACCTACTGAAGTTTTGGGGTTATTTTGTTTTCAAAAGATTTTTTACGGAGATAGGAACGAGCGGATCAAAAGCTAAAGGTTAGATTTTTCTGAAATTGTAATATCGTGATAATTAATAATCTATGCCTCTATTCAAGTGTAAGCCTAAACACTTTTTACTATTTTCATTATGATATTACCATGCAGAGTCTCCATCTACAACATGGTACTGCCAAAGAACAAAAATTTGATTTCTTTGCTATCAAACGTGTTCAAGATCTTGAACTCTTTAGATTCCTAACATACGTTAGGTTTTTGCTTTATTTTTAACTAAATAAGTAAATTCTGAAGAAAAATTTCCTAGCTACCTAACTTAGGAAAAATTAGATTTACTATAAAGGGCGTAACGTCACTGTCGATCTAGAGAAAAATATTAAAAACCGGCGCTAGGATGTTTGGCGCCTATGATAAAATTTCTTAAGGTGCCTTCGTATGGTAAATAGTTTCACTTGTTTATTGATTGACAAAAATCCGAAATAGTCTAATAACCTACTGTATCTAAAGCCTAAGGACAGTGCATGTATTATTTAATGATACGAAAGTCATTGACGTCTTGTGCTAATATTAAAATAAAGTTTGATGGATTACAACCTAATCACATCTTGATTTTACATTCTTTATTGATCATTAAGTATATGAAGATGGGTTGTTAGATAAAGTAGAATTAAACAAATTGACGTTAGGCAAAATGAGATAAATAAACGAGGAGAATCCTAACCCAGGAACGACCATGGAACGACTTTATAGTCGCTTTAATATTTTTTGTCTAAATTAACTTGATGATGATTTCTTTCGCAACGAACAAAGCCCGAATTAACTTCTTTTTGTTTGTCTCTTTTTCTTTGCTGATTAGGTGGAAGAAGAGACAATTGACATGAATGATTTACACTGTAAGTACATTGATGCAACATTATCTAATGTAATTTACTACGTTAAGGAAGAAAAACAGAGAGAATGACTAACTATGAAATTGACAAAACAGGTCGTTAACTAAAATGGTCATTAGACATTACATTGAAAATATATCAAGATAATAAACAGATTTCAATATGATGCATAATCTATAAATAATTCGTTAATTCCGGAAATCGTAAATTATTTCAAAAAATACTAAAGACTTTCACTGTCAAAATCAGCAATGAAATGATAATGACTTCTGGAAAACACACAAGAAGAAAACACAATCAAGTTTAACAGTTTTATTTTTTTGTAAACTGTGCGACTTGTTGATACAAAATTGCAATGGGGCCAAGATCAAATGTTTGGTCTTTGAAAAAGACTTACTGGCCTGAGTAGAAGAGCGGTTGGGCCAAAAACAAGTTGATTATCTCATTGCTTAAGCAAATAGAATTATAAAGTAATCTCACGTTAAGCCCAAAAGATTTATCTAGATCAAAAAATCCTTTAAAACGTTAAGTAAAAAAAGGGACGGATATTCTATATCTCAGAAATGGATTGTCGTATCAAGAGAGACTGTACTGCCTGTGCATCATCGAGCATTTTATGTTTTTTCTTCGTTTCTTGTCGAAAAGAGATAGTGGTACCCAGATGGACCTTGGTTAGTAGTGGTATAAAAGTGGCGTTCAAGCGATGGTCTGCTGTGTTTGAGTATGGTTTGTTTAAAGATATTAATGAAGAGCGATGCCCGACTGTTCGCCACCATAGAGCCATACAACCAATTTCGTTTTGAGTTTCGAGCTGTTAAGATATGCAAAAATGTAAAAGCAGGTTTTCCCTGTATATGTGTAAGTAACAAGCAAATAAGGTAAAGTGGAACAACTTTCAACGCGAAATAAATTCAAAAACTTGTTGAATCTAAAATAACAAAATTTGCATCACCTTTATCTGCTGAAAATATGATGATGAGGATGTCAGAATTAGACCTTTGATCAGAGGGAACGTTAAGAAGGCATTTAGATGCTTCTAAGGTTGAGAAGATGACTTTACTAAGCTAATCATATCTTCCACTAGAACTATTTTGGAGGCGAAAGAAAAATTATGTAACCATAATTTAAAAAAAAGAATAAGAAGTTGTTTGGTAATTATTCATAATAAGTGTTGACAAGTGTAAAAAAAATTTCTTGTTTGTTTTAGATAGATGGAAAGAAGAATAACAGATTAGTTTACAAATAATTGAGTTTTGTACAAGAACGGAACGCGTACTTTGGAACCAAACAATAAAATATGTCAGATTACAGAGTTAACACATTTTAGCTGAAAAATTAACATTGAAAAGTTCAAATATTCCTTTTTGCCTGTCAGCATCTCCTGGAGGAAAGATATATTAAAAATTTGCGAAAATTAAACAGTTTTGTTGGGAAAAGAGAAACACATACAGCATAAAATTCAACCTCAGTTACTTAATTTTTTTGGATGTAGGGAGCAGTAGCTGAAAAATGAACGAACGACAATCGAATTTGCATACACGATGACCTGGAAAGCACGTCCAAAAATTATTAGATTCACATGAGGGTGGTGATAACAGATAATTTAATCGTCTTTCGTTGAATTTCCACAGACGGGCAAAGTAATTTCAAACCAAATTCTGCTTAAGAGATTTTTAGAATTTTAGGGGGAAATACCTTAGAACAATTTGATTTTTGTTTTATATTACTAGTAAATAGCATATTCTTTCGACCTGGATTTTATTTCAACCACAGGTTTCTTTTTTAAGCTTGTTTACAATTGCCTTCAAGTTTCAACATTGATAAGTGAAATTTCTCGACAGTTTTATTAAACAGACAAAATGTGAAATGGAAACTGCAATAAAGCAGTGTGTATTCTCCGACGGAATGGCATATAAAATTAAATTGCACTAATCAAACGCTCTAAAGAAAATTCTGTTTTGTGTTGTAAAATTTCCGCGATGGTAATTATACACATGTTCCATGTTCTCGTTAATTGTGTAGAAAGAAACGACGCTAAGCTCAGTAAATCACGTTTTCAGGATATAAATTCCAGATTTCTACATAAAAATATATTTTTATTAGGAAATCGTGATTTATTACTGCTTCAAATTGACCATATACACTTTTTTATGGTTATTTTTACTTATTGATATAATAACTATTTTGATTGTTTTCTATAATTTTGTAGTATTTTAATAAGTTGTATACTGTGTGTTCTGGAATTTCTAAAACTAACATGTAAATCAAATAAAATTGTTCTTTTCATATTATGTATAAAAGATTGTGACTTAATCTAAAAAAGAAAAACCAGGGAATTTATATATTCATTTACATAAAAACATTGTAATATAAGTTATTCCAACTAAAATATTCATTGTTATTGTACTAGAGGGTTCTCGAATGTCCTTTATTTATATTTATATAAAAATAGAATCCATTTTCATATCCATTATTGTATTCAAGTTAGAATTTCATTTTGATAATTACCTTGCACTGAAATATGCTAACAATTTTATGGAATTTTAAAAATCGTTACAATGAATGGAAAAAGATCTCCAATAATATCCAGAAAATGCGTGTCAGAGATAAAATATTTTTTTTAATATGATATTAAAAAGGTCGTTTAAATATAAATCAAGATTTCTTGGGAATTAATAATTGTAACTACAATGTGAAGATTATTTGTTACAGATAATTATCTATTGCTGTTGCTGTTCCTATCAGGATAGTTTAAAACAGGTCTGCACTTCTTTCTATTATTACATAATTCGAGAATTGGTGTAATAATTTGATATACACAAGAAAGCAATGTTTTTTCTTGTTGAATTCAGACAAAAAAAGAATTTTGATCAATATTACCAGATAAAAGAAATTTTTGATTGATTTCAAAATCGTTTTTTAAATTAATAAAAAAATTTTAATTACATAATTCAATTTAAGATAAATTTAAGTTACACCGATTTAGATACAGTTGGCGGTCTTGAGTAGTAAGAAATTTCAATAAATAGTGATCATGGTTAATACATGATTTATTTCTAGAATTTTGCATTTTGTTCTAACTTTGAATAACACTTCATGGTTCTTAGATATATGCAAAAACAAAACCTTTATGAGAGAGCCCGAACTTTTTAACTGACGAAGATAGCTTTGATACTATACTTACGGTTTGCCTCTTAACCAAAACATAAAGGATTTCTGTCTGCTATTTAAGCCAGTAATCAAATCTCCAATTTCTGGATTTGTTAACAGGCATGAAGACATAATGCTAAAGCATTAAATAAATTAATTTATGTGAGACTACGGTATTATTGTTTGCGTACTATAAATCTGGAGAAAAACAGAATTCTATTAAACGATTAAAAGTTGAACATCGCCGTTCTTGAATGGATTGCGATTTTTGGAATTTATCGCTGTCTACTTACACAGTATGTCTTTTGCTGTAGTTGACTTTGAAGGTATTTATAGTGAGATGGTGAATTTGGATTTGTTACCAGTTCACATTGTTTCTCTATTTGTAAGTATATAGTTACTATCACGTGCTCGATTGACTCTGGTTGTTTCTTTCAGGTTAGTCTTATTGTAGTATTTCGTGGCTATTATCTGATCTGGTATAGCCCCAACATATCCTTCCGTTTCAGCATGAAGGTTTCCTCCTGTTAATCAGAACCACTTTAACATCAACATATTGAATTTTCAATTAGTTATTTCGGAATTTTTGCCTTTTAGATTAAGAGTATTATTATCCATCATCTATTCGTATAATATATTTGCCGATTCTTCTAATTCTGTATCAGACCATTTAAAAATACCAAACGAATAAGTTAAACTTGGCACTACCCCAGCTGTTAATGGCCTTAATGACGTTTTTTCCATTCAAATGCGTATTCAATAGTTTGGTCAACTTTTGGATACTTTCTAAACTCTTTTTTTAAAGTTGTATGATCAATACAGTTATTTTGCTTGATCACTAGACATTTGTAATCGACGTTTAACTATGTGGATCTGTGCACGCTTGTTTATTCCAAATGATATTCCAATACGTTTGTTGAATAAATAGGTTTTGTTGGTTGAGTTGGTAAGTTTGTTCTTTGTTTCAGCAAAACTGACCATGAGCGTGGAACTGCGCTTTGCTGTAGATTTCTGTTTTCTTTCAGTTTGCTTTAGGATTATTGCATCAATAGTTAACTGTTCTTTGCTGCCACGCAATAATGTTATTTTGTTGTAGATGCTGCATTAGATGTTCAGCTATCACACTCGTCAGTATCTTATAATATAGTACATAAACAGGTTATCGGTCTGTAGTTACACGGATTTTTAGGATCTCCGCTTTTAAACAACAGAAGTTGTAGAAATTATCATATCCTGGTGATCTCCAACTATGAGTTCTATTGATAGCTTTCTGAACATTTTCAAGTGAAAATTCTTCTAGTGTCATTTGGTTTATCTGGTTTGCTTATTTTAATTTTTGTTTTTTTTTTCAGTTTTTCTATTGTATACTCAACATTAACTGACCATACGCGTTTCAAAAAGCTGTTTTGGTAGAGAGGTCTCATTTTCTTCTTTCTTTTCAAGACTTCTATAGAAATGTTTGTTTTTTATCTATTATTTAATGTCTAACTGATTTTCTTATTAGTGTTTATTTTAGAATCTTTGGTCTTAGTAAAGGATTAATCTGTCTGAATTTGCATAGATTATGCAGAAGCTGTTCCTTTAGTTTCTTTTTCAACTCTTCTTCTTCATTTGTATTATTGAACCGTACTCTGTATACCATATGCTCTTGTTGTATTTCTTCTGCTTCACTTTCTTGTGCTTACACATTATCTTCTGGTGGATTAATAATGTTCTGTGCTTCTTTTAAGCTTAGATTTTTTCTTACTCTTTTACTAATTTCGTTAAATATTTCTTCTCTTTTTCTATTTGCAATGTTACCAATATTTAGATATTGAGATTTGGCAAAGTTTATTCCTTGGCTTGGCTCTTCTCGTTTGAGACAGCAAGTTTTATTTTTTGTTTTGTATTGTTATTGCTGAACAACAAGAAAGGGCCGAGGAATATCTCAAGCCCAAAAAACAGTTACAAGAAACAACTTGCTAGTAAACGCTTGTATCTTCATTAGAGTATATATTCAAAATGATGACCCCTTTTGTTTCAAAACTCGTTGGTCTCTTGACAAGTTCTACTCAGAACCTGTTTACTAAGATGTCTCTTCTTACAATCAGCAATACGTCTTCTAGCAACTGCAGATATGTGTACTGTAAGAAGTTCAAATACCCCTAGCCGTTGAAACGTGATGGAAAGATGTACACCGAGAACTCTTGTTGGCGTTGCTCCACTTCGTCTGTGAGTATGCCACCATGTAGATTTGAGGTTGGAAATCAGTTGGCCCAAAAACTTTAAATTGTCAAATTGAATGGTTTACCTCCATTTTGTGAGTTATTGAGAATTTCTTCAAAACTAAGAAAAAACACTAAAAGACAATGGAATACTGGGAAAGGTGTAGTAATAGTAAAGTTGGGATGCTGCTCGTTTATCACGTCGATTTTTGCCGCATGTCAGGTGCATATCTGCTAATTCTTCAAATGAGTACCTACTGCTTATTTAAATTTTACCAATGGCAACAAAAGAAAACGTGTAGTGTCTTAAAGTGGCAGCAAAGACTATCGATTTATTTACAATAATTACTCCTGTTAATGGAATCTACCACCCTAGAAAATTTGTTGCACAAAAGCAAATAAACACACTGTTTATATCATGGTAGTTGTCAGGTTGATTACTTTTCATATGACTTTTATTTACCAGTGCGAAACCATAAAGACCAACACATTACATAACTATAGATCAGAATCACCTAACAAAGAAAGGTAAGAAACGGAGAATCAATAGTTCTGATTATAAATGGATATGGCAAAGTTCAAATCTGATTTTTTTATTAAATCTGCTTTCCCAAAACAAATAAATTAGGGTTTGCAAATATTCTCTAAATTGGATAATGACCAATTTCTAAGATATTTAAAAATGACTATTCGTTTTTTGGGAAAATCATTTTATTCAACACGCACAAAAGTTCAATATCTATAAAGTCTCGGAAATTTTTGAATTTTGACTGTTTAAATAAGTTTAGATTCGGTATTCAACACATTATGCCATCATGATTCACTCGGTTGGTCTTTCTTTGTATTATTTGTAATGGAATACCAATCGTGGCACCAAGAAACGACAGCAGGGAATTGATTTCTTTTAGACATATGCTAAGTAGGCAGGTATAATATCGTAATCCTTATGAGCATAATTTCCCAAGGAAAAATTCAGTCGTTAAAGTCAATTAGACCGAAAAGGAAAAAAATCAAAATCGATACTTCCCAATGTTTTCTTGTCTGCACCGTGATTGCAAAAGTAAAATTAACTTAACCTTACTTATAGAAGATTTTATTTTTAGTTTTTCTTTTGTTTTAATAAAATGTCTTCCTTCCAACAAATTGTTAACATTCTTTCAATTTGAATTTCAAATGTTTATTAATGCAAGAATAAATATGTAACGACTGGGTGATATTTAAATCAATTTTATTAACAAAAACTTAAAATAGTACCAGACTTAACTAAAACAGGCAACTAATATTTCATAATTATATTTATAACAATGAAGTATGATTTAGACGCAAATAAAATAGAGTCAGACACGAACTAATTAGTTGTGTTACTTGTTCCATGATATTCGCTTTAACTATAATGTCTCCAAAATTTTAAACAATATAAATTTGCTTTTATTACTCAGATTTATCTTAGGAATTTCTATCATAAAATGCAGTAAGATCAAATTACATTTTCTTAAATCAATCAAGTAAGTTATGAACTATTAAATCTAACATAATTAATTATTAATGTGCTACTGATGCCGTTAATTAAATTTACAAATGTTGTGTAATTACTACATGAATAATTTCATAAAATAGTATGTGCTGGTATGTAAAGTTCAAGCAAATGTTTTGAGAAAATCGTATACCTAAATGTGAACTTTTTTTAATTCGAACAAATCAAGATATCCTTACTTTTCCGTTTCCTTCCCTATTATCTGTGGTTGAAGTTCCGATTTTCTGAATTCTTTTGTTTTGTAAATTCCACTTATGTTAATTTCATGACGTCTTGGTTTGTGAGTCTTTTTAGACTTATAAAACGGACAATTACACAACTCGCACCTAAGCAAACTAATTGACATTTTGATTCGAAATTCCAGAAGCAATCCCAATTCAAAAAGTAAAAATTTAAAACATTAAAATAAGAGGAAATTGTTATCCATATCTTTTCTTTCCCTTTTAAAATTATTTTCATAAAAATATTGCAAAATTGAAAAAGAAAAATATTAAAAATTTAAATTTTCTATAACAATTCCAGAAGAAAAAAGGGGAATAAGATTTAAATTTTTGTGAGTTCAGTGAAGGGTGGCGCTAGTCTTATGATTGTGTAGTGGCAGAAAGGACAGCCGGAAATAGACTTTCCTGGATTCAATACTGAACAGGATCAAGCCATATCAATAATGTTATCCTTAATTCTGGTATCAAGAATGATCACAGATGATGACTTTGGGGGAGAATGGAAAGCTAGTTGTTATATTGTCGGGACGAGGAACACGTGAGTCTAAGATAACGTGACCAGCCTGTCGCACCCCGGTCTGAAGTATTAGCGGCCAAGGAAGCTCCGATAACCGGCAACATATGTACGCTTTTCCCATAAACAAGCTCAAGCTCCAAATGTATTTAAGAAACTTTTTATTTAACCTCGGAATTTATTTATAACTTCGATTTATACGTACGTGCTTGTAGACCAACCAAGAATATGATAGAATTGTAAGAAAATTCAGCATTTCAGCGTGCTTTACGATCAAGGGTACGGTCCATGGGGTTGAAAATACTTCCCGATTTGATTCTCTCTCTTTTGATTTGCAAGCTTCGTTCTTTTTTATTTCTTTATTTTCGTTATTTCACAATTTTATAAATAAATCCTTTCGAATTCACAGCGAAATGCCAAATCCCAGAATTCTAATTAAAAATGAATTCGTTATTGTGTAAATTAAAATAAGAATGGATGCAAAATGATAATGACGTGGAATAAAATAGATGATTGTGAATTCAAGCTATCATCACACCTAACTGATTGCAGGTGATTTGGGCTATAATTATTGCAGGACATGACTGATAGTGAGGCGGAACGTAACGGGCGGGTTAACTGGTGATAATAGGTTCCATCAGTGCGGATTTGTCCCGCGTGGACTTCTCCATCTAAATCCTGGCGAAATAACGATAAATCACACTATCTGTATCTGAGGCTCTAGCTCTAGCACTTGTCACTTTAGTTTCGATTGCTCTCGCATCTTTTAACTTTCAGATAAGTTAGATTCATTGCTAAAGAGACGCAGGAAAATTAACTAGTATGCTTCATCATTTTACTAAATTTCACATTACAAAGTTACATTTTTCAGAAAAAAACTTAAATAGTTTTTACTAGCCGAAAAATTTAAAATTTCATTTGCATTTATTACTGGAAAAAAGAGAAATATTGTTACGTAACACCAAATGATATTCAACCCCTCCAACATTTTATTTTGACAATTCAAGTCACCCCATATGGTTTTAAAAATGAAAACATTTGATTTTTCACTGTCATAGTAATTATCTTTCCAGATAAATTGGCGCACATAATATTCTGAGAATCCGGATTTTTAATTAAAAATATCGAAGCGTGTCACACTCTCGTATCGCATTTACAGCAACAACAATGCGATCGCGATTTTCCACCATTCGTCAGGTTTAATTGCGCGACAACGCGATTGCTAAAATTTCACAGATGCTAATGTAAGCGCGAAAACAGTACAATATGCAGTAAACTGAGCAGCAAAGCAAAGTGGCAACGAGTGACACCGGAGCGGGTCCTGTATTGTTCCGGGAGAGCCACGTCAACCGCAGCGTTAAACGCCAAATCCCTTCGGTCACGGGCCTTCTGTATCGTCAACATTTAATCTCCTACTGTTTTCGTACTGAACTTGATAATTTTATGTAGCTTTTGCGGTGGTTTATTTTCACCCGCGCTTAAGTTACAAATTTATCTCACCTATAACAATGTCGTTTACACTTGTAGATTTATTATTCCTTCTCTCTTAAACGTTTTAATATATTTAAGTGCATTAAATACAATTTTTAATTTTTTTACGCATTATTACTGAAAAAAGATTCTTGTTGGTTGTTTTTTTATTTTGAACAAAATAAAAACCTGTTTTAGCATACAACCAATACAATTAGTAATACAATGTTTGTAGAACAAAGCCTATCTGATTCGCTTCTGTTTAATAAATTCAAAACTTAAACAATGGTTAGAAATGTTATAATAATTTTATTAATACATTTGTATCCGCATTTTTGTACTGTTAATAAAAATTCCCAATTTATTGATCTTTACATAAACAGAAAAAAAAATACTGCATTGACAAGGACAAATATTAGCACAATTTATATACCATGTGTTGTAAAGACTGCAACGAGAAGTATGGCGGGTAGTACTCCTTCATCAAAATAAAGAATTCATGTATCATCAAAAGTCATACTCAGAATTTTAGGTACTTCAAGTTAGGTTAAAGTTAGCTATACATTAAAAGCCATTGAAAGCATATGTGCTATTTAAAAAGTCCTAAACAGATATTGGAGTATGTATGTCAATTTTATGGTTCGCGTTCCTCGTTCAGCGCCGCAAGCAATGCTGCAAAGTGACTATTGTTGCGAAGTATCTACCAACTCCCACGTTTCTCATTCCTAGCTAAGAAAATCAAGGAAAAGAGGTTAATGTTCAATTTTCTACTGCATCATTTCAGTATAGTTCCAAGCAGCAAACAGCGACTGTAAAATCACTGAACATTAAAGTAACTGTGAAATCTAGTTAATTTGTAGTTTTATGAACTGTTTCTTGTATTTTGACATCTTTCTTCAAATAAGGGCGCTGATTCATACATCTTTAGTGACTATAGTAGTCACTATAGTCTGATGGTATCATTCACAACACTGATCTGCAACAAGTTAGAACATACGTTAACCCCAAATAGTAACTGAAACCCAAATATATTTTTTGCGAAACACTTCCAATTTCTAGCAAACGATGAATGCCCAAATCTGTTAACTGCTGCGATAATAGCTTTTCCAAGATTTTCCCATACTGTTTTTGTGTAATGAAGAGTCGTGGCCCGTTATGGTCTGCGTAACAGCTATCTCTACGTCTTTGTAGTTGCAACTTTGATGCCCATAAAGTGTCAAATGGTTCCAGTTTGCAGCGAGTGGTTGTCTAATTATTGTCATGCAGATTGTCTTCTGTTGAGTAGCGCATTTTGTTCGTGACTAGATTAAACAATCTTGGGCTAATGAATTTCCTTGTCTTATCCTAGTAGCTTCATTGATGTCTTCTACTAATTCTCCATTTACCTTTATTTTTGAACCAGTAGTTATTTCAGGAATTAGACGTACTAGTCTTGGTGGCACACCTTTTTCTTTATATCTTCCTTCGTTATTTGTATGGTGTTCATTCCAGTTTGTACAATTTTTTCTTTGGAATAATTCGTAGACTTATAGAGGTCTTCAAAGTATCGTTCCCAGTGTATTTTGTTGATTTTGCTCGTTTGCATTAAGTCACTGATTCCGGACTTTTTATTTTGTAACCCTATAAGTCGTATCCCATTGATTTTGTGAATGTTTCCCAATATTCCTCTTTTATTTGTCGAATTCTACTGTTTAGCATGTTTCGCTTTTGTATATATTTCTTTTTGTCTAGTTGTCTGTTTGTCTGTTTACTTCGCAAATCTTCTTTACTTTTTACGTAAACTATGCTTCGTGTGCTGCTTGCAATGTATTTACTTTCAGTTTTCCTATTCTCACTGGAGTCTGCTTCATGTATGTGATTTGTGATAGTCTATCTTAATACAGCATTGGTGTACTGCTGGCGTATAGTGATTCCATATTTAATTTTTCTTTTGGATACAAATTTTTTTGTTTATTGTTTGCTATTGTATGCTTACGTCTAATTTTACATAACACTAACAGGTGGTCACTTCCAATATCTGCGGAGTTCAATGTTCTCACGTCTATTATGTTTTCAGGCATAAATTTTCTATTTGTTATTATATAAATTAATGATGGACTGCTGCCTTCTAGTGTTTTCTTATTTATATTTATATTTTCAGTCGTGGGGAAAGAATTCATTTCATCTTCCTCATTCTGGCATTTAAATCGCCCATTATTGATATATAATCGCTCCCATTTATATTATCCAGCTAATTTTGTAATTGTATATAAAAGTCTTCTCCCTCTTTGTTCGGTTTACTTGCATCAGGGGGGGGGCGTATACTTTTAATATTTTTTCTTCTTTTCTAAGCGTTGGCTAAACCCATCATGTATTGCTATAGCTACGCCTTTTCCTTATCTCTTTCGTTTTTATTCTTCCTACTATAGAATACCATGTATTTCCCTATCTTGAACAATTCCTTTCCTTTTCTCTTTGTTTCTGTCAGTAAGCAAATTTCCATGTTCTTTTCTTGTAATACGTTTATTACTTTTATATCCTTCGTATTTCAAGGTTTAGCGTTCCAAGTTCCACATCTCAGTGTATTTTCCGTATTTGTCTACCATTTTCGGTTCCTAGTCGTCTTTTATTATCCAGCCCAATTGGAAATGGAACACATAACGTAATTACATTTTCAATGTTCTTCGAAACATAACTATGTAAAACTAGACAGAACTTTTCGAATCCCAAAGAAACTTGTAAAATTGTATGTTCACTCTCAATATTAAAAGTTGAAATTAGTACTTTTGTTTAGAAGAATATAGTTATGGATGAGATGCCTTCTAACTTTAGTAAATCAAAATTGCACTTGTTATATTTCTAATTGAATGATACCCTTCGCAATAAAACTTTACAAAACGTTTTGATATCCAAGACATTCACTTTAGAGTTTTATGAATGTTGTTAGTATTTGAAAACAATAGAGGCCTTCGATGTTAATTTCCAGTATTGGTTACTACCATAATTAGTCAAACAATTTCCGTTTTCATTCAGAGAAGGCGAAGCAGTCTTTTTGGAATCCTTAGTAGCAAGTTTTGCTTCAAACGTAGGCAGTATGCATATTTGCACCCTTAGAAGTTTTAGGTTTGAATCACTTTGGGCCTTCTAGTGGAATTTCAAGAAACATTCAAGAACTATAATAGATGGATTTCAATGAATTTTGCTCGATTTGCCAAAGAGATTCTTTTGGGACGGATTAACTAGGTATTAGAAAAGCATAGTAATTCAACATCTTAGCTTACTTAGTTTACTGAGTGACCAAAGCTGATAGTAAATCGCAAAAAGGATAGTTTTGAGAAATTGGCAATGGGATGTTATATAAATTTTCCACCCTGGATCAGAAGCCTGCAAATAGTGGCCGCAGAATCAGATACTATAGAACTTTAGCGAAATAATGAGAAAAAAACCTGAAAATTTCTTCTAATGAACTAGAAACACATAGAGATTAAAACAAAAGCACTCAAGTGAAAATGAATTGAGCACTGAAGAAGTTTCGAAATAATCTAAAAAGTCTTAAGTCTCGAAACACGGTGTGTATGGTATATACATAAAAGAAAAGACGCAAGTTTAATTACCTAAGTTAGATAAAATAACTCTTCAATTTTATATCTATCTAAACTAGAATTATTCTGTTACTCTCAAAAATTATAAACACTTCATCAGAGAAAATTAGTACAAACAATTTGCAAAATACACAAGTAAATAAGTTATCCTCTTTTAATGTTGTGAGCAAGTATCGCTACGCTAATCAATAAAATCCATTTACGTCAGAAATTGTTTACAAATTGAAACTTGATATTTAACTCTTTCTGCATGCCATTGCAATATTTAGTACCAGTTACAACTGGTTGATCTAATTTATTTATTTATCTTTTCAGGTATTGGACTGTTGCATTTATATATTCAGTACGCTGTTAAACAAATGAATAAATGAATATTTCAGTAAAATATTTACAACGTTCCATCAAATCAATTGTACCGATCATCTGCTTTCAAAATATATTTTAAGGTTATACCCAGTTTAATTCTGAAAAATTAATCTTTTCGTTCATATTATAGTTTTGAATATACACACATCATTTTGAATTATAAAGTCCATGTTGTTTACACAACCCTTTTACAAAACAGTACGTTAGTTGTTTTTTTTTCTTGAATAGTAGATATGTATTCTGAAATATTTTTCAGTCCAACCTACCCTAGCAATAATATATGCTTTAATTTAAATTCAGTTTTACTTTATTGATAGATTTACTACCAGATGTCATTAAAATAATCTGAAAATATTTACTTTAGAAAATGTTAGTTAATTTTGTATTATAACAACAAAATTATTTTCACAGGATCTCTTGGGGTTAAAAGAATTTAATTACAAAAAATGTTTAGAAAATGGAAGAAGTTCACTAGAATATTCGGCAACCGTAAAAAACCTTCGTGTTGTCCGTGTTCCCATATAATAATAGATGTTCATTATTGAACGTTAAAATGATTAAATCCACCAATTTCAATTTCCCAATTACAAATTTACATGATGATAAAAGATTAATTTTATACCAAAGTTAAGTCAGATCAAGTTATACTTACAATCAATCAAACTCTTAATTAGACTCAACTCATGTCCTAAACCCTCAATCACCAAAGATAAGCTAAAACCGCGTTTACCATCAAACAACCGTGCAAGACCGAAATAACCACGACTAAAGCTTAGATAACAAGGAAACAGTCGAAATGCTATTAATGAAATGATTTGATTTTATATTTCATCTAGAAAGGTAAATTTACATTTAAGAATGCTTTTTATTTATACAAAGATTTTAAATGCTATCATTCTGTATAAAACAACAACCTTCAGGCATTTAGAATTTAGTGAGATAATTTTATTGTTATTTAAATCGCATTCACCTTGCTTGAATACCTTTGTTTCTTGTTACAAAGTTTTTAAAAACACACGCTTGGAATTTTGTTATCCACACTCTTTATTATTAAGTTATTGTATGTTTATTAAAAATCATCAACAGAAAATCTTAATCTTTACTGTAGTATTAAAAACAAAATTAAGAAATAACTAGAACCTATTTAAAAGTACTCGGGATTTTACAGTTTCTTGCAGAAAGAACTTTAAACATCTTATTTAAAGTTTATCAAGAATTTAAAACCTTTACACTTTTGTAATTCGTTAATATCCATAGCAATGCTTAACCTAGCTACTCATTAGACCAAGAAGCTTGTACCCAATGGAAGACTAGATGAAAAAACTAAAATATTAAGAAAACTTAACGAAAAATTAAAATTGAGGTTAATGGGGAGGAAATTGAAGAAGAATCGAAAAGAAAGATGCTACAAGAAAGTCTTTGACATGAAAACACACAGATGAAAAATACAAGTTAGGCCCTGATGAAATTAAATTTAATTCAGTAAAGAGAGAGAAAAAGAAAAACATCAAGAAAATAAAACAGACGGTTAATAAAAACATAATCACAGAACACCAAGTATAACTGGGTAAAAAAAGGAAGAAGAAGAAGAAAACACTCAGACATGTTACTCTTCAAGCTCACATTCAGAGTTAGAATTCAAAGCGTTGCCGAAACACATAGAAGTCTGTGATAGACACCATGTCTACTTTCTGGAAGAAATTAATTGAGCTATTAGAAGCTCAAATTTGTATCGATTTCCCAAGTGTTTTCAAAGAGTTTTAAAAGATTTGGTTATACTAGGATCTAAAGAAATCTACAGCTCGTATTCTTTTTTCTTTCTGCTTCTTTCAAAAATAGAAATTTTTAAAACTTTCGTTCTTCAAGCATGATTTCAATGAAGAAAATTTGAAATAATTCAATACCAGAGGCTGTAAGAAAATTGCAGTTGACCAAACGATTATACGATAAAGTCACTTACGATTTTGATCGTTTAAAAGACATTTGTACAAAACGATATTTAGATCTGAACAGAAACTGTCTGTTTGTCTTGATATTAGTTAATTGATGGAGTTTATGAAAGATACTGACAGGTATGCTTTTGTCAAACGCAGAACGGTACCGACCAAAACCACCTTCTCCACTATAGACACCCCGAAACCGCTAGGATCTAACATATCATCGGGTGCGCCTGACTGTCCGTGCTACGCTATTTGCTAATCATACGTACTCCTGTCTTTGTTTTTTCTGCCTCTTTAGTCCTCATGGTTTCCTTAATCATATTATGGATTATGTCCCAGTTGGTCCGGGAGCGTATCATTATCGCAGTCATATTTGCGGAGTCTAGTCTTCTCTCTAATCTCGCCACAATACACACATGTATCTACGTTTTCTTTCTGGATCTTTTTAGTGAATGCACGGAAAAACCCTTGCCCAGTTAATGTCTGGATCAATCACTAGTCATTCTTCCGGTGCTTGCAGCTGTACCAGCTTCTGATGTTGGGAATTAATTGTTTAGTCCATTAGGCCTTTTCGTGGTTTTGGTTCCATTTTTCTTGCCATGCTGTTAGGCTGACTTCCCTGACTCTAAGCTTTACTCCAGCTTTCTTTCCATCGCCAATATGTCTAGTTATATCGCACCTGTTAGCACTTGGAGTTCCACAGTGGACGTGGTTCTATAGGCCGACGCCACCCTAAGGATGTCAGTCCTCTAAACTGTCTCCAGATAGATGCTCCATATAATATTACGAATTGGGCCACTCCGCATAGCACCGCCCTCTTAAAATTGCTGAACATGAGCCTTGCTAACTTTGCCACTTTTTTAACTGCCCTCCTAGCAGCAGTCATCACATGCTGGTCAAACGTGCCATGATTGTCTAGAGTGATATCTGACAGTCTTCGCAAGTTCTATGCGTGTTCTTCCCACGCAGAAAAAGGCCTCGTCGGGATACCCATGGTTCTTTAAGAGTATCGCTTTGCACTTCTCCAGAACTATCTGTAGACGGTGCTCATTCATTCAGTTTGCGATCCTTGAGAAACTGTCTTGGACTTTATTGACTAGCTCCCTGCATTTGTTTGCCCTTACTAACAGGACTAAATCATCTAAAACCAATTGTTTTGGCCCTTCTTGGTGGTAGCAGCCTCAACATTCCATCGTATAGCATGTTCCACAGTGTCGATCCGAGGACCGAACCCAGTGGAACCCCCGCGCTTATATTAATTTTGTGTTTCCTGCCTTGTGCTTAAGTATTCTGCAATCACTTTGATCAGATATACAAATATCTGTTTTTTGCTTAGCTTATCCAAGCGACAAAAAAAAGTGTTTTGTTTCAAACGTTTCTATAGTTTTGCACTTTTTCTTTGTGTTGATAATAGTATAAACCAGTTTGAAAGTTTGGCGTGCGCAAGTATTTCTCCTAGTGAAATTTGTTGTTAGATAGATAGAATTTTAACCGCTTCTTAATAAAAAATCCTTGAACTAAAGGGATGATAATAGAAATTTCTTGAAATAAAAAATAACTCTTAGATATTTGTTTGCTAGCTTGACTTGATGACCTGCATCAGGGCTACCTCGACTTTCACTTTCCTTTCTTCAAGTGAGCGCTTGCAGATTTTTTACAACGACCTATTCTATTTAAAGATTTTGAATTTTTAAATAAAACTCAAGGCTTAAAATCTGTAAGATGCTTTGTTGCATATGATTTCTTAGGGTTCATGATGTAGTTATTGCATGCTACTAATAGCTAGAGAACAGTAGGCTCTATTCAAAGTTCATTTTTAGGTTTGATTTACAAAAACTGAAAGAATTTGTGGCTTGTGATTCTACTCTTTATCTGTGCTTAAGGCCACCGTCTGAAGAGGCAGGGTAAGTTTTTTTATGAGCTTTAAACTTTAAAGGAAATATTTTCTTTGAGATAACTTTTTGACGTTTGTCACAACTTCTAAGATATTTCTTAAAACTAATAATAAAAGGATTAATAAAAACATTAATATAATTTGTAATGGTCGAAATTTATTCTTATGAATTATGTGAAACACGTAATAACTGAGGATAACTGACGTAAAGTCCGAGGTATCCTCCTTTTAATGCCTTGTCCTAACATAAGTTATTTTACACAGATGGGGAAGTTTAAATGATCTAAAAGTTTTCAAATTATAATTATACGGGTTATGTATCAAAACAGTATAAAGGACATTTTGTAAAGCGCCTTTAGAACGAATATCTCATTTATGTATACATTTAAAATTTCTATTTCTGCAAGAACATCTAAAATACTTACTATAAAGTTTCAAAAGGCTTTTATACTTACACATCTAGAAAAAAATAATTCAGATACAAAGCTATTTAACAAACGGAAAATTTTGCATCTAATCCATTTATTTCCTCTTATTTTACACTATAGTTTTCTTTGTGCCTTTATTACTAACTGAAACGCTTGAAATTAGAAAGTCTAAGATCATTTTCTTGAAGATACATAAACTTAATAATCGTTTTTAATAAATAAATAATGAATTTATTTGGAAGCTCTGAGAAACGAAAAATTTGTAACTTGTGAAAAGGTTTTTCATAAATAGGGTTCGTCCAAAAAATTTGCTCTAGGCGCACCCCTGGTGGTTGCCGTGAAATGACACGGTTGGCGAGGGAAACAATAAAATCCGCATAAATATGTAAATAGTTCGGTAATTCTTATTTTTTCGGGTGTACACTAATCCGCCCTCCGAGAGAGAATTCGCATATATTCGATATGACAACGACAATACTAGTCAATAAGGGTGAAATATTTAGTTCTGATTCATCGCCTATCGGTAAGTTAGGGTGAGGAGCCAAACAGCCCTAATCAACGTATGGCAATATTACATATTGCTAAATAATGCATGTTTATAAAGACTTGGGGAGCGAATAAAGTATAACCTGTCACAGCAATGTGACACAAATGATTTTACTAAAAATCGAAATGTTAGAAACATTTGTTACTTTAAGAAATATGTGTTATATTATAAATTCAAATTTTGATCAAAACAAATTGTTTTCGATACATTTGTACTATCACTTCGGTTGTTAGCTTTTCTAAAAGTTTCGATTCCTAGATAAAAGTGGGAATTTAGGAACTTAAATCTTCTGCCGAATTTTCACACAATAAGGGATCTTTTCGATACGATACACCAAGATGCTCCGATAAGAATAAATAACGTGCGCTCATTGGGTTTTATCTCTCTCCCTTTGCTCAGAATTCATCCATTTACCATGTTAATCCGCACGTTTCATGGACACCGTGTCATTTAATGCTGGATAATGTTTCTCACAAAATTAATGGCTTCGTAATTGTCTTCTAACCATTATTTATTTCATCACTAGTAATACTTATTTTAAGTTTCGTTAAATTATTTAACTTAAAGCTTTTCTTATTATTCTAAACGATATTATAACCTCACTTTTTTATGTAAAAATAAAATCAAACAAAACTAAGTAAGTAAAACAAAACAGTATTGAATATGTGTATATCCTACAAACAATAATAGTTGTGGCAAAGTATTGAAGTCATAAACCCCTGCCTGTATTACATTTACATAATACAAGGTTAACTTAAGCAAAATGCAAATACATAAAATTTAAATTGATTTTTTAAGAAATTAAGTCCTCCGACAAGCAAAAAAGAATTTAACGTTAAAACAAACTTTGCACGTTTCTGGCTATGACTAAGTATTACACCAAAAAAATATTATTTTGAGCATGGTTAGACGTGTTTTACAAATCAATGCATTTCTTGTATGTATTTAGTAAATATTTATTATCATTGAATAAATGACTTTGCACTATTTTCTAAAATATTAAAATATTAACCTCGTTAAAGCTATAATATACACATTATCTTACCCCTTCCGTGTGTAAGAAGTTTTTTCGATATTAAATTTCCAATTTAAGAATATTACACAGAGGAAGATTTATGTTCGTCTTCAATGAATCAAGTAAAGTGTTTGGATAATTTCAACTTTTGGGACATTCGCCTTACATGGATAAAACAATCAAATAAATGTATACTAATATGCAATGGATTGGTTAGATAAAGAAGTAATTAAGTAAGAATCAACAATTGTACTCTATATACTTCACGATCGTTGGTAGTAAACCTAAGCTTCGTCATAGATCAGTCAGTACCGTACATTCTAAACAAACACATCCACTGGCCTTTTGAACAACTTTGTTATAGATTGCACAACGTCTTCTCTCTCCTCTAGGAAGATCTAATCATTCTAGAGACTTTAACATCATCTGGTCTGCCTGTATTAAAATGCCGCTTCGTAATACAATGTGTCCAGGTATTCACACAAATAACAATTAATTTGCCGCGGTCTTTTATCGCTAAATCAGATCATATTAAGTAAACGGTATTTTGGATGTATTTGTAATATATCAATTCCAGTCATATAGCGTAGATTTCAGAGTGTCGATGGACGATACTGATGGTAATGCCCAGGAAAAGGCAATCTCAGTATAACTGAAGGCACTGCCAATCACTCTACCTTTCTTTGATCTGTCTATGAAAACTAGACTGCTATTTTGGCATTGACTTATTATATGCTTACCCGTAAAGGTCATTCTGTAGAGAATATCGAGCGTTTCATCTTTTTTAAACGACAAACCATCTCGTAATACACTAACATATACATCCGAGAAGTAGATATTAAATTTTTCTATGAGATAACTTGTCTACAAGTCGTCCCGTATGGAGTAAAACGAGAACTCTGTAATTGGCACGTTCACGCGAATGTTTAGACCTTCTCATAAACAGTGGTAGTACACCTGCATGCAGGTGCAGTGATGCTGTGACCTTGATGCTAAAAAAATTCTAAAAGGCCAAACCACATTTTCACATTTTAGCAGCAACTCATTGATGTGGAGAGCCAAACTTAGTTTATCATGAAAGGTTAGACCAACAAATTTTTTTCTGTTTCTTATACGCAGATACGTATCGGCATTTAAATATAATTGTTATAAAAACGTACTAGAATGCTGACTACGAAAAATGCAATATTAGTCTTTGTTTTATTGTTTAATTTAAACTTCATACATGAATACTGTAATATTTTCTTTCTAATTCTTTCAAAATCTCATTTAGAATCTGTCTATCCATGAATTTTCCTGCGATTAATAAAAAAACTGTGCACAAAGAGTGAAAGGTTTCATATCACATTCCATTTCTGAAATTGTTAAATAATGAAATGTCTGCAAATGGTGTCGTACGCCTTTTCCTAACCGAAAAAGACAGCTATGGTGTACATGTGTTGCTCAAAATCATTTGCGATACTATCTTCTATTTTTTTTCTGTTGCCCTATTTTAATAAAAGACCACCAGCCGCTCTTAACTAAAAATAAAAGTATCTTCGAAAATTTCTTAATTTAGTTGTATTTTCTATTACAGCAACTAACAGTTAAATTTTTCTAGCTTTGTCTTTTAATTGATTTAGTGGGATTTCTAAAATTCAAGGAATGAATGGAGAAAATAATTAAAATCATACTATCTTTCTTGATTTCTAAAGCTTGGTATTTTTGCTATCGGCATTAAAGCGTTAGGTACTGCTGCAAGTCAGTATTTCCTAATAAAGCAAAATTTGTGAATTTCAACATTTATCTTTTACAAACGAGACTTTACAAAAACAAAACCAATTAATATTATTACTGTTACTATACTCAACTTATTGCATCTATGGTTTCAAGCAATGGTGCCAGATCGACTCTTTGTCACAAAACTTAGTGAGCTAAGTTGTTACCATTACTGTTTGAAAAGAACATGACCAAAGTCATTTCGATTAAACTCATCTAGGACCATGTACCTTCGTGTCTCAGAATTCTCTCGTACGTCTGCATAACAATAAAGAACAAAACTGTACGATGACCGAAATTCTCAAAATAGTGGCTTGAAGCTATTTTTACCTTTATGTAGAAGAAATTAATTTGGTTTTAACTCATCTGCATCTACCTACACATTACAGAAGTGTAAACAAATTCTGAAACACAAAGCCATATCTTAAAAACATGCTAATTTGGTGTTCGCAGTGTTAATGATTTAATTTGAATGAAATTGTATCCAGAGTTTATCTATAAGAAAAAGCAAAAACTGAAATCATAGAAGCTAGAATATGCTAACCTTCCTTTTATGCCTTTCATTGTACACCTACCAGCTCTCCTCTGTTGTTCTGTTTAGCTACCCATAAAAAACTTCCTAGTAATAAATTAAAAAATAAGAAAAATTCATTACAAAATTTGTTGTAAAAACTACCTTTGGAAAAAAGTATCTCTACATGACATTTAACTGTCCTAAAAATAAACTACCGTACATTTAGAAAAACACAGCGTTGTTTACAATATTGATGCCTTTTAGTATTTGTCTGCTCAACGTTTCGTTCAAATTTTTTAGACAGATAAATACCAAGAAAAAATCAGAAAGGTCACTGGTATTTACTCGTACTAATTATTTATAAAACGAAGTGTAATTAAAAGACGGTGTTTGATTTATTTCGTTTTTCTTTCTAAAAATGATTGGTCAACATTATACCATGCTTATCCCATTCTTGTAATGCAGTAGTTGTAAACATAACCAAAGTTTGTTTTCGTGGTTCACCGTTATGATCTTAATTAAAATTATCCAATTTTTTTTCAAACGCGTCATTTAGGCTATAATCTTCTAAAATTATATCAAATTATTAAAATCAACCAATAAAGAAAGCTAGAGGACTTATGATTTTATTAATTTCATGCAATTATGGAAACTCAGACGTTAGTATTATTTCTTAAAAATCTGGCATGATGGGAACAAACAGAGAAGAAGAGTTTCTTGCAAAACTAGCTATAGTATATCAAGAATCCATATCTCGTCTATTTATTATTTATTTGTTTAACTTCTGGTTTATCTTTGTTTTGTATTTCTTGGAAATTCTGTAATTTTCTAGATTTTTTTTAAAAATGACCAAAAGATTAAAACTATCTAGTCATCTTCAGAACCCTTAGATCCACAAACAAGTCGTCCCGGAAATCGATGTCAAGACCACACGATCTTCTATTCGGAGATAATTCTAACAATGCTTATATTTTTTTCAGGGGAAATAAAAATACCTTGGAATCGATCAGCAATATTGAAATAAGAATTTTTACCGAGGTGGGAATTTAGGGAAGGACGGATACAGTTCTGTAAATTTGTTACACCAATTGGAAAATTAATAATCTCGTGGTCTTTGAGATCTACATTCAGTTGAGCTGTTGTATTTTTTCGAGTACAATAGATCTCGAAAACTACTAACTTTTGGGAAAAAAGTTTGTAGGGATTTTACAATTGGTTGTTTAAACTCAACTGTTTTATTATTTAATAACCAAACCGACAGAGAACATTTGTTTGCGATACGTACTTTTGACAGACAAGTTAAGCTTGGCAAAACGACTAAAATAAAGAAAGTAATTTTGGCCGTGAAGTCTGCATTGCATCGTTTTTTTATTAGTAACAGTTGTCAGTCTCTTTTGCAGAATTAAACTGAACACACCATACGATTTTCGCTATATCTTTTCATCGTATTCTGAAGAATGAAACACATGACGAAATAAAATCTGATGAAGTAAGCTTTTCTCTCTTGTTAATTCTTCTTTGCAAACTTAGGATAAGTGAACGAAGATAGAATAAGAGAGAAGGCAGGACAATAAAATGAACTTTTTATAATAGTCCCGCAAAATCAGAAAGTGTTTGAATGGAGATATTTGATTTATATCAAAATATGGATTTTGGCATAATTGTAAAGGTAACCTGGAATATACCAAGAAAAACCTAGAAACATACCCAAACAAACGGTAGTCTTAGACATTTGGTGTTTATTTCTACATACACGGCAGTTGATGGTATCTTGAGTTTGAGCTAAATGAAGTCAAAAGCTTGGTCAAGAACGTGCAGGGTTCTGGAGATCTTTAAAAAATGTCAAAGTAAACGTCTTGAAGGAACAGATAAATTTAGAAAACAATGTTTGTGTGCGAAATACGAACTCATTAACTACAAATGAGATTTTTAGTGTAGTGCACCACCAATGAACGGTATCGTGTAGTCGTAGTCTATTCAACTTAAAACATCTACATCAAAAGCAGTTTGCCTTATCGAAAACTTCTACAATAACGTATTTGGCAACGAGATATTAATTTGGATGCAGGAAAGATTACGGTAAAGTATCTTATTTTGCAGCAAAAGTTTTTTTGGAAAGAAAGTTAAGAGTATCGATTTACTACAGATATTGCACTGAAACATTAGATCAATTTACGCAATTTTATCAACTGAAATTGTTCTGTTTAGATTGTTAAGTTGGAGTATATCCGTTTAACAGAAAATGCGGAAAGTAGCTCTATCGCATTTGCAGTTCAATGAGTTTCTTTCTTTATCCCAAAGACATGCAGGATTTATCCCACGCGTCTTTGTACACCCACCACGTGCTTTTATTTAGACATAGTTAAGAAATTTATGAGTTCTTTGAAATGAATTTTCTTCACGCGTGAGGATATTTCTGTGATAGTTATACTATACATACAAGAGAAGTAGAAAATTAAAATTATTTGTTTTCTACCATAGTATTTATATTACTACTATTGCAGCTTCCAATTAAAACTTTAATTTTACTGAATACTAAACAAAACAAAATGTAGATTTAACTAAAACAAAATACTTTGCCACTGTACCTTTGTGAATAGAATTCCAATAATGTGCATTGAACAATTTTAACTGCAGATATAATAATAAGCAGAAGATTCTTGATGAAAAGCTCATACCTTTTATTGCAACAAATTTTGAATAAACAAGATTGAAAAATTACAGTTTGGTTGTTTAGAAAAATATAATCTTTAAATTCAAAAATGTCTCGAATCGTTTGATAGTAGCTTGCAGAAAGGGTTTTAAAGTAAGGATTCAAGTAAAATACATTAAAATTGAAAAGCGCATCAAAAAAATTAAACAGCTGTAAAATTCGGAAGTTTGCGGTGTAAAAATGTGATTTTATAAAATGATGGAGTAGGAACGTGGTAAGCGCACCTATGGGAGTCGTTGAGGTTAGGGAGTTTGGTTTAAGTCCCTGTCGCGTTATACGATGGGAAGGAAAGGGAAAAATAATAACTTCAACTGATGTAAAAACGAGATAAAATGGCTAACGTAACGGGAAAATCGGGAAGTGAAAAGTTTTGCAGCGCCTTATACGACGTCTACAAGTCGTACTTGTCATTCTACACGTCGAAGTCGATGAAACGTTCCCGGACTGTAGAAAAACAGAAGGGGCTTGAATTGTTACGAATTGAATGAATATGTTTTAGGTTTTGACCTTTTATCAGCACGTTCAAGCATTCATGCTCTTGAAAATCTGAAGTTCCTCGACTTAAAAGCCACATTTTGTATTCATATAATAAAATCTTCTCTAACAATGAGAATGAGGTGCTACATCTCAGACAGATTAAGATTTAAAACTGAAAGTTTAAATAATTGGTTGTTGTATGGCATGGTATTGGTGTACAATTTTTGTTTTTTTTTTTTAATTTATTATTGCTCTTAGTATGATGTTTTATTTACATTTTATATAATAGCTTGTTACCTAACACCCACAGGGAGCTGAGTTAGGTCTTGTTTTAAAGCTAAAAGAATGAGTTTTACAAACAATGTACAATTAGTTAAAAGAATGCTGCATAAAAACAGAATTGTATTCTTTCCACCTTTGTGAATTTTTTACACCCAAATTTTTTCTCTCAGTAACTATGTATGTATAAGGGTAATTTCTGGATCGTTCATACTTTAGTACCATCTACTAATGATCTAGTTACTTTTACTTTTTAATTCAAAGCTTTCCACAAACAAATTGATATGAAAATTTAAAATCGCCCCCCCCCCCCCTTCTACATATACAGTATTATGATAGGTACATTGGAACGGTTTGTTTTAATTTTCTATCATCAGTTGTGAAGCAAAAAATATGTTTATTTCACAAACAACATGAATATTTTTTTAAGAAACAGTATATTTTAGCTTCAAAACAATACAAGCTCTCTGATGATTATTGGGTAACAAGCTACATGCTATGTACAGGAAACATGCAAATTTTACCTAAAATGGGCTATATGCAAGTAACCATTTTTTCTAATAAACAAAACTAAAGATGAATAACATGCCAGAAATTATCAAGATTAATAGCAACCATCATTGAATGAATGAACTACAGATCATATTTTTCTCAATAAGTTATTTTTCTGTTTATCTCTGATAATTCTGAAATAAACAAGTCTAGTACACATTAATAGTAAATGAATAACAAAGACATAAAATGTTCCATTATTGATTATAGTTTAATTTTTTGTTCATAAATAAGATAAGTTATTTATATGAAACTTCACTCGCTTTGGTTGCACAGGTGTTTCGTATTACCTATATCACGAGCGTGCTCGCATATTATTTCAAATTATTGGCAACACTAAATGTTGAGGAAAAATTTAATTTTTTGTTTTCAATAGCAAAAAGTATTCTAGTTTAATTAATGCACATCCTTAATTTAAAATTTCAAACAAAATTCGATTTGTTAAAAGCTTAAATCGACAAACCTTATGTTTAACTGCTCAAGATGTTTATTGAACAAACCGTTTTATAAATGTTTATGTAGCAGTTAGCGTATTGTTCAGTTACACATTCCCTTTTGAACTGTAAATTCCGTCCACAGTTCTCCGTATGTTTCCAAGATTATCTCGTTCTAACGTGTTACATCCAATTTCCCTATTTATAGGGTTTATACTTATACGGGCCTTTAATAATTGCTCTTTGAATATTCACAAAAGCTTCTAGTAAATTAAATAATAATGAAAACTAGATTTATTTGACATTAAATTACTATTTGGAATAAACAACATTGTCAGTATTAATATGAAATATTTTGATGGTTTGTTTTTATTCGGGAATGAATGTTTATTATAAACTAGCTTTGTAAGCTTTTCAGTGATTTTATCGAAATACTACAGGAAGGATGTATAATTAAAAAGCTTTCTAAACAAATGCGATTATAAATTTAAATTAAAATATTTAGTTTATTAAAAATCGTCCTAATAATAAGAAGCATTTAATTGAGAAACAAGAATTTAATTTTTATGTATTCATTTGTTTCCTAATGTTTTTTAATAAGTAATAAGAACAAGAAGAAAAAGAAGAAGAATGTGTTAAGTCAACACAAAGACAAAAACAACTGCAGATTCTTCAGTTTTAGTCACTTTATAAAATATCTAAAAATCCCAATTTAAAAAACTTTTTAAAATGTATTTCTGCTTGAAAAATCTTTTAACATTTTTAAAAAAGAATTATTTAAAAAAAACAAAAGAAAATGAATTCTACGGAATTCTAAAAAGAAATTAGCCATGTGACTGCAAAATGATATTGAAGCAAATAATCGCAAATATTTGTGTATAATTTAAATAATTCTATATTATCTGAAAGCTAGTTTTCTTAGTAATAAACATTAATAATTTTTTTAGGTCATAACTCTGTAGATAAATAATTTATGGTTGAATTACGCAGATACAAAAAAATTAAAAATACTTGAAAATGTTTCTTTTCGAATAATTTACTATGTTGGTAATAATAAACAAAGTTAACTGTTAAATTCTTTATTAAAAAAAAACCATATAAAACAAAATTCCCGGAAACTGTTTTTGCAAATTATAAACCTTAAACTTCTAATAAATTAAACCTTCTGATATTTGCAAACTTGTTATTTTAGTACTCCTACATCATTGATGTACCCATAAAAATAAATCTGCAAGGTGGGAATTCCTTTTCATCTCTTTATTAAATAATGAACCAAATTAGTTGTATACTGTATAGTAACCCTAACTATCTAGTTGAATAAATTATAATTATTTAGCATTAAAACCAATTCCTGCAATTATTAAAAAATATCGAACATTTTTAATTTAATTTGTGTTTAAGCTCCTACGCCCAGTTTTAATTTGTAGGAGAAGCAAAAAGGGTTAAAAAAGAAGATGAGTACTCACCATTAGAAGTGCCTCCAGTAGAAGAAACAGGATGCGAGACAAATAAAACAATCAGACAAACAAAAAGTACTTTACACCGCGTTTTATTAACGTCGGACGCCAGCACGAATTTATAAAGCATTTCGGAAAGTTTAGTAAAAGGTTTCCGAAAGAAATTAGCGAAACATAAACAAGAATAAAGTTCGGACAAAGTTTTAGGTGACAATGCGGTACATCGTCAAAACTTTGAAAAGATGTTACGCGCGAAATTTCAAGTAGTTCGAGCGCGTGCTCTCGGCTTTCGGACTTGGAGCGTCACTAGCGGAATTATCAAAGAACAGGAGTGCACTGATAACTTTGAAGTCTTCGGCCACCCGCACCTTCACTCATGCGCGATACCCAAACCTGGCGCCGGCTTTAACCAATGAAGAACCACAAAGCCACACCAATAAACCAATAGGAACATCTAAAGACGTTACATGGGAGGACCTAGGACATGTAAGACATGTAATTAGAATTGTAAAACACAGGTAAAAGAGCCTCCGACGTAGTATAACAGTGCTACGTGAACCCTGCTGCTATATACGCTTCTCCAAACATCAATGTCCGTTCTGCGGGTTTCTCGGTAAACTTTTCCTACAACATTACAACACCTGGTAGTTGAGACTTAATATATACAATTTTCCGATATAAATAAACAGAATTTTCATCAATCACTTTCATTTGGAAAAACTTTTCCTTGCTTTCGGTATTTTATTTTCAAACCACCGACAAGATATTTATTTTAAAATACAGTTTAAGAATTTAAAATTTGTATTTTAACAAAATAAAAATATTTTTAATTATACTTATACACACTGAGTTTTTTAAAATTATAAAATCACCAGAAATTTAATTTTAAACGTAAATTTCCTTCTTTGTCAAATTATAGACCTAGCAAAAATTTAAATTAAAATACAATTTGTCAGTTCATCCATTTACAATTATTAAAGATTTTAATATAGTACTAGTCACACTTTTTACTAAATACATTAGGGAGGAACTAAAATAATAATTAAATTCGTAACGGTTTTACGCTTCAGTATTTATTAAATTGAAATTCTGTATCAGCTCTCTTTTTTCATCTCTACTACTACATAAAAGTTTTCATAACGATTTTAGTCACTTGGAAAACATTTACGTAGCTATAATGCCCACACAACTGTTTTTTTTTTACTTTATAGACCTACTAACCTACATAAAAAGTTTTCTTATTACTTATATTTTCTTCTTAATTGTGAATAATTTTCACGTGAAAAAAGAATAATGAAAATTTGTGTGTAAGATGATTCTAGCAGAGGGTAAAATAAAAAAGTTTCTGGATAATTAAAAAAGAAAAGTCTGCGTTTTACAATAAGAAATGGAATTTATATGCACATATTCACGTTCTGTATTTTTACAGAGTACAATACAAGAGTGATACCAAAATCGAAATGTATTTGACTTGACAAAGTAACAACCTCAAAATTTACTTTTTACTTTCCAGTTCCTTGGTATAGCAAGCTTCTACTTTCCTCAATTATGTATCAAAAATAAAGATTTAGGTCCAATAAATAAATCGATAAACTTTAAGAAACCTCTCAGGTCTCTTCTCTAAAAAGGTATAACAAATAAACTCGCCAAAAATTCACCCAAAATTATGCTAGGAGCCAAAAGCTACACTTCAAAAACCTCCCAAAACCAAGCAAAATAAAAAATTTATCGAAACCATGCTCCATTTCCCATTTTTGACTATTTTCTTCCTTTAGTATATGCATGACCCGCTTTCTTTTTGATAATGTTGAAAATTACTTCAATTTGGATTTTTTTGAACTCTTTGTCGATAGTTAGAAGCCTATGACTATTGGATATTGATATACCAAAAGCAACTTTTGTTCAATTTACTTCTACAAATCACCAAAAATCACATCTCTCTTATCGATTGAAAACACTGGGGAACAAAAAAAAACATTTTTTCTGCGACTTTATTTTTTGAAGTGAATTTAGATAGCACACTAATGTAATAAAGTACCCAGCGCATAAATATTCTGTTCAAATTGACTCTAGTTCTCTTGATAAACCGTACTATCAAGAATATTAAAATTTTTAGTAATCTAACCTCGTTAGCGTGTTTTCTTCTAAGTATATGAAGACAAATATTAATTGTTGTCTCATAAAACGTCTTATTTATCAGTTCTGATTGCTAGAAATATCAGTTGGTTTATTTATTTGTTTTGTTGATTGTTGTTATTTCCGAAAAGGTATGATTTCTTGTGTCTTGTATTAATAATTCCGACCATTTTTACTACATATGTGGTAAATTTTTTCAACAAAAACAAAGAAGAAATATTAATGATTTTGCAAAACAAAGAATTTAATGGTATTGAAGAATCCCAACAAGGATTACTTGCAAAAAGTTTGATAAATCATGCTTTACAACTATAGTGCAAAATCATATTTGCCAAAGATAGTTTAGTTAGTACTGGCCGATACCCATGTAACAACTTTAGATCTATTTTTCTCATAGCAGTATATTGTATCAAAAAGGTGAAAACTGATCACTTAAATCACTTACCAAAATACAGTCTAAACTAACAACTGGAAGGAAACTAACAGTTAAGTAACTCACTATTACCTCCAATGCAATGTTGCAAGCTCATTTGCGACATTTTTTAGGTCTATTTAAAAATTTGAAATTTCAGGTACTTCATGTCTAACTCTATACAGATCGCATCATAAATTTCTTTTAGTACTCGATTACTTTAAGAATTTTTCTTTTCCTAGTAGATTGATATTAAACGTTCCGGTATAGTCAGAGTGTTATAAACCTGCATGATAAAAACGACAGTAGTAAAACATCAAGATTTCAAGAACTACCTGTAAAAATTAAATCGGAAAGGCAATTGTTGCCGATGAACGACAGACTATAACGAAGAACGTGGGCAGTAAACACGTTGCCCAAGGAAAATGAGAAATACATTATTAACGCTAAAGCATAAAGTTAATGTATCTACCTAACAGACAGAGCTGGGTAAGTACATCACAACTGTACTTGATAAACCATACATAAATCCTTTTTTGTACTTATACTTGTACTTAAGTACATTCTATCGGTAATGTACCTTGTACTTGTACTTATAAATCTAAAGTTTGAGTAGTACTTGTACTTGGTACTTAAAGTCATCTGACGCAGTATATTCAAGTACAAGTACAAGTACAGCTACTTTTCCAAGTACAAGAACTTTTCCAAATATAAGTACTTTTCCAAATACAGGTACACTCTATCTATATAAGAACTACTTTTTGCATTACATGTAAATTTTTCTGTTACACTCTTCTCGGATATATCACAAGTCGCATTTATTCTATTGTGTTATTCTGTGTTTGATACAGCTTTTGGTGTTTGTGAAGACTGCAATCTGATGGTGCTACTACTAGAGATTGTCGATGTTTTATCCTTAGGTTTAGGAAAATTCCTTATGTTCCTTAATGCTGATGAGCCTAGTTCCGTTTCTTTTGTTTTTTAAATTGAATTTTACATTGGGAAAAGTTTTTTATATTTTATTTTTCATTATGAAGATACAACCAAAGTTAATATAAACTAACTAAAAATTTATATTGTGGCTAGGATAAAGACATTCATCATATGTTTTTTATTATAATTTTTATACTGCTTACGTAACAAAGAGAAAATAAATTTAAAAAAGTACTTGGAAAAGTACTTATAACTTAGGAAATAAGTACATTTTATCTGTATTCAAGTACTTTTGTATTTAAATACTTTTCTTTTTTAAAGTACTTAGTACTTGTACTTAAGTACTTACACAAAAATGTACTTTGTACTTTGTACTTAAGTATATTTATGATGTACTTACCCAGCTCTGCTAACAGAAATAACTAATTAGCAAAAGCTATAATTGTTGTATATCCCACTAAGGAAACTAACCGCAGCAAACGTTAATTTCTACGTTTTTCTCAATTTCAAAGTAAGTTTCATGAATAAAAGAATAACTATATGATACGGTGTCAGGATCAAGTAGGTTATTCATTTATAAAAGCTCTTTTGATAAAAAGACAACGGTAAATGCATTGTTTTCATATTGTGTGTCAAATTGGCTAAATCGTTCCCTTTTGTAGTTTTTTGCTATATTTTGATTCATGAGAAAAACAACAATCCGTGGACTTTTTGGAAAGAATCAAAAACATAGATAACTTGAAGTAACTATTCTTTAATTTAACTGATTTCCTGTAGTGTCTTTTACGGTTTAAAAGATTCCTTCAGTATACCAGATATAACAGACGTTTTGTTATAGAGATTAATAAAACATGAAATGGAAACTAGAGAACTTTAATAACTACAAAACGTTTTATGAGAAAAATTAATGGGAATTGGAATTTTATTTATATACGAGTTTTAATTAAGTCTCACTGTGTAGAGGTCACCTTCGATATCGTTACAATGAAAGTGGAAATATTAATGAAGTAGTGCTGCGCTACCTTAAAAAGTATGAAGTTGACATTTATGTTTTTGTTAATAAAATAATTAAACAATTAAAATTAAGTGTTTATTAGCACTAATGTCACCAATCGGCGTCGTTTCAATTATCATTTCATCAAAGAGAAAAGAATATAAACCTATCGTTTCACATAGTTGTATTATGTTTAATTGCTTGTTGTAAAATGTCATCAAATCTACAACTACGCAAGGTACTCGACATTGGTGTGGCCACCTGCGATGGTCACTGTTTAGAATTTCGTTTGTCTAGAAACTGATTGGGCTTCTCCTCAAACTGGTCACATCCATTAACCCGCTTAAGAGAGCTAAATGCAAACAAAGAAAGTTTCATCTCAATGCCACAACCCGTTCTGAAGATACAAGAGATCTGTCAAAAACGCAAGAGACGATCATTTAAAAGCCATTACTATCTCGATACCACCTTGTGTTTCGGAAATATAAACAAACTACAACAAAATGTCAAGGAGTCTAAACTAAGTCGCGTCTAGATAACATTTTGCTTTGCCGATATACAAACAAAATAAAACCGTTTCAATTGTTTAAACGCCCACTTCCTATCGTTACCAACACCCGTTCATTCCAGAAAATAAGACTATTAGCACGAAGCTTGGGTTATAAAGCAAGCACCCTTGACAAAAAAGACTTCTAAGACTCGAAGATCAATTAATAAGAGATTTAATACTATTACATGACATATTGTATAGCTACACTATGTTCATTGAAACCTGTAAAGCACCTACTGTCACCTGCGATATTTGGAAGATCTACTAGCAGATTGCCAGAGATATAATTGTTTACCATCTCTGTTGTCTACCTTCATATGACAGATTCAAGAGAGAATATTTTATTCCAAACTTCTTGACTATCACAATGTATGCAATAATAAACACTGAAGATCCCTCGTATATCTTTTTCGCCATATTGCAGTTTAGATTTTGTCAATTGTATTTACATAATAGAAAATTAATGTGAAAATAAATCCTTTCCTATCAGTAATTCAGTTTTATATATTTACAAGAAATTTCAAAAAAAACATGAAAATTAAATTATTTTATCAAGAATAAAATTACTTTTCATTTAAGATTACGCTAACATAAAAGAGGTTTTCTCGTATGTAAGAGATTTTAAGATTACTGAATCGAATCGACTCAATGTAAACTGATCTGCTCTGGATCACATAGCAAAGCTCCTTAGGATGGTTCCTATCTAACAATGAGTGCACCTCTTCTAAGACTGTGCAATGCCTACACCATATACTTAACGACCTAATTACAGCAATGGCTCGTATAAACTTACTAATAATCGTGCAACAAGTCAACAAATTAATTTTAAATACACATAAAGTGCAGAATTTAACTGGTTAATATTTTTTATTAATTACTGCGTATAATCTATGTAAGTTGCTGATAAATCCAACATAAGAATAACTTCAACAATGTGAAAGAAAATCCTTAAATCCTGATGTTTATTAAAAGAAATAAAAATAAAATTTGAATTGTTGGTATACTAAAAACGTCCAAATGTCAAGATTTCTCTTTGTCCTTTATGTTACCTCTTCAGAACAAAGCATCTAATAGTGAAAGGTCGCCGTAGCATAGGATGTTCTATGTTGTGAGCTAAGATTAGCATTCTCCATTCCGGGGGTTTTGAGGTTCATTGGAATGTGGAAAAGAGACGTTGCGGTCCCGTGGGTGAGTCCGGATGATCTGTCAGCGTGCGTCAGGTTTCATCTAGCGCACGACGCCACACTGTCAACTCTTATTTCACAGAAAACAGGCGCTTCTCACATTTCCATAGGAAATTCGCACTACAGTCTTTTTTAGAAACACAAATTCTAAAACGGGGAAAAATCTGAAAATAGAGTGTTTAGTTTTACTTTATCTTTTTCTTGATATAAAAATAATTCCGTAGAGTTTATAATTCATTGTCACTTCCCAGCGTTTATCATTTTAAACCTCTTTCTTGCATTACTTCTGTATTGTAAATTGTGGCCAACTTGCCTTGTTTAATTTATTCTTTTCGAGTATAGCATATTTTTGATGTGCTGGAAATAATTAATTGTACATTTTATTCAAAACTAAATAAAACAGTTTTCTAATTTATTTTAAACTTCCAAGGCTATTAAATTATTGAAATCATTATAAAAATAAATTTTACCCAATTAAACTCATTTATCAAAATCTTCTAAGATTGCATACTCAATTTAAAGTTAAAGGTCTTCCAGCTAGTGAATAATAGATTGGCAACAAAATGTTTTTCATAGTAAAACCGCTTATTGATGAGAAAGGCTTTTTTTGATGGTGCAGTAAGGGTAAGTGGACACAATCCGATTATATCGAGTTCCACATAGCAACATATCAAAATTCTTAGTTAATAAGTCAAATTTAAATGAAGTCCCTATAGGGCCAGTTGCTGATCTTGGTTTAGGTAGGTCAAAAAGATTGTAAAGAAATCAAAGCTAAATAATGAAAAAACAGTACATATTATTAGCACAGGAACGAACTATAGTCACTTTAGTAATTAACCAAATATTAAAATCAAAAGCAGTTTAACCACACAAGTGTACAAGACAGCCTAACATGCTGGAGATGTTGACAAACGGGGCACTACAGCTGCAAGAGTAGAAAAAACCCAGTTTTGTTCTGCTCTTGATGCAGAAGAAAGAGCATCATGTTCAGAGACTGGCCATTGCTAAAATTTGAAGAGATCGAACACAGCAGTCTAAAAAGCAACCGAGAACAAACTGTTCGTACTAGTCAAGATCAACGACCGCATCTTTAGACATCTCATCTGTTCATAAAACCGTCCGGATACCAAATGGTACCAATATATATTTGACAAAGTCCTATACAACTAAAATAAACATCCGAGATATCTGTAGAGCACAACCATCCATTACACACTCGCATTGATATATGATGAACTCGTGGGAATGGAATCTGAGGAAAACCCAGTCACTGTAAAAGAGGATAAAGATCTCGAAGCCTATACCGCTACCGAAATAACTTTCACAGATGAAGACCAAACAAGATCGTTCCAAAAGAAGACCTAGAAAAGAGTCGAGCTTTTGAGGAAAGCACATCTTCGCTTTGGCAAGCTACTCAAGTAGAAGCCAGACTTGGACACCACCATTCCGACTCGCTAAAGTATGAAAGAGGTACTAGACCTGCAAATCTTTGTCCTGCTACAAGAGGCAACTAAAGATGGACCTGCCGCCGACCCGTTACGTAGTAGCTTTGTAACGGGAAAATGCCCAAAAGTCCCGTCAAGACCAATGGCTGATGTTAAATCCCGTAGCTCATGCCGCAGATGGGGTGGATTCTCAAATGAACTTACCTAAGCACACACAAAGAATTGCTCACCGATTTCCAAAACTCTTACTAGACTGATAGATGTTCACAAAAGAGGGCGCCAGCAGTCGTAGATTGAAGGGTTCGGATGGTCGGTCACGCGATTGCTCGTGAATCCGACACCCTGTATATAGGTTTCTTACGAAATCTCACTCTGTGTGTAACTTACCTCATGGAAGCTTAATTAAAATTAGCTCTAACGTTTCACAATCGAGACTCAACACAAAATAAAAACTATATAAACACGTGATTTGTCTTAAATAATTTTGCCGAGGAAGTCCTCTGAAGGCTTCCTTCTTTTAAAATACTCAAAAAAAGAAATACAAATTAGTATTAACTTTTCTCTTAAACAAAGGTATGCAAACTTTAAGTGAAATTTAAAATAAGCACCACCGTGCTTTTTAATAGCCAAAGGAACAAAAAAAACAAAATTAACGCTGCTTTGTCTGGACCAGAGATCCAATTACAAAAAAAACAAAATACAAATAATAGACCTTTCTTACATTTATTAACACAATAATAAAAAAAAATGAATTGAACACACAAACAAGAATATAAAAATAACACTACAAAAGAATGTCAATAAATGGTGTGAATTGATTTCTTTACTGAAGAACAAAGTTGATAAAATAATGAGAAAATAAAAGTAAAAACAAGTTATTTATTTCAAGATATGAAACAAAAGATCAAAATTCAAATATTAAATTAATTTAACCAAGATAATCTTGACAATAAGTTTTTAAGTAGCAAAAAATGAACTTTATATCTAATAACAAAGAAACGGTAGCCAAAAGTTATTAATTATGTTGCACCACTTCAACTAACACTAGCTAAAATTACCTGGGAACGTTCCTGTTACAAATTAGTTAAAAATATTGATCATAAATATTATAATTCTATGAGAAAATACGAAGTTAATCTTGTCTAAGCAAGGTTTCTGTACGAAATGTTTCACAAATTCAAAGTTCTCCTAGTCTTTCACCAAGTGAAACAACCATTAAAAACTCAAATAACAAAACAAAATGGGTCTTTCTTACGTGTAAATGAAATCTTTCTTCCAGATAGTATGTGCAGGTCTCTGATTTCCAACGACAGCAGCCCGTCCAGATGATATACGGCGCAAAATCTTACAATCGCCGAGCCTCATCAATGTTCAAGAAAACTTAGGTTCCAAGGAACAATCACTTTCATTAACGTTAAACAAGAAACACAAGAACAAAATCCAAGTGTTTATACACAAACTTTAAAATTGAAACCACTTTGAGTCTCAAATGCTCTTTGATTTATTTAATCTATTAGGTTCACGAAGCTTCCACGGGGCGGGCAGTTTCTGTTCTCAACAGACCATTAAACGTTGCACCAAAGGGACCAAAATTGTTGCGTTTCTACCCTCTACAAGTTTTATTTCCTGGCAAATACCAGCGTAACTTTAGATGAAGCTGAACCGCTTCCCACAATAACAAACGTCCAAAGTATCACTTTTTGGTAAACAAACCGATTTTCTTCCGTGAATAACACAACAAAGACCCAACGAAACCCGGATTTCTCGAGTCCGATCTCTCTCTTTCTTATACTAAGAGAATCGCTTAACTTGAATTAGGTTTGAAATCATTTAAGGGTTAGTAGAGGCAACGCCGAAAAATATGCCCGCACGTCGATTCGAGTACGCAGCTACCAACGTAATCCCTATTCTCTCTGCGTCTCCTGTCACGCAGCTTGCGCTTACCGGAGTGGGGTTGGGAAGCCAGATGCACGACCTAACAGGTCAAAATGCAGATATTCTTATGAGGCAATAAAAAATTCCACTTCTTAGATTTTCAGCCTGAACCTGACTTAACAGAGACCGTGTGACTCCAGCATTCGCGACTAAGATTCCAGGAATCTTTTATTTACGTCTGAATCTTGATATTGGAAAAATAACAAAAGGCACGTCCGCTGGAGCCCAGAAGTCGAGGCCACAAAGTTATCAATTCTTTAAAATAAAATTTTAACAAACATTCGTTTATAGGACGGAACAATTTAAATATTACGAGTCAGGGGAACTAATATCTGAACGAAATTAAAAGACAGGGGCGGATTTAGTGCAAATTTTAAAATAACATTACACCTTGACAACCAATGTTACCACCTATTTCATCACCAAGAACTTGAAGACATCCACTCGTGTCTCTATCTGGAGGTTCGACTTAAACTAGCGATGTGAATCGTACCTCTCCTGTTCCGCTCGTGTTCTCGTGCTGCCGTTAAGAAATGAATTACCAAAATAAAAAACATTTTGGGTACATTTCAGTTTGTTTTTAAACCATTTTTCAAGTTAGAAGGTATCCATTTCGAGTAGTAAGTATTGATGAGTCATCTCATTCTCGCTCTCACATTCCTCTGAGCCAGCGTTCAGTACTTCATTCACAATGGACTTCTAATAGACATTTCGGCCAAGGAAGAAGACCGAGCGGTAAGGTCATAAACATATACGAGTACCGTTACCGACGTCATCTATATACCCTACCGTGCGGTACAGTAAGTTATCGAAACCGAACCTACTGACCGTTACCGTTGTCTACACGTTACACAAACCACTGACATCTTACCGTAGACTTCGAGTAACCGCTCCGTTACCAGACCGTCAGAAGGGCGTTCCTACCTCCTACTAGCAATCGAACCTCTCTAGATACCACTCTGCATGGTTTTGGCTAGCTCAATGATAGTGCCTCCATGTAATACTGCTTTACTGTAGTCTAAATCTTAAGATTGATTATTATTGCTTTGCTGATTTGAATAGCTTGATTTCAAAGAGAATAAACTCTGTAAGATCTGACGTCCGAGAATTAAGCCTACTTAAATCAAATATATAGGGCGGTCAAGAAATTTAAACATAACGTTTTTTACTTTTGTGTAGCAGAATACCATGAATCTGCTCTATGATTTTAAAAAGCACAGAATCAGTTTTCATTTGATACTAATAATGTCTTGAATCTGCAGCTTTTCTGATGTAGAGCTTGGAAGATCCACAGTGAGTTTTATAGTAGCAAAACTACAGATCCAAGACAGCTGTTATCAGTATCAAGTATCAGTTAGCTGCTTTAATTAAACATCTTTCCAAAAAGTTCACTCCACTGATTTAAAGTTCGTTCTTGTAGAATCATTGCGGAATACCGTAAGTACCAATGACGTACAGAAGCTTTAAAATGAGATTTCTGTTTTTCTATTTTAATAATATTAATGATAATAAATAGTAAAAGCTTCTATTTGTCATTAATTAATTAATTAACAAGATCTGAGATTCTTAGAATATACAGTGTGAATAAAAAGTAAGGAACATTGATGCTGAAACTTTTATTACTGGTTGTACAAAAAAAAGGTTGTTAATGGGATGCTGATGTCTGAATATTTGCCATAATTTGATGTTCTTCAATTTTTTTGACGTCAGTTTTAGGCTGTGACGTCATCGAAAAATTGTTTGAAGGGAAGCCTATACTTTGTGTGGCAGAATTGGAGAATTTGGTATGGTCGTGTAAAAATATCACATTTAACGTTCAAGTGTAAATCGACACAGTTGCCGTTATTGGTCGCAGCGTAATCCTGTTTGGGTAGAGGAATTACATACGCAGTATTTAGAGAAGATCAATGTTTGGAGGTAGAATTCTTAGCCCTGTTTTTTTGAAGGTATATTAAATGCCGCTAACTATTTAGATTTCTTGAGATTTGAACTTGTTCCTGCATTAGACCTATTGTTTTCAAATGTAGAAGACCCGGATGTACCGAACAAAGCAATTTGATTCCAACAGGATGGAGACCTGTCCGATTACGGTATTCACGTATTCGACAATACCTAGACGCAATTTTTGAGAATAGGTGGATCAGTGGAAGAGGAGGGATCGAGTAGCCAGCCCGATCCCCGGATTTAAAACCGCTAGATTCTCTTTTTGTAGGGCTACCTTAACAGTGTCGTTTATATGAACAGACCCCAGAATTTGGAAAAATTGAGAATTAGTATTCGAGGAACAAGCAATACCAGCTGAAGTGGTTCAGAATGCAGTACATAATTTTTATAATAGAATTGCTCATTTCCTTTTTCTTCCACAACACCACCTTGGTATCCGCTGCTGTAATGGGATTTTGAAAAGTCCGTTTTTCTTTTTGGTGCCAATACTGAGGGATACTTATCTCTGTCTGCTTTGCCTACAACTCCCAGTTTAACTTGCCTCATCACTGTTTTCAATCAGAAACCAATCACTACAGACAACATCCATTCCAACTGAAGAGGAACTCCAGTTCTTAAAACGGCCATTGGTCAGTTCTTTTTCCTCTTAAAACGAGTCCCACAATTAACAATTTTCATGGCTGCCCGTTTTCTATAAAAACTAAGTTTAAAAAAGTTTAGTACTTTGTAACGCGTTGTAATTAATAATATTTTCAGGTTTTGTTTAAAATTGGTGAATGGGTTGTCATATTGCTAAACACATTTTTTTCCAAAAAGGAAAAAAAAGAAAAAGTTCAATTAAACACGTTTACACGAATTATATTAACAAATCACGAAAAAAAGTTAAATAATCTGGACGTGTGCACGTAGCAATTCGGTTCGGTTCGTGGAAAATATGTAGAAATGTGGTGTTCCACCACTTACAAGACCGTATTTAGCTGATCTAACAGGGGAGAGGCACAATTTAATGACTGTCACTATCCGAGCAATGTAACGAGTGGATTTAATTCAGTTAACCACGGGACAACCTACCTCACAGATTCTCCAAAGTAATTCTCGTTCAAAGCAACCCCTGTTGCACCCACAGTTGTTCACAGACTTAATAAAAAATTGTCTTTTTCTAGCAAATTCCCCCACATTTTAAAATTACATTATAGGTTGATTGTTCTAACTAAATATTCTTAGTGAAAAATAACAGTTCGATCTTTTTTTATACAAATATTAAAGGCGACAAATCGTGTGTTGCACTACGTGCTCGATTTAAATTGCATTAAATAATTTTAATTAATAGATTTTGACTAACAAGAAAAATGCATCAAAAGTTTCGCTGTTTAGTATACAGAACAAAAAACATTAGTGGTAATGCACACTGTTTGTTCAGCATTTAGTTAATGTCAAAGCTGTACTCATATCGCAAAGTAAACGTACCTTTACTTTTAATTTTATCTTACTCATGTAAATAAAAATATTGTAGTTTTAGGAAATAATTGTGCAACCATCCAAGACATTCAAAACATTTGCAGCATTTCGAAAGTTTGCTCATACTCATTTTAATGTAATTATGTGTAGGAGCATGTTTACAAGTTTCATCCCTTGTCAGTACTCTCAGAGAGTCTGACACGAGTATTAAAGACATTTTATCATTGTAACGCAATATTTTTGAGTTAAGGCTTAAAACAGATTTAGCATTCATGACAAACACAATAATATAGTTTCCGTTATTGTTGTTTTAATGGGTATCTCGAAAATTGCAATGGGTTACAAAGCTGATTAAATGAAAAAAAGTTTTTGTGCTTCACTAGATTCTTGCTTTCTTTTACATTTCTGTATATATTTATATTAATGCCAATCACAGTTAGCTATGACATATCTAAATTAAGATTTTTCGTGGACTTTTCAAAATATCTAGGAACAAAGGTATCATAAAGATTTTATTACTTTAGTCCAAAGTGTACTTTGAAAATTAAAAACAAAAAGAAGATTAGAAACAAATGAAAAGCATCACGTCATGCAACATTATGCATTGCCACCTCCTCATTTGAAAGTGACAACCAATCTTATTATGTATAATTGAAAACACGGTATAGCAAGTTTTGAATCTTTAATCATTAATGCGGTGTGGATATATACAGGGTGATTCTCATCTTGTTTTTTTTCCTTCTTAAAGTGTAACAGAGGAACATGAAAGAAACTGATCTACGTTAAATTGCATTCTTGTACCCCTTACGTAGTGCCCAAGGTTAGTAACTGATTAAATCATCTTTTATAGTTTTCCATTTTGTGCTAAATTGAAGAATGTATACAAATGAAGAATTTGTAGACATGATAATAGTTTACGGTGAAACACCACAAAATGCTGCTGTAGCTGCACAATTGTATGCAGAGCGTTTTCCCAATAGAAGGCATCTTCCACATCGTCAACGTTTCTGTCTCTAATTCAAAGAGCACGTACCTCGGGCGAACTAGACCGATAAGGACGTAAGGAGGCCCTCAAACAAACAGGAAAGCTATTGATGATGAAATTATGGATTTAATTAGAGAAGATCACACTTCAAGCACGTGCCAAATTGCTCGGGAAGTCAATACCTCACAATCCACTGTTTGGCGAACAATGCACAAGAGTTACTGTACCCGTACCACCGTTTTGGAACAGAATCTGAAGAATGTCAACTTTCCAATAAATGTATTGGCTTGTGATGAATCCACTCTCACAAGGTACGGCATTATAAACTTTCAGAATATTCACTACTAGGATGTAGAAGACCTTTAAATCATACATAGGCCCAATTATCATCAGAGATACTCAATTAATGTTTTTGCTGGAATTGTAAAAAGTATGCTAATAGGCCCATTTATATTGCTCAACCGAATGACTGGGAGAGTGTATTTCAATTTTTTGCAAAACGTTCTTCCAGAGCTGCTAGAAGATGTTTATGATATAGCTTAACGGCATATTATCAAAGGCTTCTTCTGTAGAAGATTTGATCATTGAGACAAACTGTCGCCTAAGTTCGGCGAATTTAATCTCAAAATTGTTGATGTAGCACATTGTAATTAAAAGATTTCCCTTGTGGAACAAAGATAAAAGATTGTGATCAAGGATTAATTTGAAATTTTTAAAACTAGAAGAAAATAGATAAATTTGTTTCCACTCTTTCAAAGTATGAACATTTATTGAATCGGTCGGTTTATTTGTCATTCCTTTTTGAATGCCAGCGAACGACGTATTTGAAATACATTTATATTTACTCCTTTTTTGTTTTTTACATACAGTAATTGAAGTTTTTGTTCTCATTGTTACCACATAGATACCTGAAAACCAATCGGAATAGTAGGCTTTGAAGACTTTAAAAGACAGAGTTGTCAGAATTTGTAATCAGCATATTAGTCAAGAATAGACCATACATTCTGATGAGATTGTGGTCACTCAATTTATTATGAGTTCATTAGACTCTTTTTTGTAGTGAGCTTGCTATACATTTCTAAGATTTTAGATTTTGTTGTATGATTTTTCTTCCTCTACTATCTTTTTCCATTCTTTCCCATCTTGAATATTTCTTCTTCATTTCCTTATTCCCATACTTCTTTTGTCTGCAGTTTGGTTTTCTCACTGCATGTTTGGTCCTTCCTTCCTAGTCCTGTTTCTCACTGGTTTTCACTCTGTAATCTTTTTCAACATTCAACTTTTTTTTCCTTCTGGTTTGTGATTTTGTAACCTTTACTGTCTTCACTCTTTAGAATTTTTTTTATTTCCTCTTCGCTTATCTTCTTTGGGCCATATATTTTCCTTCTAATCTTTCTTCCAAGCTTTAAATTTGCCTCGTCTTATCTAGTCAAGCAATGGCATGTTACCACCCCACCGGTCTTATTGCAACTTCATTATATTTTGATTTTGGTGTTTTTACCTATCCTTTTACTAAACATTTTGTATTTAAAATACGTTCTGACTGTATCTTCTGTTTGATTTCTATGCTTCTTTGATGTTTATTGTTTACTGTTGTTCCTTTAAAATTATCAACCGCTTCAAATTTATAGTTTTTTATCTCTATCTCATTTCTGTTATCTGCCCATTTCTTCCTCTTAATTCTCCTGCATTTAGTTTTCCCTTGATCTATTTTTAGTCTTCTATTCTTTGCTTCTACATCCATTTTATATTTCTATTGATTGCTATTGTGGTTTTATCGTCTGCATTTTTCAGTGCAAAATTTAATACTGCTGCTAATAATCCGTCCCTTCTTTTTATACCTTTATCAATCTTGAATTCGCTAGATACCTCTCCTTGTGGAATGAGACGACTGCCTCACGGTGCAAAGAGATTTAGATATGTTATACTCAGGGGACGCCTTGAGCTGACGATACGATCCCACCCAGCAAAAAAGACGGGTTCTAAAACAAAACTTTCTTTAACAGAATGGAATTAAGTAACTTCTGATTTCTGAAAATATTTTGATGGCATTTATTTTCTTAATAATTAGGCAGTACGTGAAATTCTAAAAGTAATTTGCGTTTCTTTTGTATTTTTATGGTTTGCTTATCTGCTATTATTCCATCGTGCTGGCTCAGTGGATCGAGCTCCGTAGATGATATGGCAAGCCATTCTTTTCGTGTTTGAGCTTCTGCAAGACCGTAATACTTTAAAATGTTCACTTCTACAGTATGAACTTGCGTTGAACTGTGAATTCCCTTTGTCTACAGCAGTATATCTTATATCTTATTAATTTGTGTTTCAATTTTGTCCTTGCACAAAGTCCACATGAATCAAATGCAAATGAAGCTTTTGTATCATAAAATTTAAAATAAAAATTAGAGAAGATCAAAGCATAAAATCTGTTCTCTTGTTCTTGAAACGATTTCTTACCGCTGTGGTGGTTGCTGTTGGGAGCGTTGTTTAGCCAAAGAACAGCTGCGACTGCTGAAAATTCTTGTTTTTGCTTGTTCTTCGACTCTTCGGAAGGGAAATACAAAGAGGAATCGTCGATATTTTTTTTATTGGATACACTAGCGCTAAATTGAATTCAGGTATGATATTAAAAGACGCTTGACGAAAATTTATATTCAATTTTATTGATCAAAAACCATATGTTTGTATGTATGTTTTTCGACTCCATAAAAAAGTACAACAACGTGTACCCAAGCGTGGTCCTGATGTTAAATTTGAACTGACAAAACCATATCTTCGAATGTCTAGATTTCCAGACCTTTACGTTCCCATAAATCTGTTCGAACTGCTCATACTTTCTAAATTGCTCAGGGCTTCCCAAATCGGTTTGACTTTCATGAACTGATTGGGCTTGTTGGGTATAGATTAGATTATTGGAATCGATAAAATTTTTCTTGCTAACAGGCTATGTTTACTTTAAGTGTTTTAGGTCGAAAGTTAATGGTTGCTTGATCTAGAGTGCAATGGCGCAAAAGTTTGAAGTTGTCTCTGGAAACATTATATTCTAAATTATTAGCTTCTGTGCATCTGCCAGTGTTACATCCTGGTTTAAGCCATCAGAATCTTGTTATAGATTTTCCCTTCCTGGTCCCATATTGATATTTTCCTATTTGCTTTTCAGTGTATGTCTTTAATCTTTTTCCTATTAATTGATTTTCCAAATGTGTTTTCTTTGTGGCCCGGCAGAATTATTCATTTTTAGCTGTCCTAATCTATTATTGCCCAGAACTCTTCATCTGTAAGTACATCTTCTTCTTCTGACTGTTCTTCATAATTAATTAAATCCTGTTTTTTTTCTATCCCATCTTCTGGATTTTGTAATAACGTTCCAAAGTGTTTAACTAATGCTTTACTTTCTATGGCTGTTGTTATCATTTGTATTTTGTTCTGCCTTCTAAGATGTTGATATATCTTCATGTTGGTTTTCTGTTGTTTTGCATTTCATCCATTATCTCACTCTCTGTCTATTCTGTCATCTTTCTCTTTATTTACTACCTGGGTTTTATTTCTTTTTTATATCTTGCTTTGTTTGCATCTGTTTTCAGATGGTCTGTTCTATTTTCTTTTTTTTTCATCTTTGATTATTTCTGTGTCTAATTTTTCGATTACTAAGTATTGATCAGTATGCAGCAGATATTTTTGTAGTCTATCAATTTTTCCTTCGCCTTTCCATCTTATTTCTTGTATCCATTTTCTTAGTTGTTACTTTATTCAATCTTTGGTTTCTTTTCTTTTTTTTTCATATTTTCACCTTTATCGTTTTACTTTTTCTCAGTTGTCTATATTTCAGCTTAATTAACTCATTCTTTTTCGTGTCCCATTTAATCCATTTGCTCTCCTTCCTTTATCATTCTCTATCTTGAATATCTTTCTGAGTATTTTCTGCACTTTCAATTCTTTGTCTGCGACATTTGCCTCGTTAGATATTTTGTTCCCTTGAGCTTATATGTATATGTTCTTTCTAATGCTCTCTACTTTTACTTTTATAACCATTGCATTTGTCTTGCTTATTCCAATTTTTTGTACTTCGTTTATTCCAATTTCCACTCATATCGTATTTTCTGAAAAGTTCTGTACTGATTTACTCACCACCTTGTCTCTGAGATCTTCACCTTTTATGACAATCTGGCGCCCGTGACTTTCGTCACAGTTTTCTCTCCAGGTAAAAACAACTAAATGAACTAGGGTTTTTAAAAATTAAAAGACAAACTAACGAATAACACAATATTTATTTAAGCTCCATTTTTGACGTCAATAGATGTTTTATTTACTGTGTCCTCTCCGCCATCATTATCATTAAACTAAATAACATTTAAAATTCTTTAGAAATTCGATATAAAAATGTATCACCATTACCGCTTGATTTTTAACGTAAACTATATTTCCTTAATTAATACACACAAATACGAGACCTCTTAACGAATGTATGACTTACCTGATCTCGTTATTACCACAGCTGTTAAACGCGTCGGAAAATATTCATCGTCCTGCTTCCTTAAAAAGAAAGTAATGAGCAGGTGGAAAAAAGGAAACTTTTTCCTAACGATCTCAGGCAGTGCAGTTGTATTAAGCGGCACTTGAACGTTCAAAAATAAGTATAAAAAATATAAAAAAATGGAAGAACTGAACAAACATAGCTTTTCCTACATTAGGATTTTATTCTTACGTTATTTGTAAAAAAATAAAACAAAAATCTTCTCTACGCAATAATTTAATTTTTTTTCAAGATGTTTCTTTTTTAAGAACAGTTAACTTCTTTACATTTCTGTAGTTATAAAAAATATTGTCGTTTTTTCGTATCTGTCTTCATTCCAAAAATTCATTTCATTAATTTCTGTTTTCTTTCATTTTTCTTATTCTTTTCTTTGTAACAACGTCAACAAGCCCTTCTTGAAGATGTTTCGTCACTTAACAATACTTTTTAACTATTTAAAAATAGGAAATTAAATATCGCTTTATTTTGCTGTAATTTACAAGAAAAAATATCTTTAAACCTTTAAGAAAAAATATTTCTAGCCATTAAATAAAATTGTAGGGAATTAAAGAAGGTATTCAATATTTAATTTTATCAAAGTCTGTATATAACGAAGCGTTCAGTCGTTAAAAAAGTTTCGGATGGTGCAATATTCCATCTGCGAAAGCTTCCCCCAAAATTGGGTCTCCAATAATCTTATATTTAATCAATGTGGTGAAAGATTAATTTGAGGTTGATGTAGGTCAAGTTGCCTTAAAACAGAAAAGTGAAAGGAAGAGGTCAGTAAGTATAAGTAAGGTCTAAAAGTTGTCGTGCGCTAAAATTGCGGAATGCCATGCGGTAGACAGATACATCAGGGTCGCGTCGTTATTAAGAACGTCGAAAATTAATCATAGAGTTAAGAGAATATTATCGGAAAATTGGTCTCGGTTCCTGGCAAAACGGAATCATCGTTTTAAGTCATAATTAACTTTTTCCAGTATGGTGGAGATTTACGAGCGCAGTTAAAGCTTCCCCAACGAGCACCAGCAGCATGCAGTAATACGAAGTGAGTTACGTGCGCGATGCGATTAATAAACGCGTCTTGCGACCGGTGCATGATAATAAAGGGAGTGTGTGTTATCGATACTATTTACAGTGATGCACGATTGGCGTCCTTACTCCTACGCATACTAAACGAAACGTCCATCGTCCGGGCTGGGTTATCCCGGCCGCGGCCCTTAATAGCCATAAGTTTGCAAAAGTTGGGAAACGAAAGGAACAGTTCTGCTCTGAATTCAGAACAGATGACACGCATCTATTAGTTGCTGCCGCAGCCGTCAGTTCGATTAGACGCGCCCGACGACGGGACACTCCAATTTCCGGACCCAATCAGTACATCAAGTTAACTCACATCTTCAAAAATTCAGCCGGCGCTCAAATACTGCAATAAGAAAAGTTTAGTAACTTTTTCCTGCTTAGTTTTATTCTCGAGACGAGCGAACCAATGGGCAACGGCTAAATGAGCCATGTCTCTCGCGTGGCCATCCCGTGGCCGGTTTACAAATCAGACCAACATTCAGAAAGTTGTCTTAACGAACTACCGCTGCAGTGCTCGAAAGTCAATAGCCAATCTAAACTTCACCACCTCATTCAGCTCTTGTTCGGCTTCACACAACCCAAACGAATTATATCGCCAATAACCTTTCATTTTGTAATTACAACAGCTGTATTAACAAAATTCGCTTTATGAATATTTAATTACCTTATTATCATTATTCGATCGTAAATAACACAAAATTTTTATTAAGGTTGCTAAAAACAGCATGCCAATATCAAGACCTTCCGAAATATTTAGATCACATCCTCAAGTTTTATTATCCAGCTGTTCAAATCTATCAAAAAGCAATCTGTGAGAATAGGTTGGCCTTCCCAATCTCCGGACATCACTCCAACGGATTGTTCCCTTGGGGGTGCACGTTACACCAAAGACGATGTAATCATCCGTAATATAAATAATAATAATAACGATTAATACTTTCCAGGAAATCTTATTTGTGCAATCAACCTAATTAATAAAATTTTAGACATCTGCGTAAGCAATAAAAATTATGGTTAAACGAATAAACAATAAACAAATAAACACGTTTTTATCTAGAAATGATTCAGCCAATGGTTGCTGTATCTAATCATCAAAATAATATTTTATACAGATCTGTTTGGAAAAAGCTGGAAAAATTAACATAAACTAATATTAAACAGCTCGACGTTATACGAGAGAAACGCTGAAAATTATTCAAATACGCAGCTTCTGCAAATTTAAAAAATATTTTTTAAATTTAATTCCAAACATAGATAACGGCAAGAATTATATAACATGATTAGGGAACGGGTTTGTATGCAGTGATACGTTGTGAGTAAATTTTGGGTAATTTTTGTTTTAATCTAGAATTTCACATAAAATCTTTACAAAACGCATTCCTAGAAAATAATGTAATTAGATTAATATGTATATAGTTCATTTTAAAATCTTTTTTGTAAATAAACTGTAAAATTCAGTTTTAAAAATTGTTTTAGACCAATCATAATTATGTTTTCAGAGTATTAGTAGAATTTGAGACTGTGTATTTTGTATTAATAGCATAAGCAGTTGACATTAATCAAGATTTTGTTTATGTAACGATAAAAATAAAAAACATTTGATATTTTAAAATTAAAAAATATTATTTAGCCAAGATTTAGCTTTCTTTTGCTTTCGTTTCGTCCTACTGATGACAGTAAAAAAGTTAAAGTTGGTTCTTTTTTGGGGGGCATAGTTGGCTATACTGACCAAACAAGTAGACCCCTTAAAACGTCCATTATCCCATGGAACTACTTCATGGGTAGACCGGGTACATGTTTTTCATTCACTTTACTGGCACCTTCGCAGCTTACATTTAATTAGTCGTGGGTAATTGTTGTTCTATTCCTTCTCGAACGCTCGTCTTGTTATTTCATATTCAGAATGTCACGTATGTATACGGAGACTTTCTCCCATGTCTCCTTACTCGCTAACATTTCCGGAACAATTGTATGTTTACTCAGCTCCGAACCTATATCTTGTTCACACGCTGTTCGTTTCCTTTCCCATTCAAGGCAGATGAAAAAGGCGTGCTCTACATCGTCCTCTTCACGGCAATACCAATACGTGTTTGTCTCCACCTTTTTAATACCGTGGAGGAAGTTTTGAAAATAGCCATGTCCTGTCAGGAATTGAGACAGGTAAAAATTGACGTCCCCGTGCTTTCTGTTGTACTAATCTCCAATATTTGGGATTAGCAGTTTTGTCCAAAGAGTTTTCCCTATATCCCTACTCCATCTCTCTTGCCACTCCGTTAGTGTTTCCGCACGCACTTGTTTTTTATTCGGACCGGGTTCTTCCCTGGCTTGCGTTCTCATTCTTTCTTTCATAAGTAGGTCGATTGGGATCGATCTTGTAATAGCCTGTAGGGCTTCAGTTGAGACTGTTCTGTAGGACTGCCCTATTCTTATCATGAGGGTCCGTTGGACTCCCTCTACCATAGTTCTATATTTTTTAACATTTACTATTTCCTCCCATATTGGAGCTGCATATAGTATAATGGAGTATGCCACTGAAGCTAATGTCCTTCCATTATTTGGCATCAGTCTGCAGAGTTTATTTGCGGTCCTCTCTGCCTTTTCCATGATTATTTTAATACGGCTAGCCCATTTGGAATTTCTACTAACCCATACTCCGAGTGATTCTATCCTCTTCAATCTCCACTGTTAGTTCCTTGATGGAGTTACGCCCAACTAATATCACCGCCTCAGTTTTTTGTGGTGCAAGCTCCAGTTTGTTGAGCTCTAGCCAGTTATTAAGTTGTTGTAGCGCTTTATTTGCCTTCATTCTTAATTGATCCTCATTTTGCCCCTAATCAACAAGACCACATCGTCTGTGTAACCTATAATTGTCACTCGGGTTGGTAGCTCCAACCGGAGGACATTGTCGTAGAAGATGTTCCAGAGTAGAGGGCCCAATGTAAAACCTTGCGGGACTTCCCTGGATATCTTAATTTCTTGATTGTCTCCTTTGATAATAAGGTAACTACATATCATTTTCACCAGATATCTTGGTATGTTTCTATTGATTAGTTCTATTATTATCCCATTCCATGGAGCCGAGTTAAAGGCGTTTTTGACGTCAACTGTTATTATTAAACCGAAGTTCTTTATTCTCAAGTCCTCCGAGTTAGCTTCTTGGGGCAACTTTCTCACTTGTTCCAATGCATCAATAGTACTTTTCCCCTTGCGGAAACCGTATTGCCTCTCACTAAGCTGGGCTCGCCCTATTTCCAGTGCTTTGTTCATCTTCGCACTCAGGATATGCTCAAATAGTTTGGCAGTGGTGCTCAGGATACATATTGGCCTATAAGCCTTATTGCCATCTTGTTTTTGCTTCTTTCCATTTTATCGGAAATGTATTGTTTATGTATTGTTTATCTTTAAGGAAAAGATTTGTGATCAGCCGGTTAAGTTCCCCATCATCAAGGGATAGTTTGCCTGCTACGATCTTATAACCGTCACCTCAGATATTATTTTCTATTTCATTGCAAACCGACCTCTAAACCTCCTCCTTTGCGTCCATAATCGCCTTCTTCAAGTTAACCCTTGCTGTTTTGTAGTTTTGCTCGGTTCTTTCTTCCTACGATGTTAGAGCTCCCCCTTTAACACTCTTTTGTTCCTTAGATATCTCTCTCTTAGTTCAGCGATCTATTCGTTCCACCAATATATTTTTGGTCTCCTATTATACAGTCTGTTTTTCTTTACGAACGTTTTGTAGCAGGTCTACTCCGGTATCTGTGTACGAGGTATGTGAGAAAAGTAATGAGACTGATTTCATACTAACCAAAGTTTTTATTTTTTTCAAACAACAATGTTATCCCCTTCAAAGTAGTTCCCTTGGGCAGCTATACACCGGCGGAGTCGTTGTTCCCACTCTTGGTAGCAGCGCTGGAAGTCTTTAACTGGTATGGCTTTTAACTGGTCGGTCACAGTCTTTTGAATGTTCTCCAGAGTTCCAAAATGACGTCTTTTTAGGACATGTTTCAATTTCGGGAAAAGGGAAAAGTCACAAGGACTCAAATCAGGTGAATAGGGGGGATGAGGAACAACAGTAATGCGTTTTGAGGTCAAAAATTCACTGATGGAAATTGCTGTGTGACACGGAGCATTGTCATGATGTCTGTCAAAATTTGATGCACGGTGAAAGTGTTTAAATTTAACTGTTCACTCATCATCCTTATTGTTAAACGACGGTCTGATCTCACAAGAGCCCTCACACGTTCAACGTTTTCGTCAGTTTTTGAAGTGAGGTTCATCTTCAACGTGTTCTCGGCCGTCCAAAAATGATTTGTGCCAGCGGAAAACTTGTGCTCTTGATAAGCACTGTTCCCCATAAACCTGTTTCAACTTTTCAAAAGTCACACTCGCGGATTCACCAAGTTTAACACAAAACTTTATTGCACAACGTTGCTCTAAATTCCGATGCTCCATTTCTGTAACACACAACAAAAACACAACTTCACTGATGGCGCTGTCAAAAATAATGTGTTAGCTGTACGGAGTTGTAATTCGGACTGAGGAAGTGGAAGCGATAAACAAACCGGTTTAGCACAGGCCGGTAGACACAACGTTGCCAGATCTCCCAGAGTGTTGCCAGTCTCATTACTTTTCTCACACACCTCGTATATTCTTCCACTGAACAATTTTTGCTTTCTATTCTTGCAATACCCGAACTAAGGTTGCTTCTAAATTCTTCTAGTTTATCTTGTGTCCCTATCCGGCCCTTCATACTCCTGGTATTTTGCCTTCTTGTTTGTTTTCCAGTTCCACTCTCTTTTGTTGACAGTTGGTATTCAATATTATGGTGATCGCTGAGGTTTTCGACCTCCTTCACCTCCCAGTTTACACTCTAAATTTTCTATCATTGTAAACAACAAAAACTATTGCTTTATGGTTTTTAGATATTTGAAAATAATAATTAACTGGTGGATGAGCGAAAGATTGATTTTCAACATTGCACACTGAAACTGGCAGATCTCAAAAAGGAGGGCCTAAATTGGACCTAGATGGTTTTTTTCCTTTTATTCTCCTAGAGTGGCAGTGTTGTTAGTAACATTAATAAATACATCAGTTTTATTGAAATGTTTGCCTTATTGGTGTCCTAATTAAACAGATATTTGTGTATTTTCAAAGATCTTATTGAAAATTTTTTCGTATCTTTCAGGAACTTTTCATAGTGAGATAAATATTTTTGTTTTAGCTGTTTTTGGTTATATCTGTAGTAACTAAGAGACAAAGTACCACAACATTAAAGCAACCCAATTAGACGCGCTCCAATCTTTTATTGGCCAGGATGTTATTCCAATTCGATAATATTGGATCGATAAATTTTTAAACATTCATTGCCAATAAATAAATACTTTAATTCATAAATAGTCAATTGAGGAAAATCTTCCACATTAGTTTCGTTCAGTTTTTGCCATACCACACTCTTTTTCTTGACTAGTTCTCTCTGTTCTGTAACTCATTTAAATGTCTCAATTATATTAACATTCTTGCTGCAAGGACACTAAGACCTTCACTTTCTTTAGTTATTCTTTTGGCCTAAATGCTACACACAATTCTTACTTATATTAGTCTCCCATGTATGGTACTTGAGAATTTGTCATTGCATGAGCTAGATTTAAATGTTTTCAGTAAACCATTAGAAGTTTCTTCTGCCTATCTTACTGTGGTGACTAATCTTGATTCATTAGTGACTCTGCAAAAGATTTTTCCAAAACATGAATACTGTCTCTGAACCCTCTGTCTGCTATTATGAAGACGTTTATCGTTTATCGAAGGTCCTTTGTTTAAAATCTATAGTTGAAACCTTTTTCAATATGCTAGGGCTGTTTTCATTAGAAAAACTTTAGACTTTACACAAGAGTGACTAGTGACCAGTGGATCATTTGGTGCAAGTTTATAGCATTTACCAGCTTAGTAAAACTCAGTGTGTAGCTTAATGGAAACCTAATAAGATCTCAAGGTATTATAAACTCTTGGTAAGTTAAAGAATGTTCACTCTACTAGGGTGTTCCTGGTGAGAAGTCACATGAGCAAACGTGTTGACCTTGACTTGGTTTCTGGCGCCCATATCGATTGCGATATTTTAAAGGAATAACTGAAAATGTTTATTGAGTCTCTATTTCAATTTAGGATAAATTATCTGTGAACCCATCGCATCTCTGGCGTTCGAGCTGCTGCGAGTCTGTACGAGCATAAGGCCACTTTTCTGGGTTTTGCCCGTGACACGGGGAAATCTCCTGTTTAGTTTCTCCAATTTATCTCAGACTCTTATTTAATAAGCAAAACTCCGAAAAAAGGTTTATATCAACAATTCGTAGCAATTTAGTTTTTTCATTGAAATAGTCTATGATGATAGTTTCGTTTTCAGTGTACAGCGTTCTTAGCACGCATAAGGTAGTACTTTAACTTACTCCTGTTGATTACATTTTTCATCGACAGTCAGTAACTGATAACAGCGATCTAACACGGACACATAAGATAATAAATATTTTCACCGTAATGCCAATATAGGATTGTCCAAATTAAATTTTATTTCTGTTTATTAAAATGAAAATCTTTTGGTAAAATAATACCTACCAGTTTTGAAAAACATCAATTTTAATTGTTGATCAATAAAGAAGTTAATTTAAAAGGAATTCTTAGGATTATACAAAATTCAAATTGTACTGTATTGATTTTTAAAAGACACGTCCAAAAGTTCTTTTTCTTTAATTGGGCAACAAAATTCAATATTAATTTTGGTCCATGATTTTTCTTCCAACATGAACTAAACCTAAATAAACTATTTTCTTTCGAGCGTGTTTGTAAAGCGCTTTGTAAAAGCATTTCCCAAATTTCTGCTTGGACTGCTGAATGTAAAACAAACAACCTCTATTTACAACAACAATCTTCAACAGGTATAAAACAAACGGTAACAACAATTTACAAGAGATGCCTTAATCTTGCAGGGACTGACGATTATTTTATAGAAATGTCAAGCCGTATTAACGTTATCTAAAATTCCCCTGACCTTCTATTTATTTCTATCTACAATAACAGGCCATTGCCCTCTTAAAACTGTAAAAACATTTCTTAATTTTTATAATAGCCGTATTTCATTTTATTTTTAAATCTCACTCGCTGTAGGTAGTAAAAAAACTTATATTTATTGAAATTTTAGCTGAATTTGTCTTCTCTTAGATTATCTTTTAGACAACACAAAAGTTTACTTTTTAAAACCTTATTTAAACACTTTCGTTTCTAAATAATCTTTTATAACATCAACTCGACCTTATTAATAGTAAGTAAGGTACGATTATAAATTTGTTACGATGTAAATTGATAAAAGGTCGACGTTGAAACGCTAACATCAACCTAGCAGAATATTTAGTATTGAATAATTTTGATATCAAATTGACAGAGATTTCTTCAACTCGGTGATGGAGCTTTCCACAATGTATAAAATTTTTAAAATAGTTTTTCTGAACCTTAATCTACAAAAGTTGTCCTACAATTTATGTCGTATTCAATCAGTCGACTTGAGAATAACTAGCAGAAAACATGACTTTAATAAGTTTCATAATACATCGGGAGCATCTATCAGTACAAGTCTCAAAGGTAAACTTATGAAAATCTTCGTCTAAGAGAACGGTATTGATCTTCTTAATACAACTTTATATCTGGAATTGACAAGACCACTAAAAGTATGCAGCACGTCTAACAAACTTTAACTTTGATTTTGACTAAAATTCTGAAAAGAAAGATCAATTATCAACTTTTGTGGTTGTTGCTTGCTAAAGAATCGTCTAATATTTCATTCTTATGCTTCACGAAGTTTCTCGGTTTCCAAAGGGAGCGTTTTTGTGCCTCTTCAGCCAGAGCGTAATTAATACGTGGTGACGTCCGGGCTAGTCATCTGCGCGTACTCCTATAATCAGAGATTTCCATTTATGGTATTAGTAAGGTAGATGCAAGAGCAGACTGTGGTAGTGCTCGTGGTGTTTGTTTGTTTGGCAGACTGGGACGCTGACTAAGGTGGTGTGCGTCGGCAATAGCAAACTGGCGCTGACAACATGAAAAACATAAATTATATGACAGCACTATTGTACGGTAAAAGTGAAAATGAACGGTCGAAAGTGTCGGTGGTAGAGATGTACTATACATATAGCGAATGTTTTGGCGTTCAAATAAATCCCTGAAGGGTAGCATTTGTTGGATGGTACAACAATTTTGCGCCTAGGCGGGTAACTTAACTCACAGAAAAGATCAAACGACACTTGGGAAATATTTATTCAAACACCAAAAATAGAAACAAGTCCAGATTTTAATCAAAATGAGAAAGTCTACATTTTACATTTTCAGGAAAGATATAACTCCAGGAAAATGCATTTATACAGAAATTCTAGGCATTACAAGATAAATTACCAATTATCATTATAGAGAAATCATGAAATTCAGAAACTCATAAAAACCCAGAATCTGCAAGGACCTGATGGTCTACAAAAATGTAATAATCTTTAATAACTCAACAACTAAGGAATAGCAAACGGAATGTATTACGGAAGGTTCTTTCATACAGAAAACCAAACACATTCGGTACAAGAACATTGAGTTCCATCTATAGAAAAATAAAGATCCAAATAACGCATCTTACCAAAATACACTCTTTGAAATGAAAAACTGATTCTTTTACATTCCAAGCTCAGAAAGCTACTGACAGATAGATTTTAAGTTCAAGATACATTTATCTATCATAGACTCTTAACTATCAAGTAGGTAAATCAGTGCTGTCGGGCAACAAATTCTGATAAATTTATATTTAAAATATTTTCAGCTTTAGCTACTTACTCAAGAATTGCCTGATCTTCCATCATCAATCTCTACGATGTTTCTTAGTTTTCAAAGCAAACCGGAGGCCGCTATAAGCGCCTTTTCTCCTTTACAGACGGTAAACGGTTGACACGTTGTAACTTCCGGGCTGATCATGTGCGCAGCACTCATACCTTCGGCAGTTTCATTGATCGTATTTTCAAAACTTAACTTGGCGATCTGAGACGTCAACTAAGCTCTTCTACGTCTTCAGTAGTGAACTAGTTATGATGGCATACATAACGGCCCGTAGACGATGAACTTAAGTGACGGCATTATTGAATGTTGAAGGCGAAGATGATTGTCGGATGATATAATAATGTGTGGGTGAACACAAATGGCTGTTTTCAGGACCGCACCTGTCACGCGTGCGCTGTGGAGTTTGAGAATTAAGCCCTACTAGCCCTGCGCCCTGGGAGGCGTTCAGTGAATACTATAATAATATTTGTTAGTGAATAATAATTATTGTCATACGTGGCTCAAGGGTATTGGTAAGGTAAGGGTAGCGTAGCTTAGAGCAAGGACTAAACAACATGTTAAGAATATTCATTGAAACACACAATAAATTCAGGTCAAAAAAGATATTCAGAACGTCAAAGTCCACATTCCACATTTTCGGGAAATATATAGTAGGTAATAAAGCTCAAAAGAATATACTCATATTTAAATTTTAAGTTCAAGGTAACGAATAAAGGCATGCAGAAATTACAAGCCAGACGGTTTTCTTTCCGAGGTTTCTTAGTGAGTTCCATATTGAACTGATTCAGGAAAATTCACGTTTGCCTATGTAGGGCAAAATCGCCTACATTAACATGAATATTGTAAAACACATGTAACCTCGAGAAAACTATACTGCTTTTATGACGAACATAAAAGTTTCTGTGGAGGCAGAGTGCATTGTAATATATTTTATTGCAAAGAACGTCAGGCAATTAATTTGGAATTTCTGTATCTGGTGGATTTAAAATATTCACTAACATAAGTTCGAAATTAATGTATTCGACAGAAGCAAATAAGTGTTTGAGGTTCAAACTACAATACATAATATCGAAAAAGACTCAAAGTAGGCAACTAAGATAGGCTGAGCTTTCCTTTGCTTGTAAGACTTTCTGTTTTTTCGAATCATAAATCTTCTGTACAGAATAACGTGGAGCAAAATGAATAACGTAAGCTACTTGGTATGCTAGTTTCTTTAAATTAATTAATTAGGATTCAAAATAGCTTTTTCAAGATGGCGATTTCCTCCCACTCCTCTTGGACGTCTGACCACACTGGCTTCTTTTAATCCATTCGCATCCGATTCATTCTTCGTTGAGACAAAGTTTTTTCAAAACACTCGTCAATGATGTATCTTCTACCTTTAGATAGTACATCAAAGCTATAAACCGTCCAAGACTATCTATCATTTTCTTAGAAAGCTGCAGGAGGGGAAAAGATGTTTCAAGAAAAAACCGAGGTAACTTCTGTGTAAAAAGCACGCCCTTTTTTGACAATGGAATTAAAGTCGGTAAAACTGGAAGCTCTGCAACGCCTGTAGCCGTTCTTCACCAAAATCCGATGTAATCAGATGAGCCCCAACATAGCTGTGTCTGCTACCTGTTCCAGCCAGAAAACAAAGTTCCTGTAGTCCAAGTGTTTTCAAGGGAAAAAAGAATAAGATGCAGAGCACAAAGAGGTCTGTGTACAATGATTAGATCAGAATACACTCGGCCCGGTGATCCACCATGTGTTTGGTGTACAAGATAATTCGTTCGTCGGGCTCTTCTAGGTTGCAATGTCTTCCATCAAGTCAAGAGTCGTTAAGCCCTCGTTGGTGACTACCTTTTTAACGGAAGGTTTAGAGAGAAAGCATTCGGCTGGGTATTCAAAGGGTACACTTTTGTTCTGCAAATTCTTTAGGAAATCCAGTCAGTCACGAGGGATTTCAGATGTGGTCTAGTAGACTATAACATCTATAGTGATCTTTAAAATTGGTTTTAGACCTATAGATATGACCGACAAGATTGTGGATTTTGTATATGTGGCGCCAGTTCGTCTTGTTTTCTTGTCGCACAAATGATAATCTAGATACTCCACTTCTATCAAGAATAAAATTGCTGCAGAGCTTTCACTGTTTCACAGGCTATTATACCACATCTTACTTAAATTTTATTGGGAAGAAAAAGACTTTATAGCTCATCTTCATGTGTATATTTGCTTTTCTCATATAGGAAATTAGTATAATTCGACACCTCAGCCTTTAAGACCAACCGAAATATATGAAATTCGGAAGAATTAACCGCTATTTTTAAAATAGCCGTGCTCTTAAAGAGTAATGGATAATAGATAATTTATAAGTCTAATATAAATATTTTTTATTAATTTGATTTTTCTTGTCAATTTTGACTCGACTGTTGTTCGGGTTGTACACTCCATTCTTGATAAGAGTTATTTTGGTATAAGACTTTGTGTGAAAGAGAGGTTTATCTTTAATTTTAATTTAGGCTTAGAATTACTTTAGGGCCGAACTCTAGGATTCAGGTAGACAATTTATTAAATTTTTTCTTCTTAGTTCTACGTTCATTGTTAATTTTCAGGTCCTTTCTCGTTTTCGTTTTACTTCTCTTAAATTAGTCTGCTTTTTATTATACTCGGTTTTGGAATTGATTTCCGTTAGAGAAGCTCGATTCAGTACTGTTGAGGATGAGTTAAGAAAGCGGTTAACAAGATTTTTTTGAGTCAGCTAAGCTAGATGTCTGTTAAATCCAGAAGCAATTGATTGGGAATCTAAGAAATTTTTTAGGAATAGAGGTCGAAACCTTTGCGTCTATTTCATCGCTTCTGAGGCGGCTAAAACAATTGTTAGTGAATTTGTTGGTCAAATTAAATTGGAAGCTGTACGCTCCATGTGTGCAAGTTTATTGGAGAGCAAGTTTTTGTTCAGTTTACATTTTTTGATCTTGCCAGTAATTCAATTTGGAGTCAAAATTAAGCTCACGTTGAAGGCATCGTTTTGCTACCATTGTCTCTGTGGAGGATACAACGAAGTGTATGGTATTGGCGTCCTTTAACTTTCTTCTCATTTATTTTTTTCAATTTCTTTTCAGCTGATAGGATCCACGAACCAGCCATTTGAGCTAAACTGGATTCCTAGCAGTGTTCTAAAGGGTCTAACGGATCACCCTCCCAAATGGCTTTTTTTTAAACATTTCGTGCCAGATTTTTCATAGATAAAGAACGTACCGCTCTTCTACTATTGCAATTATTGCTTAATAGAACACTCTGTATAGTCAGAAATTATTTTTAAAGTGCAGCGCTGCATATAATAACATATTTGGATATTTCTATGAATAAATTAATTTGTTATCTTTTAATTACAGACAGTTGTCTTGTAAATTATCGTAATTTGCTCGAGATTATACTACTTTTAGGTTTTCGTATTTTGTTATGTTTTGTATAGAAGGAAATGACAATTTTGATATCAAATTGATAACTAGCAAGCCAATTGTATCTCAGATTTTTTCCTTGGCTAAAATTGCATTTATTTTTCCTAATTTCTAAATGGGACAGCACTAATCCTAGCAAGTTAGTTACCTCACAAAAGTATTTTCATTTTTGACCAAACCGATGCAGCTCAATATTTTTGCATCCTTGTGCCTTGAATCTTTCCGTTTACCATAATGGTATTTCATCTTCTGGCTCAAGATTCTTTTATTTAGCTAAAATTACCTCTTTGTTTTGGCTGAACACTTTAGATAAAAAGAAACCGAAGCTTTACAAACGCGATAAGTAAAGTGATTGTTTTTTGCTTTCGGTTTTTTCTTTTTTTTACTATCAGTGGAATCCGTATTATTGCACTGAAAAGTAAAATAATAGGTACGGGGAGCAGTTCATAATCATAAATTCAGCTCATAACTCATAAAACACGTTGCATGAGATGAAATTTAATTCTTTACAAAAATATTCATCGACGTAACACAATGTAACAAGTTTCATGGAAATCTTTTTTAAATCACAGACAGGAGAGTTCATACAACTATGTAAATGTGTATAAATGAAAATATAAAATTAAAAAATTATATTGCTTACAAAATAATAAAAAGTCATAAAGAAAATAACTCCGGAGGTTCTAAGTTTAGTCCAAAAAATTGTCTGAGATAATCGTCTATCCTGTATGAAATATTATCCTGAAGTTTTAACCTCAAATCCCTCATATGGAAATAAATTTAATATACTAAAAATCCCATCTAATATAAAGTTTTTAAAGGTTTCCAGAAATCAAGTGAAGCCTCATTTTTGTACCTACATCTGTACATTCATTTAAAATTAATGATTATCTTGTAAATTCGAAACGATTCGTTGTAAAATTAATGTTTTTTCTGAAAATAAAAAGGAAAGTGTTGATAAATCGAAACGTTACACACGCAACGCGTTGAATACAGAAAATAAACAGTAATTTTAAGGATTATTTTTCAAGCGCTTGTGTGTTAATCAAAAATATACAACTCAAAAATATTTAGAACCATTAGTAACGTCACTGAACTCTTGGCATCTCATAAAACAGACAAGTCAACCTGATAATATTTCAGGAACTCCTGAATCATCCCGAATAAAGTAACGAAGGAGTTCTGCTGGAGTTTATCACAAAGGGCAGTAAGATCCAGTGTAGAGGGTGAGTAGTAACTACCTTCACCATGATAAACGGGCAGTGATGTAACCATGTCATGGTGTGTTTTATTAGACTAAAGCTCGAGGGCAATTTATAAAAGTGCCGACACCGAAATTATACTAAACATAAGCGAAATTTATTGTGCGTTCTGTCCCTTTCTTCCTTGAGATTCCCATCTTCCACTTCAAGCCCCTTCTCTCCCGATTATTATTCTACTTCAGATTTAAATTTAACCACCGTACACGGAGTTCTACATTGAAATGATTTACCAGAGGACTTTTTCCAAGCAAAAAGTCGAAAGGTTTTCTCATTGAGAATAAAATAAAGTTTATTCAAAAATTCAACGAAACTACTAACTCCTCGAAACGTATCTTTTTTAAGTGTTCCTACCATTTTAGAACGATCGGGCCATATTAATAACAAGGAATTTTCTTCTAACCATACTAAGAAATGATATTACCTATCTTTAGAATTTATCGTGCACAAAATAATAAAAGCTCCCTTAAAGAAAACAAGAATGCCTTTTGCGGAGTTCTTTTTTTAAATAATTTTTTGTATAACCAAATTACCATTTCACTGAATCCCTTCGTAATAAAATAAATACTTATTTAAAGTAACCCTTGCAGTCAGTTTAACAATGTTATTGTATTTAACAAAGCGCAGGTAGGGAATCAAAGATTAAATTCCTGAAATATTGCACGAAATGCACTATAAGTTCCATTAAGGGCACTTTAGTTGTGTCAAAATCTAATTCGAATACATAGTGGTCTGACCTCAAATTATTACGTTGTAATGGGGGAAAATTCTCGCCTCGCACCCGCTGAACTGATTTAGAAAAGCCGAAGTTCGAAATGACTCAGTCACATCTGCGACCACGCGTATCCTGAACTTTGGATCCGTATGCTGTTTGACACATCCCGACTACATGTTTGCATTTGTTTACATTATGTCTGTAACACCGGAAGAATTTGAATGATGATTACTTAGAAAGATGTACACATACTACACAAACACGTATTTCTTCTTTTCGAAATTAAATATTTGACATTCCTAAACATTCCTTTTCGAAGTTATATAACGACAATCGAGGGAAATCGCATTTCATTAGAGATAATATATATTTTGTGGGGCGTTCCCCTAAAATTTCTGATGCGGGGTTGCTAGTTTCCATCATCTGAATCTTTTTCAAATGCTGCCGTTACACGGTCTCGTTCAGAATAGCATTGCTTTGCATATTAATGGAACGCAGGAACGCGCGAAACTGTCACCGAAAACTGAAAGAAATAGTACTGATAATAGCCTTTAGTATGGTGTAGCCGTAAGATAATCTCGAAATTCAATATTCTTTCGGTATAAGATGCTTGTACAAGAAATTGGAACATGAACTTGAATAACTTAAAATTAATTAGAGGTAGGTTATTATCAGGTATCAAGGTACAGTTTGCACGACCTCCCTAAGAAAATGGAATATTCAATTGGCAGTATCTGCTTCATCCCTTGCTCCTTACGCCTTCCTGATTTATATACAAGACAGGAAAAAGAAAACACTTTTCCTTAGTTAATGAAAGTAAAAGGTTTTTGGTTTAAGCGTAGTTGATTCAAAAGAGAGAAAACAGAAGTTTATATCCAACAAAAGCTGCATTGTTTGTATCAATTTTTTTAATGGATAAAGTAGCGAACGAATTATGCTGTGAAGGGAGTAATCTTGAAACGTTCTTAGGAAAGTTTAAAAATGAAAGAAGTTCGGCGTAATATTGTAATTGTTTGAGTAGAATAATAAGAATGTTTTTAAATTCTTCCCACGTATTTCGGAAGGAATGTCAATAAAAATACCGCCTCGAAATCAAGCAAACATTCCTCAGAAATGAGAGAAGAAAACTTGGCTTGCACTGATAACAATATAATTGTTTGACAACTGTATATGCTTCCAGAAAACTGGGGGATGGGGTTTCCTCCGCACTCCGCAGGTAAATAAAGAACAATAAATTACGCCCAGATTTATGGCTGAATTTTAAATTTAGTTTTTAATTAATTTTGCTAGAATGCAATACTTCTTGACTCGGCTCCGAGAAAAATGTACAAATTATATTTTCCTTAATCTGCTGACAAGGCGAACAACTTGTTGTTGCATACATTAGTCTTCGTTTAAAACTTTCTGTAATTGATGGCGAGTAAAATTTCCCCTCGAGGTTCACAAAATGCGTCAAAATAATATTATATCATGTCACATTATCCACTGCTTGATGCCGTTTAAGATATACAGGATGTTCCAAATAGCGTACCTTCTTTGGTCTTTTTTCATTAAATAACCCCAATATCTTAAAAAACCAAAAGTAATCCTTCTCATTAGAATCAGGCTAAAAAGCGATCTTGAATTGTTATTCTTTTATTATTAAGAACTTTCAGAAAATATGTGTCATTTCAATGACAACCGAGAAGCAGTTACATGTGTGATTCAGACCAAGGATTTATGAATTCCCAAAATTTTCTTACTCAATGGTATAAACTTTCTTTTGGTTTTCTAATTTATTTTTCTATAAAACGTCAAACATCTCTAAAACTCATACAAGGAAACAAATGAAGTCCGACCTATACTCTACTATACATAACAATAATAAAATCTCATGTCAATACAATTTTGCGTTTAAAAAAAAGCAGGAGACAAAACAAAAAACAAAGTAGAGATTTTCGTGAATTTTGAAAAACCGACAGCAAGTTTACATCTCTCGAGGCATCCTAACTAAATTATGTCTTCCACTTAACTCTTTGATTCTTTCGCAGAAATGGAAGAAAACTACTCTAGAAATAAGTATCTGAAACGCGATTTCGATCTCTCTCAGAAACTCTCAGCTTACGTATCCCAGACGTATATTTCTGAAACCAGCTTTGGCTAGCTTTAAACATTGGTAAGGCGTTTTCAAATATAGTATCTATGCCCGAGCTTTTCCTCGATTTTAAGCATTCAAGTCCAGACAGTTTTTCCAGCTTGTTATGAAATCACATACAGGGTAATCGTTGTAAAACTAAAACTAAAAAAAATTATCAAAAATTGCTGAAACGCTTCGAGTTTGTTTTGGGGGGGGGAACATTTAATAACCTACTCTAGTCGGTTGAGAAACTTTCACCCTCTCCCCTAACCACCCCCTTTTCAAAATTTTAAATGGCACTACCCCATGTGTGATATATCATTTTAAAGGGTATAAAACTTTTAATCTTTTACACTAAAGAAAATTAAGATCCGTCCAGCCGTTTGTGAATTAGAGCAAAAAATGTATTTAATTCAATCAATACGTTTCTGTCTCTAGTTCACGAACGGCTGGACTGATTTAAATTTTCTTTGATGTAAAAGATTGAAAATTTTATACCCTTTAAAATGATATATCACACATAGGGTAGTGATATTTAAGATTTTGGGAAACTTACACCCTCCTCCCTACCACTCCCACCCTAAAATATTAAACGGCGCTACCCCATGTGTGCTATATCATTTTAAAGCATATAAAACTCTTAATCTTTTACATTAAAGAAAATTAAAATCGGCCCAGGCGTTCGTGAACTAGCGACAGAAGTGTATTGATTAAATTAAATACATTTTTATCTCTAGTCCAAAAACAGCTGGGCCGATTTTGATTTTCTTTGATGTAAACGATTGAGAATTTTATACCCTTTAAAATGATACATCACACATGGGGTAGTGCCATTTAGAATTTTGGGGTGGGGGTGGTTGGGGGGAGGGTGAAGGTTTCCCAACTGACTGGAGTAGGTTATTAAATGTCTTCCTCCAAAATAAGCTTGAAGCGTTTCAACGATTTTTGATAATTTTACTAATTAAAGAGTTATTCAAGGTGGAAAGTTTTAAAATGATCACTCTGTATACAAAAATGATTAAGATCGGCTTGGTAGTTTTTGGAATTATTGAAAATGGCAATGGCTAAAAAAAGTCATTTTTACTACTTGGCGCACTCATTCTCCGATCCTATAGTGCACAAAATAACAAACAAGCAAGGTTAAAACGACGCTGAAGGGGTTAATCTTTTCTTTAGTCATCAAGTGGTAGAATTTTGAATGTGGAATGGCAGATAATTACAAGCGCAAAACGTATCAGACCAAGTAGACAGAACGATAGCAGACGTCTGCTTGATTCTAAGAAAATCGTTTGGTTGTGGCGAACTTGAGTTCGAGACCCAGGAGGAATCTAGTCGAGTTGTGATCAAATGGTCTCTTCCAAGACCTACAGGAGAGAGCGCGATAGTAAACGACACCCTTTTCCATGATTCGGACATTTCCAGCTCCCGTTCCGAAGTGGATGGCAACGCAGTTTGCAGACCGGGAACTTCGCATTGCGATCTAGATTGAGTGGTAGTGATGAATATTGGATAATGAAGCGCTAGTTCTTGTCCGTTCTGAATGCTTGCAGAATTCGCGTACGCGGACATCCCTTCTTGGTGATAAAGAATGCCAGCAAGAACCGTAAGTAGAAGTCTTAGTCACATGGTATCACAGTCGTGATAGAGCTTGTTTGTGGAATATGGCAAAAGATAGCGGTAGGAAGATCAAAGCACTGTTAATGATCAGAATAATGGTGGGGTGGCCGAGCGAATAATACTGACAGGTGTCATGAGACCTACCTCCTCCAAGGTTCATTACAAAACCAACCTAGAGAGTGGCATAGTCACATGACATAGCCATTTGAAATCTTTAGAAAATGTAGCTGTGAGAGAACTAGGAATTATGTTAACATCAGCAAAAACCGATACTTGATAATTTATACATACTTGGTAGTATCCCCTTGATACTAACGTGTATGTGTTTTAGAATTTCTCTCTATGTTTACAGAGAACGAGATTATTTAGGATGGACAGTTTTTATTGACATTCAAGGTATACAGGGTTTCCCACCTAAGCAGGATACTTTCACAACTCCAATTATTTATAGAGTTGGAATAAAATCGAAAAACCGTTGCGTTTAGTATTAAATGCTCTATTAATTAGGTTTAGTTTTAGTTTCCTATATGCAGGGTGTTGCACGTATGCCAGGTATGATGTCACTTTTTTACTTTAAATACGATGATATTGATATTTTTACATATTTGAATTCCCCATGGAGTGATCTACAGATTTGTTTTTGCATACGTGTCACCATGTTGTCGGCGTATAGCAAGAAATAGAAAATGGTATTTGCCATCTTCATAATGCAGTTAGAAGGTTGACCAGTTTCAAACGTGATCATACTAATATTTCTAACCAGAATATTCTGTGTATTTTTATATGGTTGACTGTAGAATTAGATTAATTAAAGTTTACAATTTAATCAAATATGGTTAAGGTTTATTTTTGTAATGAGGTAACAGGACTTCTAGTTTCTTTATTGGGTTTATTGGCTACGCGCATAATCTAACTTCAAATATGTTGAACTAGTACTTTTTTTTATCATAATCCTAAATATGTTCCCCACCCCTATAAAATAAAGTAAGTGCAGCTACCGATTTTTTTCTACTAAAATTAATATCTAATGAAACTTTTTATTGTTCTTGTCAATAAGCAGCTTTAAGCTATTTTAAGCTTTAACCTATTTAACAATCCTCTCCTAGAATAATTAATAAATATATTCAACTTAATAAATCGTTTAACACATAGTTTGTTAATTTAATTACGAGCAGCTTAATTATCCTAATAAAAAGTTGCTACAAGTTAAAAATAAAGGTCTAAATGACTTGGTAACTTTAAATTCAATATATAAATGCTGATAAAACATAGAAAACTGTACAAACAGAAAGGAAATTAAATTTTACGAACTATGCTTTCTAAAGGTGCAAAACAGTCTTTGGAATGCAGGAGGTAGTGATGAGTGGTAACATTGCAGCTACCGAAGCACTCATCGCGAATAGAAACAAAATTGGAATTGTAGTCTAAACCAATTTGCATACATTTAAGTTAATTGGAAACCAATGGGGACTTCAATCAGAATTTGTACGACTGTACTTAGGGTTCCATAGTTTTTCGAACTGTCGTTGACATGCTTTCCTTTTTCGTCGTTCCCTGTCGTGTTTGCTTTTAGTTAGCATTTTAAAGTAGTGTACCAAAGGGAAAGTCCGGATGTATTAGGAACTCGTAGATTATCACCTACGCCTTCATATCAACTCCCAAGTGTCTGTTACATTTCCACCTTAAAGTTGGTTGTAGTAAATAAATTTTACGCTCGAGAACTGGTGCTGAATACATGAAAGAATAATATAAAATTGTATATTTCTTATGTATGTAAAAGGTATAACGTGTCGATTCGATATCTATATTTAATATTGATAGCGTCGTTATTACTGAAACGCAGGTAGTGTACGTTATATTAGATTACAAACAGGAAAAAAAGCCTTTACTTTCAGCGCCCAAATGAACGCCCGCACTATTAATCCGTTTAATTTCCGTCCAGTAGTCGAGGACAGTGACACATGACTATGACTCGCGAAAAACTACTCATTTTGTACCAAGTCTACCCAGACATATCCGACATGTTTTATCGTTTTTGTAACCACCATTCGACGTTATGCACTGAATTTAAATTTGCGGATATTTAGCGATAACAGGTAGGTATGTTTACAAAATCTGCGTAAAAATGTAGGCTGTCAAAATTAATTCCGTGACGGCTTTTAGTTTAAACGTGTTTGTAGATACTTAAAATACTGTACCTAACCTAACATAAAACGTTTTTGTTTCTAGAAAACTTGTTACAATTATATTAAATGTATGCTACGCATCCTTTGTTTTGTAATTTGAGGATCGTAAAATATTTAACCCTTTCCTTGTTTATTTTTGTTGCTTTATGTAACCGGAGCTCGTACAGCCCTTTTATAATTTAGATAATTGATTATACGTTCGTTGCCGTTGTGTACACGTTTTCTCACGCTATTAGATTGGGTCAGCTTCCAAATCCTATTTTTAACAGAAATTTGTTTTTACGCTAACATAAGCTTAACTACCAGAGAAAATTCTGATCCGAATTAATATTAAACGCAAGTTACATCATATCGCTTCATCTCAGAGTTTAATTTGAAATACGTTCCACAAAAAGTAAACAATACGAGCCTTTTATGTCTTTCAATATCAATAATTAAAGCAATCAATTAGAATGTGTACTGAAGAAGTTTGTTTGAAAAGCATCTAATATAAGATACAATCATAAGTGCATTTATGGGATTAGAACATGCTATGTATTTAATATTGGATTGAGAGGCGCCTCAATCAGCTAGCATTCTTCTATGATTATGGTTATTCCCTTATGCTTAGCATCTAGAAAATGATGGATATCCCAATGGTCTGTAAATAATCGGAGAATTATGATTTTATTTGAAGATTTATCAAAATATGCTCCGAGGAAGGGTTACGCAGAAAGATGCACTTTCTAAAATTATTCTCTACTAAATCTTTAGTCTAATAATGAAGTTTAGATATCGACTTAGCATCTATCTTAGATCAAGCCTAATATTAAACAATTTACAGTAATAAAAAAAAGATTTTTGTTTATACTTCGTGAGTACTTGTTAGTCCAAGGTGTTCCTTATTCAACTTTCACCATGAAAACGAAATTGGCTGATAGAGAAGAGAAGAACAGAACCCCAATTTAAACAACTAAAGGAGTAATGAAAATGCAAAAATCTTTATGATTAGAGAGGAGCTACTGTATTACTGGGCTTAACTGTGAGTTCAGAGACCGGATAGTAGAATATATCGTTAAGAAGGTATCTGAACGAATCTAAAATGTTAACAATGACTAGAAGGGTTATTTTTCCATGGTTTTTGCAAACGTGTGTTTGTCGAATTGCATAGGTTTTTTTTTAAACAAAAAAGTTCTTCAATATTGGTAGCTAGTGCATCATTCTTCTTCTTTTCAATTTTTGAAACAACATACTGCGCCCCTTTAAAATCACAATTTGGTAGATACACTATTTGACACGACTCAAGAAAACCAATGGAGTACATCTTTACATATCTGAACTGTTTTAAAAGGGTGGATAATCTTCGCAACTTTTAGCCAATCGTTGTTTTTTCTTGAAAGGATATCTATTACATTTGCATTTAACAGTTTTGAAGTTGTATGGCAAGATGTTCAACCGTTTGTCAGGCGCCACTTCCTATAAGCTTTTAGCCCATCAAACTAGGGTGAATTTGATTGACGCAAGAATAATGTAGCGGTAAAATCATCAAAGACAATTTGGTACTCATTGTTCTATGTTAGCAGCATACAGTAGTTGCAATCTCTAATTTTTTATTTTTTATTTCTATTCTTATGCCTTTCTCGGTGCCCTTTTCTTTTGTTAACTATCATTATTTTACTCTTCTCATCATTTATTTTCATATTTCTTGTATCCATACATTTGTGAGGTTTTCTATCTTTATTATTCTCAGCTATCAGAACCATGTTATCTGCCTACATTAGATTATCAACTTGTACTGGCGTCAGTCTGTTATATCCTATTACCATCTGTAGTGAGTTTGTGCAAGATCTTATATTCTTTATTAGTCTATCGATTAATACTATGAACAGTAGAGAACTAAGACTAACCCATTGCTTAATTCCTTTTTGCATTTGAAATTTTCTTGATCTTGCTCCATTATATTGTACTATATCTTTTACATTTGTTTATATACTGTTAACTATGTCCCTTAGATTTCTTGGTACCCCCAGTTATTTTTTTTTCCTATAATTCTTCTGTACACGGTATCAAATGTAGCTTTTAGGTCTATAAAGTTCAGATGTAACTCTTCTCCTGCTTCAATCTTTCTTTCTATTATATTCTTTAATATATGGATGTTGTCGTAGGTTTGTTTTCCCCCTCTGTAGGCTGCCTGCTCATCTTCTAGCTTATCTTCAATAATCTTCCTCAGTCTATATTTTATTATTCTTGTATACACCTTGAAGTTTACTGCGGATAAACACATTGCTTTATAGTTATCTTAAGTAGTGGTCTCCTTTTTTTATATAAATCATAATATATATCCTTCATTAACTAGGTATTCGATCATCTCTGGTTCTATATTATCTGCTCCACATGGTTTTCCCATCTTTATTTTGCTTAGCGCTTCTTCTAGTTCTTCAAAAATTTGTATCTATAGTAATCTATTTCTTCTGTCCTAGCTTTTAGTTCGTTATTTCTGTTCGTAATTCTTCTTATTTCTTTCTTTTTCTATTGTTTCTAGTATATTTGTTATTTAGTTCCCCATTCTTTCCAATTTTTCGATTTGGCCTCCTTTACCTTCTTTTTTTTTCATTTCTGATCTTGTTGTATTCATCTTTGTTTTCCTATTTTCTTGTGTGTTTGGATTTCTTCCATGCTTGCTTCTTCTTTCTCACTTCTTGTTGTATTTCCTTATTCCACAAGCGAGTTTGAACTGTTTATTCATTTAGTCGTTCCACAATTGCTACTGTTTCTTTAAACAGAACTTCTCTAAACAATTTCCACTTTTCTTCTAGGGTCTAGTCCTTTCCTCTTATTTCCATATTAGAAATTGTTGATCCGTTTTTTTGTTGGTATTCTTTTATTATTTTTGACACACACACATTTTAAACAATATTCAAAAGTTTAATTGGCCCAGAAATTTATACAAATAAAATAATGATTACTTTAATAACAGAGTCGCAGTCGTAGCATTGAACACAGTGTACCTAGAAAAAGAAACCGTAAGCAAGGGATGTCCGTAGGGTTCTTGTGGACCTGGATTCTGGAACATTCATTATAACTCCTTGCTGGAAATCCCATTTGCAAAGCAAACAGAAGTAGTTGCATTTGCAGATGACCTCATTGTCTTAGCAAAAGGAGGCAACTTGGCAGACAGAAAACTATGCTAATCAGGCAACATATAAAATATCAAAGTGGGCCAAAGCTCTCAAAATAAAATTTAACGAAGAGAAATCGAAAGTTTTGGTAGTGTCCAATAAAAGTTCTACTATGAAGAAAGAGGAAATTTATCTGGATGAAAAGATATTAGACAAGTAAACGAGATAAGGTATCTTGGGATAATAATAGATGGAAAACTTTCATTTGATAATCACGTAACTTACTGGAAAGACTGCAAAGAATAATCAATGTCAGAATATCAAAATCTTGTCGTACCCTTTCCTATGAAGCATCCTGTATCGTGGCAGCAGAAACACCAATAGTAATAAGATTTTAAGGAATTGCAAGAATATGTCAAATGGTTAAAAGAAAGGAAGACATAGAAGAATTATTATACGACGCACCAACTAAAGTTCAAAGGTAAATTCATCCATCTGACATTCCAAACATTCAAAAACAGCAACACGGGGAAGTATATGAGTTCGAAGGATACACGGATGGAAGCATACAGTTCACCGTGACTGACAATTACAGGCATCAAAATCTCTTACTGTTTTTAACAATTTTTAAGTTTTAAGAATCTTGTGAAGTGTTTCAGTTAGTGTTTTATGTTGCAGAAAATTAGAAGAGTGATCAATAACGTTATCTTTAGGAAGGATAAGGAAATTAATAAAAGTATCATAAACTTTCTAAATAAGAAAAGTCAATAACAACTCTAAGATGTATAAACGTTATCAACTCTCTAAAATCTGAATTTACAAATTGTCTGAAATAAATCCAATTACATTGCCCTCATCATTACTCTAACAACTTTAATTTGTTATTAGTCTTCATCATTATATTGAAGTAATTCTTTTAAATATTTTGCTTTATCTTGAATTGCCTCTTTTCTTTGCCTTGGTGGATTTAATAAATCATTGATAACTCTAAATTTCTTCATTTTTCTATTTTATTTTTATAAAAAGTTTTACCTTGATTGATTTGTTTAATTATAAGATTTTTGAGTTTTAAGCTCCGTCGACTTTTGAAAGGTTCCAAGATAAGAATACCGTCGATCAAACGATGCGATGGCAAATGTCGCTCTTTCAGCGAATGAACATCTTGCCAGATACAACCTCAATACTGGCTAGTGCAAATGTAGCAGATATCCTTTCAAGAAACAACAACAAGGCTAAAAGTTGGGAAGAGTATCCACCAATTTAAAGCAGCTCTGATGTATAAAGGTGTAACCCACTGGTTTTCTTGCGAATACATCGTGTCAAATAGTGTATTTACCAAACTGTGATTTTGAAAAGGTGCAATATGCTGTTCCAAAAATTGAAAGGAAGAAGAATGATGTGCTGATTCCAAAGCACTATGGTGTCAACAAAACACTGAAGAACTTGTATGTTTCAAAACAATTTATGACTATGATGGAAAATATCAATTAAGAAAACAAAGACAATGGCGCTCTGGGGAAAAGATGGTATAAGGACTAAAATAATACTACTAAACACACTCCTAGAACAAAATGCGACATAACTTACAAATGCGAGAAAAATCACAGGAGTAAGGTCAACAAATACCAATCAGTATGTGGAGTCATAGCAAGAACATTTAAGAATAAAGCAAGATTAGATACACAGATACGACTGTACAAAGCTTTAGCAGTTCCAGTACAAACAAAAAAGGAAACCCAAGTTCTAAGAACAGCTGAAATGAATTTTCGAAGACGAATAAAAGGAATTACAAAAGAGCACAGAATAAGGAATGATACAATAAGAAACGAACTAAAGGTAGAATCACTAAAGGAAAGAGCAAAAATGTATGAACAAAAATGGGTAAAACATCTAAACAGAATGGAAGAAATAAGAATACCGAACATCATAAGAAGATATAACCCCAGAAGCCGACGACGTATCGACAGATCAAGAAAGCGTTGGTAAAGCGGAACAGGCCAAGACCCAAAGCGATAAAGGATACGACGACGACGAACAAAACAAAGGAATATGAAGGGTCTTCCAAATAATTGTGTAACTTGTTCACAAATTAATATTCGTGTCACTCAAAGCATTTGCATTGTTTTTGTAAGTTGCTACTGTGACTTGTGCAGTAACTTGCTCTGAGTAGGAATTGAGAAAGCTAAACCTAATTTCACATTTTGGCTTGACTCTGTATATCAATAAAGCAAGGTATTCGATTTACACTCTGATAGTTTGTAGCCAAATTTTAAACAAATAACAAAAATCCATATTACCCTACTGGAAAGATAAATAAATTTTTTATTTATGAAATTTGCACCTAATTAATCAAAACGCCCTGCTTCCGAGTAAATTGCATTTTTATAATTTTATATTAATTCGTCTATATGCTCTCAGTATTCTTTTATCAAACTCACGTAAATGTTAAAGAACAGTGGTTACGCTTTAGAATAAAGGTTTTACTGAGCATCTAAGGTACTTTAGCATCAGATATCTCTGCCTCCGACTGTTACATTAAGTACAAACTGAGTAGAATAGTAGATGATTTACGATAATAACGGTGCAATAAAATTGCAGTTTGGAAGTTTACTCGTTAAGTAACTTTTTTAGCTGAATTAAATTTAGATTTTAGAAATGACTTTATTTGTTAGATTTACAATGGCGTGACATATTTTTTTTAACGTTCACACAAATTTGATACTTTGCTGTAAAGTTTTTACCGTATCGCACTTTGTTTTCAAGAAAAAGCCATCGATTTTAAATAAAACTTCGACACCCTGTATCTTGAAGACAATGCGTTTTCAGACACATGCTTATCGGAACAATCGGTTATTTTTTTATATAGTTTCTGGAAACAAAACAACCTGTATAATATTAATAATCCCTAAACAACCAATAATTATAAATTTATTTACTATTAAGTCTTCTGAAAACAAAAAGGTATTTTAAAAACCTTAAATGTTTAGTTGTTATTTTTAATTATTTGCAATTCTATCTAGAGACCTTCATTTAATAACCTATTTCAGTCCTATACAGCGCAATAATTAAAACTAGAATTAAATGACATAAGCAACCATTTGAAACAGTATTCAGTTGTATGGAATTATTTTGCACAACTTTAATGTGATTACTCTGTTAATAATGGAACTAAAAACTAATTAAACCGCTTTACTATAATAATATTCCATATTGCCTGTTGTTTCAGTTACATTGTGAATGATTGGTTAATCAGTTAATGTTAGCTAAGTATGTAACAAAAGGATGAGTGACCTTAAAATACTTGTTTGAATAGATTGTAATCGAAATCCTTTAATTAACCTTCAATTCCCACAAATACTCTAAATAAAAATCATTAAATCCTTCAATAGATTCACATCGTTTTGATTGAATTGCTGTGTGATTAGCGTTGGTGACATAATATCCGTAATTATGCATTGATTTCTGTGATAGTGTATCTCTAAAACACATACACGCAGTTGATTTATGTTTACAACCCAGAAACTAATAACTGGAAATACTAATTTTTCAGTTTTGTGTTTGTTTTTATTAGAAAGTATCATGAAAAGATTCTGGATTCATCTTTATTAAATCAAAAGTCCAGTGGCGCTCTTCAAGTATGTAAGTTTTTGTTGTATTAAATCTTAATAATTTTTTAAAATTTACTAAATTTCCTTGACTTCCTTATTTGAACACACGTTATAATTAACCGTTTTATTTTATCATTGCAATTTTTTTAATTTTTTTCTATTTTCAAGTTTATATTTTGAATTTAGCTCTGAACCTATTTTCCTCTAATAATGCAGATCCGGTTGAGAAGTGTCTAATTATTTGTTTTCAGTTAAAAACAAATTTTTAAAATTCATACATCAATATATTTCAAAGCAAATTTATTGATGTTAAGTGTAGTTTATAAATGAACGCTTCAAGAATAATAAGTTTGAAGAAAACCGGTGTTGATATTTTTCTTTCTGTAATAATAATCAAATGATATCTATTTAGCAGAATAATAGAATTCCCCTGTCTTAAAATAATTTTTAACTAATTGCTTCAGGTCGGAGACATTTTACGGGCTAGTTATTACGAACCAAACATTTCTTCATATAAATAATGGCAAATAGTCTGAAATACAAACTAAACAAGTGTGTAATAAATTTTTAATAAACGCGATTAAAAACAATTTTAAAAATTTCTTCTTTAACTGAAAATTAATGATTAAACAAGTCGATATTAAATGAATATTATGAAAACTAGAGATTTATGTTGTTACAATAAAACTAATTAGTAAAACAAATACACAATTAAAATATTTTTTCTTAGTTCATAATTGGCATTTTTTTTAAATAAGGTAAATTCATTTCTGGCAATTATTCCAACTTTGTTGCAATACAATACAAGATTAGATTACTAACACTTTGGGAGTAAAAGGTATTCTTTTACGGCTTCGTCTTCTTATTTTTTGCCCGATTAAAACTTTTCACAGAGATAAATATCAAAGCATCAAAACTCTTGTTACTCAAATTTCAAAATATTTGTACCTTTAGACTTGGATTAAAGTTTTAAAAATTTCTGGAATTTACGATTGAGAGAAAGCATTTTGCAAAAAGTTTTGTTAACTTATTCCAAGTACGTAAAATGTAAAAGAGGGTAAAATTATCTTTGAATAATTTGAGAATAATGAAAGTTCTGATAAACCCTCAATTGCAAGAATTTAAACTCTTTATTGATCGTATTTGTTCAAAACCTACGCATAAACTAAAGTTCAAAATACAATAAAATTTATGTAACATATTCTTCATGGTTATAAGTACGCACATTTCAATTAGTTGCAATTTCACATAATTTAAAAGAAAAGAAAAAATACCATCTAACTACAATCAATTATTTGTTAGTAACGTTGACGTATAAGTATATAGATAAATCTTTATTACACAAGCAACTGTCTGGACAGTCCAGATTGCCAAAAGAACACAGTAACTATATACAACAATAAATAACAAGTAATATAACGAAAGTTAAAAAGATGTCGGAGACAAAGAAAAACAACTATATATATATAATAATAATAATAACTAACAAACATTTCTGTGTCCAAATAGAAGATTTCTAAGGATATATACTCAAAAATTTCAGAAGGAGAAGGAGCTCCCGACATCTTCCCGGTTTTCTCAAGTAGATTCTTTCTTCAATAAAAATATTTCCAAACAGGAAACAAAGTTGTTCTCATTATATGTATCATAAATAAAAGATAAACATCCAGTGGCGTACCTACACCAAACAAGGCCCGGGACGGAATTTTTTGGAGGCCGCGTATTCAAGCACCACCCAAACGCGCTTGCGTGTCTACGATTACACATCCAATCTACTAGTGTTTTAAAATTACAAAAAATAATAGTTTTTCTAATATAAACCCCGGGGGTGTTTCATTTGCCTGTGGTAGATAGTAGAGCGGCAACCTCTAGTCATCTTAGTTGGAGTCCGTTCTCCGTATATTTTTGGCTAATTCCTTCCACTTTTGTCGATTTTGAGCTGTATATTTTATCTCTTTCCATGACATGGTTAGTTGCTGTATTTACCTGGAAAGGTTTTTTTTCAGGTATCGTGTGGTCTATCTTTCTTGTGTCTAGTTAAGTTGTTGTGTAGTTTCCTTAATGTATGCCCAATCCACTCCCATTTTCAGTGTCTAATTGTTATCTCCACTCTTTCTTCGTTTGATATTTCCCATAACATTAAGTTTGTTATTTTATCGGGTCAGAATATTTGGTGGATTTTTCTTAGACATTTATTAGTGAATGTTTGTAACATTCGTAAACTTTGTTTATTTAATGTTCATGTTTCTGCAACGTACAGTAATACGCTCGTACCGTTAGTTTAGAATAAACGTAATTTTGTTTTAACTGCAATATTTTTTGACCTCCATATTTTGCTCAGCACATTAAACGACTTTTGGGCTTGCTCTATTCTCCTTCTTATGTCTCTTTGAGAGCCTCCCGTTTTTCCACTACACTTCTTAAGCAACAGAATTCTTCAACCTCTTCAATATTTTTATGCTCTAGGCTTATACTTCTTCCATCCTCTTCTCCGTCTTTTAGGATCTTTGTCTTCTTCTCATTTATTTTAAAACCAACTTGCTCTGCTACTTCGTTTCTTTGCATCTGGTTTTTCTTTCTAGTTATTAGGCGTTTGATGCAGATGCTTCCCCTCCCTATTTCTTTGATTTGTTCGAGTATTATCCTCAACGTGCATATTTGATCTCGGAAACCTACCTGGTTTTCCTTTAATCTGGTCTACCGTAGTTTTTATTCTGTTTAATCACATTTTACACAATACTTTACTAGCCATGCATATAAGGGTCTCGAGTTTTCGCATCGTGTGAAGTCTCCTTTTTATCATTATTTCTTGCGACCAATCCTCTGGTATCGTTTTCGTATTCCAGATTTTGTTCATGAAGATGTGTAGGATTTCTATAAATCTTTTCTTGTCTGCTTTAATAAGTTCTATGGGGATACCATCCATGCCTGCGCTTTTACCATCCTTCATACTGTCAATTGCTTCCTGCACTCCCTTCATTGTAATTTCGTTTTGGTTTATGTTTAGCGGCTCGCTTCTCTCTAGTTCATCTATATCTCTTCTTTCTTTCTTTTTGTACATTTCAGTAAAGTATTCTGTCCATCTTATTATGATGTCGCCTTCGCTTTTGAGTATTTGGCCGTTTGCTCCTTGTATTCTTTTAATTGGCTTGATTCTTTTCTCCGTAATTCTTTTTGTTATTTCGCATAGGTAATATTTTATATCTCTTCTTTGGGCTGCTTTCTCTGCTTCTTCTAACAGGTTTTCAAGGTGGTTTCTCTTGTCTTTTCTTGCTCTCTTTTTTACTTCTCTGTTTTATTCCAATATTCTTTATGTATTTGGTTTTTTCCTGTTTGGTCTTCTGTATTCAGCCATTTCCTTTTTATTCTTCGTTTCTCTTCGATTGTATTCAATGTAGCGTTTCTTATCTATGATTTTTGTTTTCCAACTTTGTGTCCAATTGTTTCTTTTGCGCTTTTCTTTACTGCGTCAATAAAATGTTGCCAAATGTTCTCCACCGAAAGGTTTCTTAGTGGGTTAATTTCTCCGTTATTCTTTTGCATGTTCTTCTTATATTTCTTCATTTTCTTTTAATTTGGTAACATTAAATTTGGTGCGTACCGGTAGGATGTTGTTGCTCTTCATGCTTATTCTTATTTTGACTCTAAGAAGTTAATGGTCTATTCCTACATCTGCACCCCTCATCAGTCTTGCATCTCGTAGGGAGTTCCTCCATTTTGGCGGTTTCATATTCATATCCTGAGTAGAGTATTTGGTTTCCATTTGCAAGTGTCATATTTCCTATTCCATTCCACCTAGTTTCGCTAAGCCCGAGTATTTTAATCTTGTACTTTGTCATTTCTCTTAAAATTTGTTTGGCTTTGCTTTTTTCGGCCATTGTTTGGACCTTCTAGCAGCCCAGAAATATTTAGATTTGTCCTATATTATATTGACTTTTTCGTTGCTCGTTTCACCACCTCGTTCTCTGTTTTTGTTCTTTGTGTCGGTTTTATAGTGATGTATTCTGTTAGTCTTTTGGAATTTCTTCTAGGATGTGCTTGTCTTTGTTCCATTTTTATACTTGCCCTTGTATAGTCATTTTTTGGTATCCGGTTGCCCTTACTTATTTCTTCTTTTGCTCTATTTCAGATTTAGCGTTGTATACGCATCTCTTCTTTTGTTAGATCGTTGTTTATATATACTTGTTTATGTTTAATCAGTCTCAGTTTTTTTGTTTTGCATTATCTCGTTTTTATCTTCCTTGCTTCCTGTTGTTACCAAACATGTTCTATTTCCCAGTTTATATGCCTCTTTTATTTTTACTTGTTTGTATAATTTGTATAATTATTTATGGCCTATTTGGGGGCCCCCTACAAGATGAGGCCCGGGGCGGACCGCCCCCGTCGGCCCCCCTTAGGTACGCCACTGTAAACATCCCAAAGATGCATATAATGTCTTCCCACAAAGACATTATATACATCTTCGGGATGTTTATTCTTTATTTGTGATAGATTCTTCCTTGTCTGCAATCAAACAGGTATTCCTTCAAAAAGACCTCTTCTGCGACCAGTTTTGTGGTGTTCGTAGATACTACTTCTTGGTTGCCCAAGGATGTAGATATTTTCTCTAAACCTCAGAGAAGTCACTAAGTATCTCTGAGCTTAGTTAAATACACTTTCACGAAACGTCCAACACCTTGCGGTTAACGAAGTGTATATCGATTCTTCAGTCTAGATCAAGGGTCGGCAACCCGCGGCTCGCAAGCCACATGCGGCTCTTTTCGAAATAACGGTGGTATTGTTAAGATCTTTATATTTACAACGTCAAACGTACGTTCCCGCGATAATTACTTCAAGTTGGGTTGCGTGGTGATCTCTATTAAGGAATAGGGTCGTGGAGAGTAGTTGCTTTTGCTGAGTAGCAATCTGCATAATTCAGTTACTCTATAAGTCGCATCTGCGCGCGTGGTGTGCAGATCAGGGCGTGTCCGACGCTATTAAGGGTAGTAAGCAGTAAGATTCTGGGCATTGAATAGGAGGGTTGTGAGGCGTTTTCCATAGAGTTTAGTGTTGGTGGTCTATTAAGTTTATCATTTTCTTGGACAGCATTTTAAGTATATCAGCGTAGAGCTGGATTTTGAAAAGAGGCCACCTTTTTGAACACATTGTTTGGAAGCTGGAAGTTTCCTTCGCCTTGAAGCGGAATCTATAGTGGAATTGGTCATGATTTTGACCCCTTATCGCTGCGTGAACACATCCAGTCCTCGGTGTTTTAAGCAAATAAATATGCAGTTGCCTGTGTGAGCAAAGATTCATTTGGCCTTAAGTAAACAAAGTGCATTCAAAGCTTGTCCAGTGGAAAAACAATGAGATTTTTCCTTGGAGATAATATAAATATATAACGACAATTTTTTTGGTATAATCATTGTGGTTTTGTGTTCCTCCTAGTTCACCATTTGTCTCAACGAACAATGAATTTATAATTTAGTAAAGTCAAACGTGGAATTTGTAATGCCGACAAGTTTTATTTTAAGCATAACTATTTTGCTTGTTTTTAATTTGTACGTATGAACAAATTTACTGTTGAGTTTTGTTAAATGAAATCAGATATTTTAAATGTATTAAATGCAGTCGTAAGCTATTAGTAGAACGTTCGACGGGGTCCACGTACGGTGTTTGCGTTCAGGGATTCCTCTCGAGTTTCGCTGGCCAGAATTTTGAGCAGTAAAATTTAGTAAGACCATTGACGTTGTTTTATAAGTTTTATGTATGTTGTGTAATCACCTGTTTATTTGCATTGTCTTCTTTTTTTGTTATGTATGTAACTTTTATTTAATTTTTTTATATCATAATAGAATTGTTGTTTAAAAAGACAGCCCTTTTATTGTACTTGTATGCACTAGTTTAAATGGAAATATTGAAGTCACCCAAGCACTTTATTGACTTGATTCAGTTATATTAAATTTAGTTAGTAAAGAATATACTGGGCGACTCAAAAGACCTTGATATACTGAGTGATCCAAAAAAAGACTTGATGGTTTGATTTAAATATTCCAAATTTAGTTAAAGAGACATATATGCAGGGTGATTTGGAAATATCCCTGTATGGGGCGGTTTAACGCCTTGAGTGAGTTTTGTGTTTCAAAAAGCTTGAGTAAGTATTTGTGAAGCTGTTGCCGATTTAAGAGGGACTATGGTCATCTTGAATCTTGTTATCTGGCTGAATCTATGGTGGCGCCTTCAATTAGTACTGATTTTGAGCTATCTTAGTGGTAAGTAAGCATTTCGAACTTAACCGTCTTCGATTGTTTGCTAGTCTGGGTATCAGCAAACTTAGTTCTTCGTGCCTTTTAGTCGCTGATTATAAGTCTGTGTCTTAAAGTTTATTTTGGCACGTAACAGTATTCACGTTTTTATTTCTTAATATACCTACCATTTGATAATATATTCGTGAAAATTATTCTGTTTTCCTCCATTTATTTACTTATTAAAATATTTCTTTTTTATTTTACTATTTCCAGCCGAGTTCTGTGTGGTAAATACAGTTTGCGCTGTCCGGTCAGCATTAGCACAATCACAGAAGCAAAAAGCAGCTGGAAACAATCTTCAAATAATGTGGCCACGCAAGTTTTGCTTTTTCTCATAAGACTGCATTTTCAAAGCATAGAAAACCTTTCGCGGACGGGGAATACGTAAAAAAGTGCATTGTAAATATGGCTGAACATCTCTACTCTGACTTCAAAAATAGACACTCCTCTATCTGCAAAAACTGTTTGAGGCAGAACAATTAAAATGAGCAAGAATGTGACAGATCAACAGATGAATGATATAAAATCGGCATCTGTATTTTCTTTAGCATGTGACGAGTCGTGTGACGTGAGGACATCGCACAGATTAGTCTTTTGGGACTGTATGTTTCCGATTACTCGCTTTGCTACCACTTAAAGGACAAACTTGAGATGAAGATATCTGTGCAACAATTTTGGGATTTGTGACTGTTACGGAAATTGACATCAATAAATTAGTATCTATTGCTATAAATGGAGCACCCAGTATGACCCTCTTCAAACAAAATGTGGAACACGATGTTTTTACGTTTCAGTGTATTATTCATCAAGCAGCGCTATGCACGCAGACATTTCCCATCGAAGTTGTAAACATGATGGATTTGGTAGTAAAAATGGTCAACCTAACAACGGCAAAAGGACTTAATCATTGACAGTTTTATGCTCTTCTCAAAGAAGTAAACAGTCAATATTCCGACCTTCTTTTGCACAATGAACTTCGTCGGTTATCCAGAGGAGCAGTTTTCAAATGTTCGCTTCATGCTTTGAACATATAAGACCTTTTTGAGTCAAAATGAACACGAATATCCAGAGTTAGATGATGAAGAATGGTTACAGAAATTTTACTTTGCCGTTGATATGACATCACATTTAAACCACCTCAATCAGAAGTAGAGGTAACACTGCAAATACACTTCTAGAAACCAACTGTTATTGTTTGTGGATGACTCCAAAAGTGGAAATCTGTTTCATTTTGAAACTTTAAGAAAACATCTGGAAACTACTGGAAATGTAAAAATGTATGATTCATTTACTGATCATTTCAAAGATTTTAAAGATGAATAGTCCACTGGTTTGTTTTTGACAAAACCACTTGTGGCGGACGTCAGTGGAATAACTTTTTTGCCATTTTCAACAGTTAACAGAGCTCAGTGTGAACAACAGTTAATAGACTTAGAAAGCAAAGATTTGTAGTCTTCAAAATATATACTTTTACAAGTGGAACTAGAAAACCTAGAAAGAGAAAAAGCGACGTTAACCATGAATCATAAATGGACTGAACTTTCCAACTGTCAATAGGAAGGCCAATTAAATTCCAAAACATGGAATAGCCTTCCGGATTATTATCAACAACTCAAAATACCTTGCATTTGGAATTTTGACAATTTTTGGGTCCACTTATTATTGTGGGCAGACGTTCTCTAACATGAATGCTATCAAAAGCAAGCTAAGAAGTTAGCTTAATGATATAAGCCTTGAGATTTGCTACCCAAACATGAAACAACTCTGTGCGGAAATGCACTGTGAAAAGTCCTATTAGTTCGTTTTTCTTTATTTACTTAGAGTTTTGTTTTGTATTTGTTTTCGTACCAAACATATATTTACCCATATTGCGTTAAAACATTGTATCCCAAACTCCCTTCTCTATCGTTTGCGGCTCTTTGTAGATCTTGGGTTAAACAGTTGGGATAAAATGGCTCTTTTCTTCAAAAAGGTTACCGATCCCTTGTTTAGATGCATCAGGTTTTGTTTAAACAGTACCACCACGTGAAGGAGTCAATCACAGATTGCACATTGTAAATCATAGCTAATCTTGGAAGACACAAATCTGCGGTGCAAGACCCTGCAGTCACCCATTGGAACCATCCTATCCAGCATCCAGCACATTATGACTATAATTCAGCTATGGTTTACCACCAAAATCCACACTCAAGTGAATTAATTATTAATTGTTATCGCATTAAGTTTACACTTCACTCCTTGAAAGTTACATAATTTGCTATTGCAATTTTTTATAGCATGTAACCAGCTGAGGCACAATTGAAAACACGAAACTTACACAATAAATCCTGTCTTTGTTACAAAAATCCTGAGTGCTCATTCCTAGTGCTAGAACCTTCTAATTTTCTCGTGTAAGTAACATTTTTAAAATTTAAAATATCGCAGTGAAGTAATAACCAAGGACTTAATAATCCAATAGAAGAAATAAAAAAAAAGTGTAAAAATCACTGCATGATCTTCAAAATGCACTTTGCCACACTTTGTTTCTAAATTTTCGCTAGTTCAAATGTAATTAAGCGTATTCCATAGCATCTAGAAAACTTTGTCGCTCTTACGTAATTTAGTTTCTAACAACATAATTTTGCTATTCAACTATTTATTGATAATTTTTTGTTTTTTTTATACACTAACTGGATTTAATTTTAGATTGAATAAACAACCGTTTTTGTGAAAAAAAGCTAATAATATTTAATTATACAATAAATTCGCTGCTATAGCAGAGATTTTTAACATTCCATGTGCTTTTATTGAATAAAATTGAGTAGTATCAAAGAGATCTGTTTGCTGTTTAATTAATACTACATTTGGTTTTCGATTTGTATTATACTATCAAAATTTTTCTTTTTTCATTTTTATTTTACATTAATACATACACGCAGTTAATTACCTTTTCGTTGTTATTTTTAAAGAAAGACAAATTAAAATTAAAAAATATTGATTTTAATTTTTCATAGAAAGAGGATTCCTACGCGAGAGTATTTTAAAAATTCGCGTTTAATTTCCGAACGCTACAGAAAAGAAGTGCTTATGATGGCGGTCAACTTTTCTGTCGTAGTGTATGCATATCAAAGAGTAACTAGCTGAGAATTCTTCAAACGAATCTTTCGATATAGAAGTGTTACTCTCTTGGGAATTTCTCACTTTACTTGAGCTAGCTGGTTATCTCTTCGAATATCTTGTTATCTATATGTATCGCGATCTATCGATAACGTCAGGATAAAACAACTAGAATATCTCGTCTATTTTGTAATGCTTGTTTCTTTATTATTTCCATATCAATTTTCTTCTAAATCCAACTTTGCATTTTATTTTAATATCCTATAAGTGAAACAAGCTTTTAAAGTCGATTGAAATAACGTAAATAGAACAGCTCGAAGGATATTATTATTATTTTTATCGAGATTAATAAAAACGTATTCTGGTGCAGTGGGCTATTCAAGAAGAACCGATCGAATAATCGACATGAAACTTAAATTAGGTTATAGGTGAAAACAAAGCAATTTGGTAAAAAGTGGTTGAAGGGATGGACGCAAACTGACGTATCCCCGCTAATTTATATTAATGGGGTATCTAATGTCCGCCGATAGCGCGGGGTAAAGGCTGGCGGGGTGTTTATCCAGTCATCATCCGCCGGACGCGTGCAATAATTACTTCCCATGATTACCGGCATCGCGAGATCTACCTGTGAAACCGATTCTCGGAGGGAAAATTTTCAAAGAGCGATTATTTGTTTATATTTTCTAAAATGTCGCTTTTATAATTTTTATTAAAATTTATCATCAATATTTATTAAGAGAACTTTTAGAAGATATTTAAGAATCTGGGAATGTCTAGGTGCCACTTCTTAACACTTGGTATAACAGAAAATACAGTTCAGGTTTTTCCTGGTTAAGCACAGTTTTATATGTAGTACTGATGGTACATTAAAATGCGTTATCCGTAAAAATTAAAAAAATTGTTTTTCATGGAATATCGTATGTATAAATTAAATATTACTTTAATCGTTACGCGCTACAACAAAATATTACGGAGAGATCACATGAATGTGGAAACACATATTAGACGAAAAAAAATATTCTCGCTGTATTTTGTTTTTGTATCCCGTTTTGGTTCAACAAGGTTTGCTCTACACAACATTGATAACATCTATGAGGTTTAACGGTAATAACATAAGGAGTTTATCCCATGTAATATTGTGTAGAATTTTTAATGTTTAACATAGGATATATTTCTATTTGTTTCTTTATTTCCCCTCATTTTATTCAATTATTATTTATATAGATTTTTTCGTGTGTTTAGCGCATGTCGGATATTAGTATTCAGATATGGTGTTAAGTATTTGTGGTTATTGTTTCCGTATCATACTTATTAAAAACATAATTGACAGTTCTATTTTAACTTAATATCTCATGTTTTTTCAGAGGTATTGGAATAACTAAAAGATTTTAAACTTTAAAACCCTGCATCTGTACACATTTATGAGAACATGTTTATTATTTTAATTAGTATTACACGCTCTATAAATAGCGATGAGTATTTTCTAAACACCCTACATAATAAAGTAGTTGTGATATAGAGAATTCTTAACTACACTGACCAACAATGAAAATGTTTCGGGTTCAAAAATAGCCGATTCTTAAGTATTTCCACCTGCTGAATTTAAAAATCACCATAAAAATTACCGATTAGCTCTTGTTTTAGAGATACAGTGACATTTTATATTCTTTATAGTCTACATTTTCAGTCAACTGTCAAAATACAACAGTAATCTAGCTGTGGGTAGGTTATAAACGTAAACACTATTACTGTGACGGTGAATTTCATAATATTTCTGTTGTAATTAGTGCAGAATTTCTTGTTTTGGAGTGTTTTTAAAGAGTAAAATTTGTTACATCAACATGCCACAGAAATGTGTAAATTCAGTGAACAATTTTTGTTACATTTGTGGTGAAATAACGTTTTCCTCACAGAAACGCAATTTGACGCCTCTTGTGAAGACTGCCTACCGGCATTATTTTGGTATGAAGGTAGGGGACCAGGATGAGTCATGGGCTCCACATATATGTTACAACTCATGTTCAGTTTTATTACGAAAATGGCTGAGAAATAAAAAACGATCAATGGCTTTTGCTGTGCCTATGGTTTGGCGGGAGCCTACAAACCATACAGATGACTGCTATTTTTGCTGGAAAAAAGAGGAACAGTTCAATATCCGAATCTTCCATCTGCTATTCGACCTATTCCACATTCGGACAGTTTACCAATTCCTACTCCACCCCAAGATTATGGAGTTGGAAGTAGAAAATGAAGACAGTGTAGAAGAAGAAGAACCCAACAAGCCTTCAACATCCCATGACCCCGATTGTGAAGAAAAAGATGATCAACCGCATAGATTGAGCCAATCGGAGTCGAGTGATCTCGTTCGAGACCTTGACTTGTCACAGGGGAAGGCGGAACTTCTAGGGAATCTTCTTCAACATGATGTCAGGGTGTACAAGTACAGACAACGTCAACGGAATCTGCTTCCTTTTTTTTGAGAAGAAAAACAATCTTGTTTTTTGCTGTAACATTAATGGTTTGATGAAAAGATTGAATTTGAAGCATGATCCGACTGAATGGAGGCTATTCATAGACTCCTCCAAGCTTAGTTTGAAAGCTGTATTGCTTCACAACGGTAACCGTCTTCCTTCTATTCCTGTTGGTCGTGCAGTTTGTGACGCTTTCTTTCCGATGCTCGGTCGGTCGGTGCTCGGACGCCAGATTTTGTAAGGGGGTTTACTCCCCCACCTCGCCCTTGGGGCGGTCGGGCGAGGGCTCACCGGGCAGCTACGATGGAGACCCGGTGACTCCAGAGGTCGACGGCTGAAAGAGAAACTCGGAGAGCTTAATATAAAAATAAAACACCGATCAAGCCCAAACAATCTATTAATACAAGCAGGTATTACAGTAAGCATACAAACAAGCAAATATAAGCCACTACTTAGCACTACACCCAATTCTGGAATCGTTACTACCGGTAGTGCAGCAAGCGGGCGGCGTGCGGTTATACAGAGTCCGGTATGCGGTTAGTCGGGTCAGGTGCTTTATGGTGGTGAGCGGGGAATATGAAGGGAATGGATGCGGAGTTACCCAGCGGTGATGAGTCTCTGACTATTTTATTCAAGTATTTTATGAACAGACTGCGGGATTGTGGAGACCAAAAGTAATTGTCCGCAGATGCGTGACTAACCGTAGTACAAATTAAATTGACATTAATAATGGTCATTCTTTCGAAGTCTTTTTCAGTAAAATGTGTTCGTGTGGAAGTTCAAAACCTGAGAGTAACCAAAATTAATATTTTCAAATGTATCTTTATATTTGCAAATTGAATATTATTACGTCTGCACAAAAACGGAGAGCAAAACACCCATGCTGATAGTAGCTTAATTAAATTAATATTTAGGAATGTTCTAGAGGTGAAGACTTTCGATAACAAGCATAATGAATGATAAGCTGACATAGGGTTGCCAGATTTGTTTTCTAAGAATATATGAAAATATTTTGACAAGAAATTGAATAAATGTACAGGATGCTCTAGAAAATCGTGAACATAGAGCTACCACAGATTCTTGGGGTCAAGATAAGTCGATTGAACCAAACTTATTTATATATCAAAATGCTTGTTCTAAAGTTTATTAAAAAATTCTGGTTTTTTCAAATAATTCGAAAACGCTTTGTCCGATGTGAATAAGGTTTGCTATGTAAATATACCCATGCTAGTAGCATTAGACCATGTAGAAAAGTATAGCACAATTCATATAAAAATGGTTTGCCAATGGGCAGCAAGTTTTTCATATGACTACAGAAGTTTTCTAAAACTTCCTGCGACATTTCAACCAGTTTCGGTCTTCAGGAAATTACTTGCTCATACTGGTTAGCTATAGAAGTTATATGGACGTCGTCGCCGTGTTGCATACAGCAGAAGAGTTAGAAATCAGTATCCTTAACAAAAGTTCCTTCAAATCCCTAAAAGTGTACGGTAATGATGCTGCTGACAATTTCCGACGACAGCATCCGAGTTGATAGAAAGAAAAGCTGCTAACAGAAGGTCAATTAATGCTAAAACAACCTATGAAGGCTTGTAATAGGGTTCTATACTATGGAGGCTTCTGTTATGATAAGAAAAAGTAAGAAAGATTGGTTTCAGTGTATAACATGTAAAACTTTTCATGTTTATTATAAGTGTACTCTTGATATTTTCTCCTTTACTCCGGTAGGACTTAGAGTGTATCATCCCAATTCTTCAAAATTTTGAGATCAAACTTTTAAATGATATTATAACATCTGTGACTTCACAATTTGAATTGATTTATAATATTTCAATATGTAATAAGCATAACTTATACTTTCACTAAAAATCAGAAAACTCAATTACGTTTCAAATCTTATATTATTATTATTATTATATTTTATTTAAAAATCTCTGATAATAAAGTTACATTCATGTTGAGTCCATGAAAATATTTTCTAGGCCATATGGGCTAGCATTTTCTCAATTTAATAACGCAGATTATAGTATCCGATCTAATAATTTACAGATAATTAGAACTCAGTAACCAGAAAATCAATACATATTAGAGTTAAGATAGCAAAGTTCCTGTCCAAGATGTAATACTTGTAGCTTTATTGTTTAGCACGTTAATTGCATGTTAACGTTCTATATTAATTATTCGTTTTGAACTAACAAAGGAAACTGTAATTTAACATTAAAGGGAATTATGCATATGGACATTGGAAAATTTTTGCAATAATAAAACTAGAACTAGTTTGGAACATTATAATACCACGTCATTTTGAATTCTCATCAGAAAATGTTTTGAGACTATTTTACCCGTACTCTTTTATGCGATTGTTGTGCCCTGTTGTTTACTAGTTTACATTTGGTTACGTAAATAACACTAAGCACTGCGTAGGTACCGATACTACTTTTAGTTTAACGGGAAAATATTACTTTGCGCTTTATTTTCGAGTAAAATCGAGTTTTCCAAATTTTTTTCCAAAGATCCAGCAAGACAGCAAATAGTGAAAATTTTTCAGTTCTTCACCCACACATAACAGCTGGTAAGATTATTACAATTTTATAATTAGAATTCTTCTTACAGGATTTTATTATAAAGAAAACGTCCGGTTTTGAAAAATTCAGAAAGTGAAATGAAAGATTTTTTCCTCACTTTGCCCTTTGTTTCGGCAGCTACCAGTTTTAATTTGTTTGAAGGCCTAATTTGCCCACCCCTGCCATAATTATATTTTTTGCAAAATATCACATTTTATCTTGAACGACTTTCGTATATTTTTCGATACTATTACTGTTACATCATTAGTCTTAACAGGAAACTTGGCCATTTTTTCTAGAAAGAAAAACGCAAAACTCATCTTGCACTTATTATTTCATGAAACGCATTGGTTTTGAACGCAGCTTATAATAATAATAATAATAATAATAATAATAATAATAATCTTCGAAGTGTTTTTTAGTAGGTTCTCCATTTTATATATGAAAGAAGATTGCTTGTATTTCTGAAATAACAGACACCATAAAATAATCACCCTAGTATTGCACGCTGTTTTCAAAATACTGACATGGGAAAACAAATATGCAGGCTCGATTTACAAAATTTCGCAGTCCAGGGTGCAAATGTTATATTGCCTATGATTCTGACCAGAATAAGGAGTCCCACCATGTTGAAATATCATTTGTTGCTTTGGTAATAAAGAAATATTTTCTAAAAACGATTGCAATTCGTTTTGTGTATAATACAAATGAGTTTATCACTAAAACCAAAAATCTTCTGTGACAATTAACCTCTGTGGTAGCACGTGGATTCTCATCAAACCAGAAATGAGAATCGCAATAAAATGTATCCAACTAAAGTTTTGCCGTAAGATATAGTCTTCAAACCCTAGATACTAAAGATACTGTACATGAAACACATATACTATTTAGCATACCCAGATGGCCAAAATTCTTCTCGAACTTAATCGAAGACTACACTCAGTAGCTTGCACAATGTTTTTCTACTCTTCTAAATTGTACAGGCATTTTTACCAAGAAATTTACTTAACTTCTTCTTGTTCTTCGCGAATGGGTCGCTGACACTTTTTCGTCTTCCTTTTAGCCCAATATTTTTTCATTCGCAGCGAGTGAGTGTTTTTCTCTTCTTTTGTTGTTCTTCGAAACCCCGTGTTTGTGTAATATTTCTGATTGTTTGTACTAATTGGGTCTAGTAGTCTTGTTTTTCAGAAAAGAGTGAATTTTGTGTGTTAGCGTATTTGGATTTTTTCCAAATGTCTAACTGGATTTGTCGCATGAGTATTGTATCTGTGATATTGGGTAATGTATGCTGTCCTTGGTTCGTGATCCTAAGATTTTTCTCATTATTTTGCGTTCGTTTATTTCCAATCGTTCTTTTAGTGTTTTGTATTGAGTGTCTCTGAAGCGTAGAGTGCTACTGGTTTGACCACTGTTGTATTATGTCGGTTTTCATTTTCCAGAGTCTTGACACAACTTTGTTACTGCCAATTTTAAGTTCATGTGGTGCTGTTTTGATGTATGTCATAAATTTTGTTTTTTCGAAAGAAATTTGTAGACCGATTCTTGCTGCTTGTGCTTGTAATATTTCGAGTTGTTTGGGATGTCTTTGACAATTACTGCCATGTCATCGGCAAAGGCTAAATAGTCTATTTTTAAGCCTTTGATTTTTGGTCCTAGGTGCATCTGCTTTTCTCCATTCTCTTAGAATTTCTATTTTAAACTCTTTTTCCCATAAATTTCATTTTTGATGTTTCTCTGTGAGTATTTCCTTGATTAAGTTTGTTGTCTTTCGGTCTAGTCCAAATTCTGCTAGTATTTCAAAAAGGAATTTTTGGTCTGTGCAATAATAAGCTTTTTTGAAATCAACAAATGTGATGACATAACTTTTGTTGGATGTTGAGCTTTTCAGGTTTATTTGTTCTGTGCAGGATCGTCCTTTTCTAAATCCATCTATAGAAATAATTCTTAGTGATTCTGTTAACAAAAGTTTTTAATTTCTTAGCAATCCACTTAATTTTGTGCACGTACTTTTTAGTTTTAAACGTATATCATTAGACAATCATTTTGAATCGAAACCATGTCCATAAAGCATTTATTGACAAAATTATATTACGCTAATACATTTTAGTTTCCAATAACAAACTAAATTGTTTTCCTCTAAAATTCGCCTAGTGAATAAGGCTTGAGGTGATTGTATTTATAACCAAATTTTTCTCCAAAATGTTGCATGTCGTGACGAGTTAAAACAAGTTTTACTATCATAAATCTTACCAGGCGAGTTTACACAACCTTGACTATACCGACACGTTTAATATTATTAACCAAATTGCATTTGTTTAAAGAAGAATTAATTTCGTTCAGTTTATGTTTTCAAGATTCTTGAAATGCACCAGGAAAGATAGTTTTAACCACGATTTTCTTCGCAAAGAATTAATTTTTACAATTAAGTAGCATGAATGCAATAAATTAGAAGGCGTATCTGTCAATTATTGAACATTGGAATTATTTCACAGATTTAGTTCTCTGAAACTAGTGCTTTTTGGATATCAATAAAAACTCCAACTTTCTACTCTTTTCGGTGATTTATACCTTGTGTTCTGATTTCCTACTAGCTTTTTGATGACAAAAATCTTTTTATATATAAGTTTCAAGGAAATATTTTAAGTAAATACATGAAACCGTTTGTTGTTATGTTTTTATTTTTAAAACCAATACCGGAGAAATTTGTTTGAATTTGAAATTGTGTAACTTGCTTGCATTTAAGCGAAACAATCGTTTCATTTCGCATGTGTAAAGCTAACTTTATGAAGTGTAAATAGCTTCGGGTTAAAAATGATGTGCGCAACAAACAGTAAACAATTAAGGTAAAAGAGAATGCGAATTCGCTGTTAGCAGCGTCGCTATAAAATTGGCTATTTCATTGATCCGCAGAAGTTATGAGTGATGAGTGGTAAAGCAAAAGCATCCTTAAGCGTTTCATTATAGGGAAAATATAATTATCAATTACTCCAGTGGCATCTAAGGTACGGATTAATTTTGCATAACAGGAAGAGGAGTAAACAAAAATAACAGTTTAATCAAACGTAACATCACTTTGCGCTTATGCTTTTAAATGACAATCAGTGTATATTGGGGAATTTCAATTACCAAGCGATTGAAATGAAAATTAATGACGTTTAGGTTTAAAAGAAAGATTTATAGCGCTGTCTCTAACCCCGCAATTATACATATATTGCATTTAGTAGTTTCATAACTCACTTTCAGTGAATTTATATACAGGCGAAAAGCCGGAAATTTGTTTTAGTAACCAGCTAGTTTAGGTATTGCATATAATTATAGCAAAAAGGCGAACCATTAAACTTAATCCACTTAAAGCAGTTGTACCATTACTATAAATAAAATAATTGTGGTTTCAACAAACTTTTAATGGCTGCTTTTGTGTTTTAATTGTCTCTATAATTTTCCTTTTAGATTTGAATGTCTAGCTAAAATCATTTGTTTGCCACTTGAGAAGTGGACAAGTTTTTAAATGAACTCTTTTATTCCCCTAAAAGATTTTAAGCAACAAAGGAAGTTCTTAACTTTTGCCGCCCGTAAAATAAGAACATAAAAATAATTTTCCTTACAATTTTTAGCTTTAGCATACGTTCGTTGTTTACATGGCCGAAGTTACTTATACAGCACGAAGTTAACCCTAAACTGCTGAACTTTTTTATAGTTCTGAAACCTTTTAAGCTCGTGTGCAGTCCCTAAATGCTATTCCTCCTCTATTGGAAAGAATAATATGTTGTCGAAACTATCTCCAATTGAATTAGATTTATAGTGATGAAATCTTCGACAAAATTAAACTTCTAGGTCTTTTTTTCGTGTCATTAGTTCCATTCTCTCCGCTCACACCGATAAGGTTTACTATTTTTTATTTATTGTTATCAACCTTTACTACTTTCCCGTGTTTTAGGTGCTTTCTTCGAGACGACTTCTGTCGTTAAAACATATAGGATCCTTTATTTCTTCTACTGCGCTCAATACCTCGGAAAAAGATACACGATGAGATAATCTTGAACTTTAGTCCTGCGTTTCTAATTTTCCTACGCGCTATTTTCGAAGAACAACACGATTACCGAAATTAAAACTGTTATTTTTTACATGTTACCAACAAACCCTCGTGTTAATTACGGCGACGATTTTAATTTTGTGTAATGTAAGTACTTAGCTCTGTCGAAATCAGAAGCCTGTACCACCATCAAACCCACTTTTGCAGTCCTAATTAAACTAGGAACGTGAAAAACAGACAAGCAAGCCTGTCTTGGATAAACTTAGTTTTTCACATTCCATGATGCATACTTACAGAACCCGAAGAACCGTCGGTTTGTAATTAAAATATTCTGCTTGAACGCTTCTGTAGAGACTGAATCGCGAGATTGTGATGTCTCGCCTGTGATGTCGTACTTATTTCACTTTGCAGGGCCATTGCGGTTTTAAAGTATAAAAACGTTAAAGTTTGAATATGTGAAGTGTAATCGTTGTTCTAACTTCCTTTTTTATCTTCCAGCAATTATTTTAATCAGAAGAACTAAAGGGCCGCGAAGTGTCTTTTCTCCTTAGTTCTATTCTGAGACTTCTATATATACATATTCGTAGTAGGTATAGAAGAAACCACTATTTTATCATTCTTTCATTTAGAAGTTTTTGTCGTGATGTGACTTTCTGTTTATTTCTGTTACCAAGATTTGTATAAACAAACTTTAAAACCTTTTGTTTTGGAGTAGGTAACATTAATAATGCTATACACGCTAATACATTATAAACAAAATTACTTATTAGAGATCAGTGATTTGTTTATTCAACGACACGGAAATTTTAAGTGCAAGGCGGATTTAAATTCAGAATCAACTCAAAGCAATACAGAATGTTGCAATTAAAAAGTCGAGTAAATTACATTCTGCATTTTTGATCATCCGATATGAAAATCTTGAAACACCCGGTATATTAATATACGGGATGTTTATAAAATACATGGTAAGAATTTTAAAACGTATTCTTTACACCAAAACAAGAATAACACTGTCTTGAACCTGCAATCTTTTATGTTATAAAGCGTGAAAAGTTCATAGAAATCGAAGTAACCACCTGTAACGGGAAAATGCCCAAAAGTATGCACGAGTCCCGTCAAGACCAATGGCTGATGTTAAATCCCGTAGCTCATGCCGCAGATGGGGTGGATTCTCAAATGAACTTACCTAAGCACACACAAAGAAAAGCTTACCGATTTCCAAAACTCTTACTAGACTGATAGATGTTCACAAAAGAGGGCGCCAGCAGTCGTAGGTTGAAGGGTCGGTCACGCGACTGCTCGTGAATCCGACACCCTGTATATAGGTTTCTTACGAAACCTCACTCTGTGTGTAACTTACCTCGTGGAAGCTTTATTACAATTCGCTCTAACGTTTCACAATCGAGACTCAACACAAAATAAAAACTATATAAACACGTGATTTGTCTTAAATAATTTTGGCGAGGAAGTCCTCTGAAGGCTTCCTTCTTTTAAAATAATCAAAAAAGAAGTACAAATTAGTATTAACTTTTCTCTTGAACATAAGTATGTAAACTTTAAGTAAAATTTAGAATAAGCACCTCCGTGCTTTTTAATAGCCAAAGGAACAAAAAAAACAAAATTAACGCTCCTTCGTCTGGACCAGGGATCCACTTACAAAAAAAACAAAATACAAATAATAGACCTTTCTTGCATTTATTAATAAACAATAGTAATAAAAAAAATTAATTAAACACACAAACAAGAATATAAAAATAACACTACAAAAGAATGTCAATAAATAATGTGAATTGATTTCTTTACTGGAGACCAAAGTTGATAAAATAATGAGAAAATAAAAATAAAAACAAGTTATTACCATAAACAAAAAGAAATGATTCTGTTACGTTAAAATTTCAAAATATGAAACAAAAAATCAAAATTCGAGTATTAAATTAATTTAACCAAGATAATCTTGACAATAAATTTTTAAGTAGCAACAAATGAACTTTATATCTAATAACAAAGAAACTGTAGCCAAAAGTTATTAATTATGTTGCAACAATTCAACAAACACCAGCTAAAATTACCTGGGAACGTTCCTGTTACAAATTAATTAAAAATATTGATCATAAACATAATAATTTTATAAAAGAATGAGAAGTTAATCTTGTCTAAGCAAAGTTTTTGTACGAAATGTTTCACAAATTCAAAGTTCTCCTAGTCTTTCACCAAGTGAAACAACCATTAAAAACTCAAATAACAAAACAAAATGGGTCTTTCTTACGTATAAATGAAATCTTTCTTCCAGATGGTATGTGCAGGTTTCTGATTTCCAACGACAGCAGCCCATCCAGATGATATACGGCGCAAAATTTCACAATCGCCGGGTCTCAGCAATGTTCAAGAAAACTTAGGTTCCAAGGAACAATCACTTTCATTAACGTTAAACAAGAAACACAAGAACAAAATCCAAGTGTTTATACACAAACTTTAAAATTGAAATCACTTTGAGTCTCAAATGCTCTTTGATTGATTTAATCTATTAGGTTCACGGAGCTTCCAAGGTATAATACACACAGTTCGATTCTTCACGGGGCGGGCAGTTTCTGTTCTCAACAGACCATTAAACGTTGCACCAAAGGGACCAAAATTGTTGCGTTTCTACCCTCTACAAGTTTTATTTCCTGGCAAATACCAGCGTAACTTTAGATGAAGCTGAACCGCTTCCCACAATAACAACTATTCGAAGTATCACTTTTTGGTAAACAAACCGATTTTCTTCCATGAATAACACGACAAAGACCCAACGAAACCCGGATTTCTCGAGTCCGATCTCTCTTTCTTATACTAAGAGAATCGCTTAACTTGAATTGGGTTTGTAACCATTTAAGGGTTTGTAGAGGCAATGCCGAAAAAAAATATGCCCGCACGTCGAGTCGAGTACGCAGCTACCAACGTAATCCCTATTCTCTCTGCGTCTCCTGTCACGCAGCTTGCGCTTACCGGAGTGAGGTTGGAAAGCCAGATGCACGACCTAACAGGTCAAAATGCTAGTATTCTTACGAGGCAATGAAAAATTCCACTCCTTAGATTTTCAGCCTGAACCTGACTTAACAAAGACCGTGTGACTCCAGCATTCGCGACTAAGATTCCAGGAACCTTTTATTTACGTCTGGATCTTGATATTGGAAAAATAACAAAAAGCACGTCCGCTGGAGCCCAGAAGTCGAGACCACAAAGTTATCAATTCTTTAAAATAAAATTTTAACAAACATCCGTTCATAGAATGAAATGATTTAAATATTACACGTCAGAAAAACAAATATCTGAACGAAATTGAAAGACAGGAGCGGATTTAGTGCGAATTTTAAAATAACATTACACACCCTGTACTATAACAACACCATTTGGTTAGAATTTTTACAATTACTTGTAAATTACAGATCAAAGTTAATTTTTAAACCACTGAAAATACTTCACTTAATTATGCTGGAGCACACCAAAAAGTTTGCGGAAACTACATTACAACAAAATAAATAATGTCGGGGTTTAATTTATTAGAATATACGGAGATTATATAATGTCAATGTTAACAAACGAGTGGCTAATTTAATTTGACAGACAAGTTTTTCCTAATCATCTTTTCTAGTAAGGATATCAAAATATTCGTTTGGCTCACCAGTGTGTCGAATCGATAATAAGCAAAAAGAAAAAAAATAATAATAAGAATGGCAAGAATAAAAGAAGTCCTTGTAATTTCTTTTTTTTTATAAACAAACGTGATTTTTCTGCATAAAGCAAGTTTTGTAAGAGATAGAATCAACAATTAATACAGATCAAGAAAAACTAAAATTAATAGGGTATTTTTTTCAATGAAAGATTAGTCTATATGTGTCACACTTTTATGGAACACCCTGTACAATTCTGTACAACTTTTCGTAATAGCATTTATTGTTATTTTTACGAGTAACAAGACTCATTCTATTACAGATTACTGTGAGCACATCGGCCCCTGTTAACAAACATACTCTATATTATTGCCCATTTTGAATTTTAAATGTTGAATCACCTTGTCTTCATGTAATTATTGATAATATGATAAACTGTTATAAATCACTTTTCTATTTAATCTTGCAATTACCTATAGATTTCTTCTACTTCCTTTGGCATTTTAATAGCACTACTGTTTCTATTAGAAGAATATTGTTTTTAATGATTGAAGCTACGTCCGCTGAACGAAGTCGCATAGTATTGGAGCAATAAAGATTAAAATTAGAAATAGAATCAAATTGCCCTGTTAGAAAAGAAAACTACATTTTTTATGAGGTTTCATAATTTGATAGTTCTGTTCTATCACTCCAAATCGATTTTCATTTATGTAAACAAGCAAACCGCTAAACGTCAGTTTTTTTATTTTAGAAATTTAAAAATAAAACTGACTTTTTTCATAAAGAACTCTGTATACATTAAACAAAAAAGAAAATAAAGGGTGTGTAATTATTCTACATTAATTCAATTACAAAACACTCTATTTCCTAATGCATTTCTTGTTGAGTCAGGTTAGCTGCAAAGCATAAAATGTCGACAAAGGTGTGTCTCATATATATGATAAAGCGATAAATGACACCCCAATTCTAGTTTAAAATTATTCCCTCTTAAGATCGTCAGGTACGAAATTAATTGGTTATTGGTAATCAAATTTTCGCTCCAGGGTGGACCTGAACTAGAGTAGTACCCTGAATCAACTCAGCCCACTGTGAACGCACCGATTGTTTCTTGTTATGATAAGGATAACGAGTAACCGCAAAGATATCGAATTCAAGAAATGAAGCGTATTAATTGTCGGAGATGTTTTGATTTCAAGATTTTTAAATAAATGCCAGTGTACTTACTCTCATCCATTATTGTAACAGCTATTAAAGAATGATGAAGTCTCAGTTTGTGGACACTCATATTAAACACAAGCATCGCTTTAAATTAACCTAACACTTTTCAAAGCAAATTTTAAAGTTAAAACAAGGAGGTCAGGTCGAGCACTTACTTACAGATTTTAGATAAACAAATGACTGGTGACAACAGATGGAATGTTTTTACATAACTACTATCGGTTAGTGTGCCTTGATATTGTTTTATTAAATGTTATTTTTCTTATGGGGAAAGTGTGGCCACACTTGTCAAACTTACTATCACTTACTGTGGGTGTAAAGGAAAGAAAAAAAATTGTAATAGTAAATTCTTATTCTATCCTTTACACTCGCCGTGCGAGTAGAGAGCTAACGTATATTTTTGTCTCTCTTCTTTGACAAGTGTGTCCACACTCTAAAAAAATGACATTTAATAAAACAATATCGAGGCATACTACTATCGGTAAGTCATCCGACAAGGTGTATATATACACAGCGTCCCAAAAGTAGTAACTAAAATAATTGCAATTGCAATTTAAGAAAATTAGAATTGAAGTGGTTATTGTTAAAAAGGATATGTGCAAAATTTCAAACTGCTGTAAAATATTTGTAAATCTTTTTCTTTTTTTTAACAGAGAGCGGTAAAATCAATTTTTAGAAAATTCAGGAGAAAATTGTCATCACTAAAGTCATAAGAAATTTCCTTTTCTTTTTGTTAGGCAGTTTTTTTAATTTTACCAACAATTTGATTTTTGTTACATATAGCCTTTTAACAATAACCGCTTCAATTATTAACGAACTCACATGATAACAGAGATTATTTTTAAAAATGTAAACTTATCTATGCAGAAATTACTATTGATCGTAAACACTAACCAAGAATGTCAAGACTTCACGTGGACTAACTCACAAAGCATAGTATAAGGCGTCAGAAAATGCAACAACCTCTCGTTGCCTGAATAAGACTAAAAATACAAAAAGTTTAGCTGAACAGCATGAACGAGATTAATAAGATACTACTGTTCAAGGAACAATGCCAGAGATGCAGAAAAATAGTACAGAAAAGAAAGATTTACAAAAACAATTAGTTCGGGACCGTTAGGGCAGTCAAGGAATTGACGAACCATGGCCACTTACGTCATAGAAGTAGCAGAACGGCTCGGTATTATGTAGACCGACGACCAAAAAACAACTTGGCTGGACAACTAAAGAGTTTTGCATGAAGAAACAAAAATAAAAGGAATAACAAGAGGAAGATCTAGTAAAAAATCTGAATCTGACGCTTGGAAAATCTGTCAAATACGACTTCTATAGATAGTTAGTGCCTACAGCATACAATATTCGACATTGATGTCCTATGCAGTAATAAGTCTACCATGAAACTAATAAAACTTCCAGTCTCAGACCCTGGTGCAGTAGAACTTTCGCTGAGACTAGCTTTCTTCTATGTACAGAATCTTCATCAATTTTTTGAACTAGATATGACCATTCGAAGACGTTTACACATCTCTTCATGATTTCCCAGAATTCCAATAAGGCATTGTTCACATATTCTAAAACCCTAAAATAAAGAGAACCCACCCAGATGTAGATGTGGTACAAATGACGGAATATGATGTTCTCGGTCTTCTAAGGTAGGATTATCGAAATTGTTGCAAATGCTACAAACCTTCTTACATCCCACATATCATGTCTAAGTACCAGCGCAAATCAATACCTACTAAAGGGCCTTCATATAAATATATAGTGCATCTCTAAAGTCTACAACCCTGATATTCCCTGCATTAGTAAGCACTGAATGTTCCCAAGTCAAGCAGAAACAGTTCACCTGCAAGAAGCTTGTAGATTTTGTGCAACCTCAAATCATGGAGAAGTTTCTTTGTGAATGATCAACTGATATTTCATTAATTGACTTCAATTGCATTATGAAATATCTTAACTGCAATTTTCAAAAATTACAAAATTTCTGTGCTAACTGGTGATCTCAACGTCGAATTCTCAACTCCATAAAATAGTGAACAGACATTAATAGACTTACTAGATTCCTTTGAAGTTAAATACATTTTACTACCTAAATTCACAAAAGACTATGTCATATCACACTCGGCTCCAGACTATGTCTTGACTAACATAGCCCAGTCCAAAGACCATAAACTGTAACTATTTCATCTGTGTTTATCAAAATCCTTGGCAGCTAAAATGTCATACTACTATATGTATAAACGACACTACAATAGCTCAAGCCGTTTTAATTTGAACCGCTGATTATCTATCTTTTCAGCTTTTCATGCTGCCCTATAGAAGTCTATCAAAGTTTCTGGTCTAATTTAAATTACTCTCTAGATAAAACATGTCCTATTTCAAAAACATTTAAACAAATTTATTTTGGCTATACAAAGATTTCCAATGGTATTAATGTTGCAAAGTGCATAAGGCCAAAAAACAATTTTCTAAAGTCCTTAACTGATAGTATCCCATTCATGGCTGTTCAATACATCAAAGACATGACTAAATACCCTCTAGCTTACATTTTCAGTTTATTTGTAAAAACTGATTATTTTCCAGATGAATTAAAGCTAGCAAATATCTTTCTATTTCATAAAAAAGATAACACTGAGCTTTTAGCTAATTACACATCTATAGCATTAGTATCGTGATTTTCAAAACTACTAGAAAAAATTAATATGTTTTAGGACGAACTGTTTCCTAGAATCTCAAATTATCTTTACCCGCCAGCATGGTTTTGACTTTCTAGGTTTCATCTACAGAGATTTTGAGATTTTCACTTTTTGGTTTAGTAGAAAAATTTGAATGTATAGGCTTTTGCTGTCTATTAGATAACTTGTTAAAATTTTTCTTGTCAAGTTGGGAAACTATATGTAGTAAGTAACGAGAATTATAAGTTTGCCCAACTCCCAGTACAATATGGTATACCTCCTCTATTATTTACATTGCAGTACACGCGAAAATATCACTATAAATCTAGCATTAAAGGAAACCACCGCGGAAGAAATTTCTAGGCTTAAACAGACAATAATCTCTCTTGGATAATACATTTAGATCATATTGCATCAATTAAACAGCACCTACTTTGCTATTAGAAAGCAATATCTCTGAAATATACTGATTGCATACTCCTATTGCAATATTTCTCTCTAATTCGAATCTTTATTATTATGTGATTAAAACGTTTAAAGATTTCCTCTTCATAACGTCATTCATAGCTAGGATACTAGATGTACTCAAGAACTCAATACAGTTTTAGCAATTTTAAGAGAAGTTTATTTTATGTTTGTGGTACACTCTATAACAAACTTTCATTATCTGGCAAAAATATACCCAATCTCAAAGCAGCTACGAAACTATTTAATTTCAGACTGATTTGGACAAAATGGAACTAACCTCATAGGAGCAAAATTCAAAAGGCAAAAGGCAAATCTATATAGAAACAGCCGAAACTCGTCTTAATTAAGCGTTAAAATTAGATAGGCTAGCTATTGATAAGTTGTAAGGTCAAAAATAACGGATCAGGTAATGGCCTTTGAACCCGGAAGAAGACCTAATTTAAATTCTATTAAATGCTGAAAAAAGCAAATTTCAGGCATTAAGGATGTTTCGAGCAAACCACAACTACAGTGAGACAGTCTTCATCATTACATTGACATGAGAGACTTTGAACTAGTTACCATACAGTAAGTAAGAAGCAAATGGGGTATAGAAATAGAAATTATCATTTGCAGTAAGTCTACTAAAGTAATCCAAACAAGTGTTTTCGGCGAGGTTTTGGGTTGGTTTCTTATGGTTATTTGTTGGTGATGTTGAGTCTGTTTTACTGAGTTCGTGCCCTTTCTTGAAATTGTACGCTTTATTTCTTTGCTATTGTAAAAACGCTTTTGATTTTAAACAAAAACTACAGTTGAACCACTGCTTTTTCACTCCACACTTAAAGACTTTCCTCTATAAAAAGCATTGGCCCCATACCGCTGGGAAAAAGATTTTGAGTATTACTTAAACATTGAGGACAATTGCTCAACTTTGGTAACAGATCCAATATGAGCAGATTTCTTAATCAAAATCTTCGTATTTCTTAATTAATTTTTTAAGACTGTATCATTTAGAATCCCACTGTATATATAGCTGGAAGCAACAGAGATTGTGGACTACAACAAAAAAGATTTTATTTTAAACCGGATAGAGAATAATTGCGTATGCTTGTTTTTGCTTTTGCTTTTGTTTTTGTAATCACTACTAAACAAAGACGATGTTTATTTTGAATTTAATTTTACTAAATTCAATCAAACTTCGATCGATATTTATAAAGTTGGAATGTGCTGGTAAGTACATACATGTGTATGTATAAATTTCGATACATTTAAAACCGCGATGTAGTAATAGAAACTTTTATTGAAGTGTGCGAGTTATTACTGATACGAAGAGCTTAATAACATTACTAATGACTAATGGAATACAAAACTTATATGGACTAGATTATACCATAACGTTTTCACATTATATTAATTTTTATAACGTCACTTGGTCAAGACGCAAAATAGATTTGATTGGATACGTATGTGATTGCCATACCACTCCATAGCTTTGCATTGTAATAGTGATCACTCTACAATAAACAAATTAATAATTATTGGTCTGTCATACACGCACACACACCTATGGTATCATTTTGCATTTTGACATTTGGGAATGAATATTTAACGTTCAATCTAAATTTATTCCGTAACCTGTTGGATTTAACATTTGTATACAAACATGAAAACTCCATTAGGATTTACTACGAAAATTCAAAAAATCGTTTCAAAAATAATATCCAACAAGTAGCTTACATGGATTTAGTCCCTTAGAACAACACCTGACTGAACTTTTTATTCGAATTGTTATAATGTCGATATGCTTCACTTCTGTTCCATTTCCTTGTACAAAATTTTCATTTTAGTTTCTCTTTTTTTCGAAAATGAAATTATTTCCTTTCTAAACAAAAACGCAAAATCTTTTAGGTTAACAGAAACGTGCAAACGCTTATGATTTTATGAGTTATAGTAGTACTTACATGGGGGTCGTTTAAAATATTTATTCTGTATTAAAACAACAAAGCAGAACTCGTTTACACAACTCGCATTAATGTTATTTAAAGAAGAATTAAAATTTTAGTTGAATGTTAGCTTTGAAATACGTTTATTGTGTAACAAAAACAAAATATTTATTTTTGGCTAAAATATTATAATTACTATGTAACATAAATTCAACTTATCTGTTCATTAAAAAGAAAACCATTTTGCAATCTTTTATCATCTTTTTTCATTTAAAACCAAAAGCATGCCTTTCCTGTGATAGATTAATCTTAAACAGAGATGTTTTGACTACCAATAATTATAAAAGAATAAGATCTACCATTCAGATATTCTAAGGTCACCTTTGGAGTTGACAATGCTGTGGGTAATGTTGAACTTAACTTATTCCAGTGTGGCGACACTTTCTAAAAACTAGAAATACGCAAAACATTGACTTTTCGGAAATAAATATTCGAGGTAAAAGGGTCCCACTTATACCTGTTAATTCGTCGAAGGCATTCTCGAATGTTTTGCACTTTAAAATTTTCATAGAAAAAAGGTTGTGCTGTTTGTCAATTATTTTCTTTCAAACGTACTTCTTTATAAATATCTTAAACACTTTTGTACATTATAAATAATTTTCGTAAAAGGGTTAAGAATTTTGTTTAGTGTCTAATTCTTAGTGTAGATAACACATTATAAATTTTCCTAGAAAAATTTTGCTTTTATCTAAATTCTTCTTAAACGGACCTACAGCAATAATATTTCCTTGAACAAAATTTCTGTTAACAGTTTTTAGAAAATGATTTCTTCGAAGACTCGAGAATTTTGCTCTTTGTTGAAACACAGGCAGAGATGTATAAAAGCTTAGTTTTTTGCAGAGACGAAACAGTCACTCGCTAAGATTCATTCGATATCATTCCAGTTTGCATAAAATTTAACACAGTTACCTCTTCACCAGTCTTCCCTTATCTTGACTGTAGCAGTAGAATCTAAAATTTGCAATTAACTATCAAAAATGACAAATAAACATTTGTTAAACAAAGGCAAGATATATCATCAATCTTGTCTTGTGTGTTTTTGCAATAGACCAACCAACTCAGTTTTGGGGTTATTTTTTTCCTACACAAACGTGCCATACCATACCAGAGGGAACTCATCATCTGTTTACAATTTCCTCCATTGTGGTTACTTACAAGGACTTATTAAGCCCTGAGGCAACAATCATTGTAACCTTCACCAAGCTGTATTAAAAACCTTTTGATCTAGAAGAGTTAAGATAAAAGTAACTGTTAGTAAAAAAAGATTTCATCGGTCTGAATAACTAAACTTACTCAACAAACCCAACCCATTCATAAAAGCATGATAAATATTGAGAAGGCCAAAACGCAAGTCCAATTTAAAGTTAGTTTGTCCAATACAAAAAGAAATTTCTACACCAAACCTTTATTTCCATTTAATTACTTTATGCATATTGCCTTGTATTATTGGTCATCAGTTAGATCACATTCATGTTTGAAAATACATCAAAATGTCAGCTCAAGAATTAAAACATTATTCTACCTTTTCAATGCTGCTCTAGAAAAAGGAAATTCACAGTTTTAAGAATTTCGTCATTTAGAAATAAGTTGAAAGAACACATTTTCATTTTCCGGAATATTACAATTGCATTTTCGTCAATGCGCTGAGCCAACACAACGAAGTGACAATAGATAAGCAAAACCTAAGAATATGACAAAGTTAAACCAGTGAGGTGACTGCCTCAGGACGCACAGATGTAAATTGCGTGCCTAAAAACAAATACAATAAACAGTTTTAGTGGGCGCTGATTTAACATTTTGCATCGGTCACAAAAGAGAATCGGCTTCTTGTTTTTTGCACATATTCTTATGACAATTTTGTTTCTTAAAAACTACGTGGGATTCTAAAATGATTTCGTTGTATTCTTATGCTTTGCTGATCTATTGTCACTTCATTGGGCTGGTTTAGTGAATCGGACTTTTGAGCTTGTAGAAAATCATCTATGTTTGAAAAAAACAAATACTTGGCATTACAAGTATGCTATAGTTGTAAATTCCGAAAAATGAAAATTTTGTTTTTCACTTCACTTTCAAGAAACGAAATTGTGTAAAACTTTGAATTCCCTTCCTATAGACCAGTATCCAGCAAGTGGAGTAATGTCGAATTCATTTGATTAATTAGACATGCTGTAGAATTTTACTTATTTATGAATTGAAAAAGACGTCTCTATTAAATAATCTCTTTTTTACATCCTGATATGACATTTCTGAGTTGTGACATTCGAACGTTGTTTCAAATGTGAACGTGACGTAACTGATGACCAATAAATCACGTAAACTAGACGTCATTCTGCTTGCAAAATGATTTGTCCTCGCACTAATGAAATCTGTTAAAAATATTTTCTGTATTTGTTTTCAATGCAAGGAAGTAACTAAATACAAATGAAGAGCAGGGACATACTTATAAAATCTAGATTAAAACTTTGATAAAGCCAAAACATGAAATCTGTTTGATTATTCTTGAGCCGGTTTGGTAGCTGTTGGGAGCATTGCTTTGCCAAAGAACAAACGAATAATCTCTCTCAACTGCTGAAAATAACTTTCTTTTTTATGTATTATTCAACCTTTTGAAAGAGAAACACAAAGGAGAAGAATCGTCAATTCAGTTTTAAAAATTCTTGAATTGAACAATTTAACCCGAAGACGACATGCATTTTGGTCTTCTCAATATTCATCAGTCATCATCCTTTTATGAATTGGTTGGGCTTGTTGCTTAAGTTAAGTATTTGAACCATGAAGTTTGTCTAACTGACAACACTTTTACTTTAAAGTCTTGTAGATTGGAAGGTTTAAAACAAAGGTGCAAAAGCGCAAACATTTGAAGCTACCTCAGGTCGCCGGTCCTGAGCACAGTAAATACTATATTTTCATTTTTTGCTTCAGTTTTGTTGCAACAAACTTTCCTTTTAAACCCGTCTTCGTTTGTGGCCGAATTGTATAATAACTTATACAAGATGTTGAATGAGACCCCGTTGGAACCACCTGAGACTGTTTACTTCATGTGTCTTTCGTATATACAGTTTACGTCTCTTTTCACCAATTTTCGTGCTCATGTCTGAGCCCTGGCTTTTATTATACTATTATTGAGCTTCTTCCCGCTTATGCTTCCTTGGATTATCGTCTGACTCTTTTTACTTTTGTACAATCAAGAGCCTAAGTGTTTGCAATTTGCAATTCCATCGAACACATAGTGAGATATTTTATAATTTAGTAATATTCTTTTTCTATTTTTCCTATTTAATGTCTTAATAATCAAGTTTTGTTTAAATTCCCATGTTAGATTTCTGCCATATGCTCAAGTCTTTTTCTGATCGAACAAACAATCTACCGGTGTCTTTCAACAGCTTTTTAGCAAATAGTACAGTTGCATTTCATTCCAGAGATTTGCAGCTTCTTTAATTCTATAATTCCATAATGATAGATTTTCAGAAACGCTAATTAGTTTTTGTCATCGACGTTTTAGCTACGTACCTGGGAGTAATAACATCACGTTAAGGTTCTGTGAATCTTCACAAGCTGATTTGTAAAGTTTTAAAAAAAATGAATAATGCGATAAAGTAACTTATAAACTAAACCTAGAAAAGAAATTATCAGGCAGATTCAATCATAAAATTGGTTGGAGTCACTTTTATAAAACGTCTCAAACTGGCGTTATTACCAAAGTAGACAGAATTTTGGTTTTTTTAGCTTCTAGTGATCATCCTGTTTTATAGGTTTTCAGCCATAATTAAATTGCTAGTATTAAAATATAATCAGATTGGCACTATAGACATAAGACCAAGTAAATAGGCGAGATTAAATCTCGCGTAATGCCACTGTAATGCCATACCACACGCAACATCATCATCAATAGCAACCACTGAACAGCTAGATATTTTTTTTACCTAATCATTCTTAACAATTTTTGCCTTTGACGCCTGGGCTAGCTTCTCAGCCATTTAGGCAGTAACCGATCTGAAAATCACAGCAACAGAAAATACATTATTTAGGATCTGCTGACACTAACGCAATATCAGTGTCTATTTTTGGTTGGTTGTTTTTAGGCCTGCTACTGAAATAGTAATTTACAATCTTTATCAGACGCCACACAATGGTCTCATTGACTCTCCCACTTTTTTTTAAACTGTGTGAAGTGTCTCCGGTTAACGATGGCCCAAAATTTTCCTATTGGTTGGCCATATTTTAACTATTTAATTTAAGTTGAAAAAAGTACTATTAGAATCACCTGTAGTGTAAACTAGATATTTAGAATACTATAACTGAAAATTCTCTGCCTTGGGAACTTACGCATTGATATGTATTAAAAACGAAGGAGGCCCACAGCAACCGCTTGCTTATGTTGTGAGCAATAGGGGTGACTGTCGCTTCTATCTCGCTTAGTATGATAGGTAAGCGCACCCAATTAGACATGAAAGGGTCCGGCTGCTAATAAAACATGTAGATTTTTCTCAAACTCCGAAGAATTTAAAATCGTGGCGCCCAAAGTCTTACCAAGAAGATAACCTGACCTTGACGTAGGTCTCGTCGTTTATCACGACACAATCAAACTCATTAACATCCTGCAATGAAACCAACTTGATTTCATAAGATTGAATTCCCAATTGCTTCTTGACTTTCTGGACTAGTGAATTGAAGTAGTTCAACTTCTTGACCACGTTTCGGACGGAGATTCTGGAGGTTAAGGTAAACCGTGTTTCGATCTTTCCAGCTATCGGATTAGCTGGTTTACTCTTACAGACTTATTCCGACGCTCTCTAAGTGGGCAAACTTCTTTTAGACCTCTATTGTTTTGGAAAAAATTATTTTGACAGATAAACAAATGATAAGTGTCAACTAAACTGTTCAGCGTTGTACAAGTACGCATTTTTGAGCTGTAAGTAGTTCTCAATGCACAAATTGTTTTGTGTACACGCTTTATTGGAGCGATTTTCATTTATTATCATCATCAAAAGTAACCTTAAGACCGCCAGATTTTTTCCTTAATAATAGACTCTTAGAAACGCTTAAGATTCTTCCAGTTTTCGCCGTCTTCGCTTTGGTTAGTTTCTCGATCATTTGAAAGCCACAGCAAGAAAAGAGGCATCATTCAGAATCTGCTACACAATATCATCATCAATAGTAACCACATGAGTGACAGATTGAACACAGTTGTTGTCTTTTTTAATTTAAGATTTTTAAAAAAGGACGATTATATGAAAATAGGTTATTGACCTCACTTTGAACATTTGAGTATCTCTATTACATCTATTATTTAATAATGAAGGTGGTTTGTAGTTCCTCTTTTTTTTCATTGACTTTCATGAAATCGTTACTCTGCAAAGGAAACTGTGGAGAAAGTGAAATAAGTTTGCTCTTTTTCTAGATTTATTGTAAAACGTATTAAACCCTACAATATACTTTAAGGTTAAATAGTATAGATAAATGTAAATGTCAATGTCAGTAAGTAGTGTGGTGATTGCATTAATGAATTTCCTATTTAAAAAATTAAGCCCAAAATTACCTCTTAAAATAAGAAGAAAATTAAAATGAAATATTTCATGTTAATGATTTTGCAAGTTACTGAATTAAAGATTTAAAACATTTATTCAGATGTATGTTCACAATTTATTTAGCTCTAAAGCAGTGTCCTTCCTTGCTAACTGAGTTATTATCCTTTCTCGTAAAAGTTTTCCCCATTTGCTCCTGGCTACTCCTCCCAAGCAACTCTGGTTTCGTATATTTTAATTTGTGTCACTTCCCCATCTCTTTTCTGAAGTACTTTGGCTCGGCTGCCATTGAAATATGACACTAAATGGCAGTAGCTACGCCAGTTTAGCTAAAAGTTGATGTAAAGAAGTTATATTTGAAATGACGACATTCTTATGCGAATAAGCAAAAGTGATAACAATATATTAAAGTTTATCTCTTCATTCCGGTTCTATCTTAAGTGAAAAGCCCTTATATTACTTTTAAAAGTCCCGATATACTCGAAGATTAGTGGAAATTTTATAGATTGCCTCGAGCTAAATTTCTGTTCCGAGCGTCCTCATTAGCTTGATTCAAAAATCAAGCGACGTCGCTTACGAAGTTTTCAAAATGTTTCTTCTGCTTTATAAATTGCTAAGTTTAAATAACGCTCTTGATGAATCGCTCTTTTCCTTCTGTTATAAACGGCTATCTTTAATTTCACTCTTAAAACGTTATTCAAAGCTAACATATGACATTTTCGTTGACTTTTAAAATTCATTATTCTGTAAAATTTCAACGGTACTAGAATGTTAAATTTGGTAACCTAAAGCGCACAACACAAAAAAATTACTGGCATGTTAAATTGGTAATTTAAGAAATTTAACGGTCCTAATAAATTTACTTTGGGTAATTGTTACAAGTAGTTGCTTTTTTGTGGATTTAGCGAACAAAGCAGTTGTCAAACAAAAAGCTCTTTTAGTTTCTTGAGTTCCACAACATACTGCGTTTATTGGCCACCCTTGTCTGTTCTGCGACGCGAATGTCACATAACTGACGTTCAAGTCGACCCCATGAATTTTAATGATATTAAATCTGTCTTTCATTTCACCCTTTTGTTATTCTTCTCTGTTTTAGTCGTAAAATGCAGATAGGTATATATGTATGTATTTGTATTGGTTATTTCAACTTTTTGTTTTTCCTTCATGTTATCCATAAATTGGTTTAAAATACTTTCGTAGACTTCTCTTTTATTATTTAGCTAAATTCTACTTGTATTATTGTTTCAGAGCCTCACTGGATTTTTAGCTTTCATTTCTTTTTTAAAATATGTTTTTTTAATTGTAGTCAAACAAGAATGTTATCATAAGCATAACATTCAGTACTATGGAGTTGTTTTCTAAATATATCTAACAAACATTTGCTTTTAGTGTAAAGTGCTAATTTCTGATACGATAGACAAAACATAAGCACACGTAATGTGTAGTATATATGTGAAGAATAGCAAAACTATCTTTAGAAAAAAATCATTGATTTGAAATTTTGCAGAAACTATACAATAATCATTTCTTTTTAGTCTGTTCACAAAAATATATTTTTACGTTCTTATAATAAACAAAATCTACTTATAAATATGCAACTATTGAAACTCCTCTGGAGACGGATTATTTAATTGCTATTAACGGAGAACACCCTATAGGTCCCTATCATCAATGAATACCATTCAAAATAGATTTTTTTTTGTGAACTCAAGACCAAATAGTAAATTAAGTAAATTAGTCAAGTAAAATACAAGAAAAGTAAATTTTAAATTCTATAAGGGCGCGAGGTATTGCTTAAATCTTTATAAAAGCTTCACATCAAATCCCCCGAGGTAACATCAATAAAAATCTTGGCCCGATAAACGATCAAGTCGCCCCAACGAAAATGAAATAAAACAATTAGAGTTCTTTAATTTGGCAATTTTTTTTCGTACACCGATGATTTACTCTATGCATATATTGTTGCGGATACTGATCAAAATATGTAAATTTGTTAAAAACTTGTTATTTTGGTTTTAGCTATTGGTTAAAGTGGTTTTGCAGAACTGTTTTTTTTACTTCGCGACAAACCAAACCAATAACAACACTCGCATTTAAACATTTTATCTCAATTACATAGCTAAGATACACTTACAAAGAGTTCGAACAGTATTTGCTTTCTCAATATAAGCTTGACATTGACAATCAACGTTAACTCGGCGTGATAACAGTTTGTTACAAGAACACCAAGAAAAACTTTACCAACGTATTCCAAATAATTTAGCAAAACTTAGAAAGTCTTAGAAAACATGGGAGAGACTCCACTTTGTCACAACCTGCTCTACATTTATTTTTTTCAATTTTAACGCCTTAATGAAGTCTAAACAAAAATCCAAACCAAAAATTATTATGGTTCACCTTTAAGCTACTAGAATCTGTTTTCAGACATTAAGCTTTTCAGACTAGCCGTCCAGAATCTTCAAACTTCGGCAACTGTATCACGATTTGAAAAAAGTAGATTTGACCCTATTCAAAATAAAAGACGGAGTTTAAGATGGGGTAGATAGTCATGTCAGCGAGATTACGACACTTAAACATTCCTTTATAATAAATATTAGTAACTAGATTAAGGGCCTTAAGGGCAGGTGTAGAAACTTTTTGACGGACTTCTCCCCAAGTCTATCTACGTGAATGAAATCTGGACAGAAAATTGAAAACTAAGTATTGTTTAATAAGAACTAATTTTTGATGTAGCTTAAGAAGCGAAATTCCACTTTAGACAAGCACATCCTGACCAAGTCGGTGTTAATGTTAAGGAGTATTAGTTGGAGCCAACTTACTAAATCATCCTACCCATACACTGAAAAACCAGAATTGTTTGAACAAAGAATTTTTCCCCTGCCGACTGACCAAAGCACTTACCAACATTTATGCACATTTTACGTTAGTCGAAGAAACGACCACACATGTTCGCAAAAAACTGAACGAGATTAGAAAACACAGGTGATATGGATTGGCGGTTTTTAAATTCCCACAAGAGACCATAATAAAGCAGTCTATGCAAAGAGTAGATGCCAAGCAGCAAGTATATCCTAAAGCGTTGCAGTTCCCTTTTGATAGACAAAAATAGATGGTAATTATGGTATAAGGTTTAATCCCACTGCTGCAACTCTTGATCATGCATAGCTGCAGAACGATATTGTCTACAAGACAACTGCTTTTAGCAAACGTTTAGCCAATATCTTATGGAAAGCCCTGCCAAAGATGGACCTCCAAACTGACAATGGCCTAAGCCTAGACTCAAACAAGCATTATACCATATGTCCCTTTTGAAGACGCATCATAGGGATTTCCTGTATAAAATCTCTAATCTTGAATTCTATCTCTGTTACGCATTTTAGAAAAAAATATTCATAATAAAAGTTGCTGTTCACAATGAGTTCAAAATTTTTGATTAAGGATGTACTACATGTACAATATTTGACAAAAGTGTTATAAAAAGCAACAAATCAATGCTGCATCCGTCAGAACCCAAAGATTTAGATTTAATGAAGAATGTTGCCCACTAGAGTTCTTCTAGAGTTACTGGATGGAAAAAACTAGACCCGTATCAAAGTCTTCAGCGGGGGCTTATTTCTTCCTTCGTACTCTTGGAATTCGTCAAGTAGATTAGCAGTCACTTGTGTTTATTTTCTATTATAGTCATTGACATTTTTTAAAACAGTAAGCTCTTTCGACGGTTTGCCCTTAGAATTTTTTGCGTTTCTTGTCGCCCCGTCGTTTGCTTGATGAGTGTGTGCTAGCCAAAAAGACGTAAATCCAAAAGACTGTCAGACTTACGTTTTTCTGGCTTAGTCGTAACGATGTGATAGATGCTCATGTCGCCTTTGGTCATTATAGGATACGTATACAGAGCACGGGAATCTTCCATACATCTAAAGGGTATTCCACGTATCCTCACGCAGTTATTGTCTCGTAATCTGTAGTAGTAAACGGTACTTTGTAACATTGACAAGAGTTCGGGATGTTTATAATGTACTGTTAATGATAATTACTTGTCACTTCCAATTAAAGGAGCCAGCGAGTCTAAATCTCGTCACTTTTTTTATTAGAAAACGTGCCACGCATGCTTGAACAAAATATTTAAAACAGCTGAGCTAACTTAATTAATTAAAAGTCTTGTCTTCGCCTAATAATAAAATTTGAAATCTAATGAATGTTATAGTGTGGGGATTAAAAAAATTTTCATAAAACAAACGTTTTATTAAAGCAATCAAGTCTTTCAACAAATAAGCAAGCAAGAAACTTTCTTAACATTTCCATTTATTTTTATTTACAGAAACATTGTATAATTAACTAATAAAACAGTGAAACTAAAATTCTACTCTTCACACGACATGTTCTGAAAAAAATTGACAATCATTTCTTTGCGTTTTTGTTGGCAAAATTTTGCTGTTTTTGTAGACGGAAAAACTGGGACATGTTTAAACATAGTAGATACTAATTCAATTTATTGTTTCTCTTTGAAATATTTTTGATATGTCAGCTAGTGCCTTAAACCCCTCATTCTTGCGGAAAACATCTTCTAGCTTTTTTTATCGTTTGTCCATTGTCCTCCATACACTTTTTCCGTCTACCTCCTAAACGCATCCACAATATTTACTGAATCTGCCAAAAACAAACCTTTTGTTTCCAATATTTTTATTGCTTAGTTTACATACACGTAGTTGAGTTTGAGTAACATTGAATTTTGATAACTAGTTTTTAAAATATTTTGACATACCAGTCTATTGTTCTAAAACTACACACAAAATTTATAAATCTCTGGAAATTTTCACTGTAGTACAACACAACCTCCAGTCACGTGCCCTTTCAAGAAGTAATGAAATATTTGAAAACTATTCTATAAAAGCTTATAACCTAAAAGGTGTTTTTAAAAAGATTGTTGCAGCTACTCTAGATAAGCCATGAACTAAGCACGTGCGGTAAATTAAATTTTCAAAGAAGATTGTAAGTGTTATTGCAGCTTCCACCGTGTACTATCCTGAAACATCGTAAAGTACTAACATAACTTTTTTAGTTTGGCAAGAATAGATTAGTTAATCCTTCTTATACAAATTTGGCAATTGTGCAATGGTTATAGTTAAATCCTTACAGGAGATTAAAATGCTTCCGTTGGAATTTTGTCATTTAATTTTTTAACAAGATTTGTTATGTATCTACCGGGACTGTCTATGATTTCATCTACTGTAAACCATAATAATTATGTAATTGTCACCAATTGTTTCCTTTATTTATTCAGAAATTTTTCACTTAGTATTTTCCAAAAAATGATTTAACGAAGCATTATCACTTTATCCTCAACTTTTATCATTTGAAGCCACAAATAATTCAACATACTGCACATAGGCTATGTTAATTATTAATTATAGGTTGTGATAATAATAAAAAAACAAGCAAATGTCCATTCACAGGCTGTAAGTAAACATTGACGATAATTAATAACACATGTGTCTAGCAAAAAAAAGGCAATATGGAAGAATATAAAGTGAACTGTATAAAGTAGGTATACTTCGTTCAGAATAATAATCAATACAAACAATAGCTACGTTCTTTTCACGCTAGCTACAAAAATGAAAATTAAATTGAAATTATAATTTTAAGTTGAATGTCAGCAATGTTTTCCATGATGTAAATTAGCCTTCGTGTAACTATAGAAAATAAAAGGAATAGTTTAATATTCACAGAAAAGTATCTGATTTGTTTTACAAAAACTGTAAAAGTTGATTTTAAACTTTCAAATTAAAAAGCATCTTAAACAAAATTATCAAAATCAACAGAGTGTTAGATAATAATCAGTGGCATAACTAGGGAGAAGATTAGGGTTTAATGCTCCCCATTGCAAAAAACTTAATCTTTGTTTATTATTAATAAAGCAAAGTCAAATATCAACATTTTTGAAAAATACAGTTGATTGCTGTATGGAAATTAAAAGATGTGGTATGTAACCATCTATCGATATTTATTTTTCTCTTAACCCTTTTCTTACTTTTATAAGAAAATCAAACGATGCACCCATGGTCCAGTTTGTCCCCCCTCACCCCTCAGTTCTAGTTACTGGTTACGCTACTATTCTTTAACAATACATAACCCATAAGTCCATAAGGCCCAGGTCTCATTTTTCAAATCAAGCAAATTTTTTTATTTAGAAAAATTCATACTTACAATCTATTTTGGTAAAAGAACAAAAAACAAGCCCAAAAATATTTTTGTTGTGTTCAGCCTTAAATTGTCAAAGGTATTTGAAGCTGATTCTCAATTTTGTGATCAATTTTGTTAAAAATTTGTTTTCTATCTCTAAAAACTAAAAAGTTACAGAAAATTGAAAATTTGAGAATTTTATACCTAATTTCTGGTTTTAGATTTACTGTGTTCACAGCCTAAATTTTCTATCAAAATAAATTCTTTGTAGTACTACAGATTACTGAGATATTCTTTTGTGTTATTTCCTTATTAGCAGATTAGATTTGCTATTATCTATCTACCGTTAGCAATTTGTAATATACGCAGCTTTTTGAAACAATAAATAAGTTAAACATTCTTTAAGTATCTGTAGACTATTTATTGAGTTACAATGGCTAATGTAGTTTAACTTATAACCAGACATTGGAAGTAACGCCTTACAAAATGATGTCAGGCAATTTGTTCATCATGTTCATAGTGAAAATACTTCTGTCGGAAGACATGAAACATCTTTTAATAATCTATAATGAGTTTTATAATGTTCAGAACTGTAGCAATGAGAGAATTACAAGATTTTACAAAGAAAGTACTTACAATTACTTACAAGCTTCTCTTTTATTATAGATATTACAATTCAGTGTAGAAACTTTTTAATAAAAGTTCGAGCTTATTCTAAAAAATTCCTAGTTTCAATTTAACTTAATATTCTTAGCATAAAGTATTTTAATCTCTTAGAACTTACGATCCTTGAACTCACAAAGCACCTCTTACTAATAGAAGTTAATTACTTAATCGAGTTAGGGATAATCTTAACCAATTAATGTTTACTAAAGGGAGCTATACCTAAACAAAGTTCTACATTCTATCCTTCACTAAATAGTCACACCTTGATTGAGATGTTTATCTTTGGAATAAATTAGGAGAGATGTAGAAGATTAAAGTTTTGATTTCAAGTAAACTAAATACTTACTATGAAACATTTTACAAAATTAATGATCTACTAATTTAAAAATTGTCGCTATAAAACGAGTAGCTACTTCAAGAATGCGATAATAAATTTAATCCTCATTAAACACAGTTAAAATGTTATGTAATTAATATTGTATTATATTTCATTATTGCACATTATTTCATTTCAGGTAGGTACGTTTTTTATTAGTATTTCTACTTCACTTTTTTCTAAAGTAAATTTGTCAGGCATTTTTATTAATTAAGAAAGAGACGAAGGCTTATTTTGTTGACAGTAGCGTTGTTTATTTTTCTTTTAAGTAATTAAAAGAATTTATAATTTTATAATTTTTAGAAGTTTCAAATAAAAATCTGTTAGAGAGTGCCATCTGTTAGTCAATAGTCTAACTTGTTAGCGCAGCGACGAATCTTCTTTATAAACTAAACGAGTTAAAAACAAAGTCTTTAAAGTTTGATTTGGTTCTATAATAAGTTTGTTTTAAATTGAAAGTTTTTATGTGAGTTTCCCGGAACGGCGGTTATAAAACTTTTCCTTAGGATAGAAAATCATTTATCGTAATATTTATAACCATGGAAGATAATATTGAAGTGGCTATTCGAGTAAGACCACTTTTAGACAAAGAAATAAAGGAAAACTTACCAATACATTGGCATATTGATGGCGAAAGTATATTTCAAGTTGATCAGCAAGGCAAACATTTGTCTCAACGTTTTACATTTGGTAAACTAAAAAAAACATTAAATTGTGGTTTAGATTAATTTGTTGAATTATAGATCATATATTTGGTGAAGATAAAAATAATACAGAAGTGTTCAATTCTGTTGTCCAGCCTCTGATTGAATCGGGGATGACTGGATATAACTCGACTGTGTTCGCCTATGGGCAAACGTCGTCCGGAAAGACATACACAATGTTGGGCTGTGAAGAATATCAGGGAATTATACCTTTAACTATAGAAAATATTTTTGAAAGTATTAATAGGAATTTAGAACGTAAATATTTACTTAGGTAAGTTGTGAATTTTGTCTTGTTAAATAATTAGATTAACTTGATGTTATATTTTTGTTTTCTATATTGTATTGGACATTTGATTCAATTTCAGTTATAAATTTTTTACATCCTAATTCTCTTTCTACAGGCTTTCATATATTGAAATATATAATGACATTATTATCGACCTATTAGATGAAACTCCAAAGACTATTAAAATTCGTGAAGATACTACCGGTGCAATTCATTTAAACGTAGAAGAAAAAGTAATTAATACTACTAAACAAGCTTATGATATTATTGAAATGGGTGAAAAACGTCGTAAATATGGTATTACGCAAGCTAATCAACGAAGTAGTAGATCGCATACAATATTTCGAATTGTAAGTTTATTATACAAACATAATTCTAAATCTTAATTAAACACTGAAATTAATAAAGGTAATAGAATCAACACCTATAAATGAAGATGCAGAATCTGACGTACCCGTCCATGTATCACATATTAACTTGGTTGATTTAGCGGGTTCAGAACGTGCTTCACATACTAAAGCAACAGGTGTGCGTCTTCGTGAAGGAGGACAGATTAATAAGTACATTTGAAAATATTTTTTATTTTAATTTATAAACATTTTGTAAAATAGGTCATTGCATCAGCTTAGCATGGTAATTCGGCAACTTAGTGAAGGCAAAGAGTTTACTAGTTTCCGTGATTCCAAATTAACTAGAATATTAAAAGATTCTTTAGGAGGAAATGCTAAGACACTTATAATTGGTGCTATAACACCAACATCTGTTGATGATTCCTATTCAACATTAGCGTAAGTCGTTAATAGTTTTCATTGATTTTCCCATATTTATATTATGTTTTAGTTTTACATATCGAGCCAAAACAATAAAAAATAAACCAACAGTAAATGAAATCAGAAGTTCTGATGTGTTGACTAAACAATATATTCAGAAAGAGAAGCAACTTCAAAAGCAGCTTGCAGCGATGCAAAGAGATAAGGAACTTTTAGAAGAAGAACATGCTCAAATGATGAATGAATTGGGATACTATAAACAACAATTTGTTACGAGCAGCAGAAGCAATAAAGAAGAAAGACGTAGGCACACTTTATGTTTTGGTAGCATAAAACCTAAAGTTGATAATGAAGATAGTAGTGGAGATTTTAAAGTTTCTCGTGACAGTACGTATATTTACTGTTTTAAATCTTTTAATATCGATGTAAAACAAAAAATTATTTTATTAATAAGCTTTTTCCCAATAAAGGCATTAATTATTACTGACTAATTTTTAGTTTTTTTTTTTAGAATTACTCAACAAAATATTTTTAAAATTTGAAGTCAATTCAATAAATAAAAAAAATACAGGTGTGTATAAAAGGACTGGAACACCCTGTATATTGTTTTTTAATGATCATTATTAAAATTTATTATTTTAGTTAATTATCATAATGTATTTTATGCATATTTTAACCTTAAAGATTTTTAATTTGTGCTGCTTTTTACAAAGCAACAAATTTAAACCATCGATTTACTTCAATAAACTCAAGACGATTAATATCTGTAGGTGAATTCCTTAGTCGAAGATCAAGTGTAAGAAAAGAATCGTCATTGTTATCTTGGATGGAAGATAGTATTACTTCAAGAAAGATGGAATCGAGTAATTTTCCCGAATCTGCTTCTAAACTAGCTAACAATAGTGCTCAAAAAATTGAGAATATTGAACCAGTATATAAACAACTACAAAACTTACTCACGGTGGATCTTTCAGAACCCAACAATAAAGTAATCTTTCATTTTATATAATTTTGAGATTTCTTAATTATTTTTTATTTAGGATCTCCTTAAAACTGGATTACAAAAAATGTATGATATTTTCTATATGCATGTGTTAGAATCTCAGAAACCAATGATCTCAGAGCAAACAGCTCAGTAAGTATTGTTATCATAGTTACTTTCCATAAAGTTAAGATTTATAATCTTGCAGATTTAATCAGGAATTATTAAATACTCCACAAACTTTGTCTGAAAGAAGCGTGGATGATATTTTGGCCGCTTCCAAAAGTGAGCAAGAAAAAGAACAAAGTATTTGTCCTGACAGGTAAGTGAAATAATTTTTTAAGTTTTAAAGAATAATTGCCTTATTATTCATAAACAACACTCTACTTTATTGCTGCATGTCATTCTTGAACATGATTGAATAATGCTTCTGGAATGTTCTTGAAAAATCTATTAGTTACCAAAATATTCTAGAAATTACTACGTACTACTATCAAATAATTATAATAACATTTTTTATTAGTTTCCTTTAATCTTAAGAAAGCACCTTATAATAGCTAATAAAGCATTGGCATGTTATAATCCAAACTTGTACATCACTTCATCGTTAATTTGGATACAGCAGCAACTTCTGATCAGTTAAGTTAAATAGTGAAAAGTAAAGTTATTTCTAAATTAAGAAACTAATTAGTAAGTAAATATTATACAGTGTGTCCTAAATTTGTGGCTCACCATTGAAATCTCGGAGACCATAAGAGAGTTAAACTAGAAAAACGTTTTCTATTTTGAAAATTAATTTACTCATATTTTTGATTTTCAAAAGATGATATAATTTTCTTTAAAGTGGAATATCTCAGGAACGAGCAAGATAGAAAAGAACAAAAGACGATCGCAAAAATAATTAATTCTCTAAAACCCTCTGTTTGTCATTCCTTTCTGTCTTTGCTCGTTCCTAAGATATTCCACTTTAAAATACTTACTTTTAGTAAACCATGAACTTTTTTGAAAAACAAAGACATTAGTAAATTGATCTTTAAAATAGGCAACTTTTTTCTAATTTAACCGACTTCCTATCTCTTATGGTCTCCGAGATGGTAGCAGTCTCTGCTTGATGGATAGTGTTATGTCTTTTCTAAAAGGTGCTTAATAACTAATTAGATTAAATAAAACAATTGCTGTTGTTTGAACTAGATATTTATTATAACTCGTGTGCACCACATAATGGGTGCGTTCACTTTGGGCTTGGAAGCATAAATGCTGTTTGTGCATGGTTTTAGGGTGCAACTTAAAAGGTCAGGATTGGAAACACTGTTCAAGTGAAATACTGAACATGCCGCCCACCTTGAAAGTTACACTTTCAACTGATTTACATTGTATGATCACAAATATAAATGAGTTTAAGACTAAATACAAAAGGAAGATTGAGTAAAAATACGAAAAGAAAAATCAATATTTTGGTACAAAATGCTTTGATACACATATAGTTAAGATGCAATGGAAATACGCACAAGTTTGTTACACTTAATGCAACTACACTAACCTGTTTGCTGTTGGAGGTGACTCAGGTGCTCATTGGACCACCACTTAACTCAATCTCACCCCTTATTTTCCCTTATAACAAAAGAGCCACTGTAATCGATACCAGTATTTAAAAATGGCCTTGCAGGGAGTAAAACATGATGCATCTTCTAGTTAATATAAACAATAATTATTATTAATAAAATACTAATATTGCTTGAGGACCTGCATGTAATAGTTAAAGTTTTCATTTTGTATTATTAGATCCAAAGACAGTTTTCAATGAAGGCTATTGCTTCTTAACACGTTAAGCACAGGAGTAGAATGCCAAAATTGAAGTCCCTGGGCCTAAAACTGTTTTTTTTTTAATTTAGTGTTTTTTTTGGTGCAACATCACCAGTAGTGTGTGTTTTCCTTCAAAATTTTGGTTTTTTTTCTTGTTTTTCTATAATTTTTTTTTGTGGTACAACATTTGTACTTGGTCGTCTATAGATTAAAGGACCTGTTGGCATACAAGTGTTTAGGGATCATTACCCCCGTTTTTTTGGACTCACCCAACACAGCTTCAAAAGCTTTATCTACTGGGCAAGTATGAATACTGTCTGTTTACCTGTTTCGGAACGGCAAGGGTTCAAACTTCTGACATCCAAGTCAGGCTTTCGAGCGTTTGGTACCGTTTTTTGGGACATTCCTTTGTTTGTAAAGAGTAACAATGCTTAGAGCAATGGATAGAGCTTTCTAAACTGTATCGAATGAGCCCAAAAAACGGGGGGTCAAAATATGCCAATCCTTTTGCAACAGGTTCTTTTGTGTGTATGAAAAAACTCGACAACGTGACTTAAAATTACCAGCCCAAAACTATAGATGGGTCACTAGGACGTCAGTTCAACATTTCTCATGTATTTAACGTGATAGCGTGGTTCGTTGAGAAATTCACACCGTCTAAATGCTCAGTATGGGAGTGATCTTATGCTAGACCTTACCGTCCCCAAGTCCTCAGGAACCGTGGTACATTTTCAATACCACACCATGCTTAACGTGTTAAATAAAAGCGCATCGTTTTTGCCAATAGCTTGTTTGCAAATTGATTATTTATTGCAACAAAATTAAGTCTTCTTTGTTCATTTTGAACACTGGAATCATGAACAGTAATCCTTGGTTCTGGTCATTCAGTTCCCTCATGTTCCAATCATTCCTCTTGAAGCGTCTTCTGGATTATCTTTAGTATTTACATAATGCCATTGATTTTGCTGAGACAACTGTTGTATCTTTGAGACACAATTGGAAGATGTAGCAATCCTAGACAGAACAACAGTTGAACCTGTCCAATAATATTCAGAATCAAATGTTATCATTAACCATCTTCATCAGCTTAACATAATAGCATGGCACATAGTTTCATTCTGGGCAATGTAATGTTTTTTAATGACACTACTCTTGATTTTGAGCAAAGAAGTCTGCAACATATACACAACACCCATAGTATACACATTAGTGGTGCACACATGTCTTGGAATACTAAGTTCATTTAACATTTTTTTAAATTGAAGTTGCCATAGACGTTGCATTATTAATTTTGCTATTGTAATTGTTGGTGCAATTAGGGCTAAGAGGTCAAATATCTTTGGAATTCTAGAATTGAATAGGCTAGCATGTCGGTTGTGAGTTTCCAGTGCAATCCCAGTGTTTTTATTGCATCATGTTTATTCAATGATGGTATAGATTGCTCAGTGTTCATGGACGAAAGTGAATTGATTATTTGCAGGGTTCACAAATAGTCACTTTTATCTTTGAGTACATTTTGTATTTTTTTATTTTTCCTTGAAATCTCGACATTTTCTTCTGTTATGTTACTGAAAGAAAAAGTGGAATTTTTACTTTTGTATTTTTTGTTCAGTTCACCTTTGTAACTTATATACCTACCTAGTTCCTGAGACCCTAAATTCATAAACATAACTATAATTTTCACCAGAGGGGCCAGATTCACTTTTATTTGGATTTTTGGAATTTTAGAAATCTTTTGTCTTTTTAAATCAGGAGACTGCTCTGCATCCTTCATTTTTAGTTTCGTTGGAATTGTAGGAGTCATGTTTTAAGCTTTTTCATATTTTAAGACTATGGTTCTTAATATTAATTGAATTGAAGCATCATAATGCCTAGAGATCGCAAGAAGTGTTTTGCCCTGGATAGTTTTTTGTTCAGTGAGGGGCAGTCAAGGTAGGGGTTTTTCAAAGATATCGGAGCGCCATCTGGTATTTCAGTTGGGTACCTTTTGGAGTCGGTTAGGAGATAAAAAATGTAATTTGTCATTTTTGGATGGGGAACAAGAAAAGGTTCCATTTTCCAAATCAAAAATGTTGAGATTTGGCATGTAACTCTTCTAAGCTGTCATTCACTTTGCTTCCAAGTTCAATTTAAATACCCGGAAGATCTTCAGAGATACACGGAATTTCAAGTTTCTTGTGAATTTGTTATTTAACAGTGTGTCCTATCAACTTGAAACTTTCACCATCTTAAAGAGTAGGCAAAAGTACATAAGGAGTTTTTTTGAAAAACCACTTTTTGTTTCTGAAAATCGCACTTGATATAACAGAGACATAAGTAGAGGAGTTGGTACCCATGAGTAGTTGGATAATTTTATTCTTATGGTGAGGGTTATATCAAGAGTTATTGCAGATTGCAAGGAGGTGGGATGGGTCGACTGGGGATTTTTGAGCTTAAGAATAATTCAAGTTGTAAGTGCAATAAAAGAAAAACAAACATTTTTATATTACAAAGAAAATTATCTAATAAGAACATTTCTTCTTTATCATTGCGACCCATTATTATTAAAAACTAGACATTTACATATACAGCTTGTATGTAATTGTCTCAAATATGGAGAAGAAAAAGAACCTAGAGAAGATTAAGACACGTGAACAATATTTTCTTGATTAATTTATTTTCTAATTTAGTATTAAGAATGAAATCTAATTCAAGGTTATGACTTTTTAACATAGAAATAAAGCACATGCTGCCATTAAACTAAAATAAACTCACGTAACCAATGCAATAAAAAATGAACGCAAACAATAACACCAAAATTGCATGTACGCATAACTTATAGGTACATGATATTATTATATCACAGGTAATTACCGTGCAGCATTATACCTAGTAGATCACTTATTTATTTTCTGTTCATTATCAAATTGATTGGATACACTTTGTATTTAAACTTGTGCTGCTGATCACTCTGTATGTTACATAGAATTAAGAGTCGTAAGATTTGTTTCTATATTAGTCGACTACGTAGATCTTGATAAACAGCATTTTACAAAGAAAATAAAAGTAGTTGAGCAAGTATTTTGAATCAATTTCATTTTTTGTTAACTGTTAAATACAATGAGCATTACCTCAAAATAGGCTTGGTTTAATTGAAATGAAACCATTCTTTATGTTTACATTGTTAGCTTTTGAATATTTTCAATTTTACATTTTGTTAACAGTTAACATGTATTACACAAAAAAGAAAACCATGTGAACAACTACAAATTACATTATATTGTTTATTGCTTCGAATAATCCACACTACTGGTATTACACTGATGTACCAAATACAGTTATAAAATGTGTCACAACTTGGAATGAATACTGATTAATAGCAAAAGTCTGTGGGTCAAAGATAATGTGATAATCTAACTTTAAAAAAAAAGAAAATAAGACATAATTTACGTGAATCTGTTAATGATTGAAGTGTTTGTAATTTTTCTATGCATTCATAAAGTTTATTATTATTGTTTTTAGTTCAAGGTAATAAAATTTTAACAATGAGTGATTGAATTTGTTACTACTTTATTTTTCTGTCTAATGACACAAAAAGGTTATCAGATTTGATAGTAACATTAATTGTAAGTTGTAATTAAGTAATTGTGGCAAAAATTTAGAACGTATATGTAACTTTACGATTGTCTTTTCAGTGATATTTCAAAAATGGATTTTAAAGAAGAAGAAGAAAAACAATCAGATGACCTTAGTAATAACTATAAACTTGCAGAATTATTGAAAGAAAATCAAATCCTAAAAACAAAAGTAAGAGATGTTAAGAATATACTCGATCAAGTTCAAGAAGAAAATACTGTTCTAAAATCAAAATTCAGCGACCTTCAAAACACACTACTCAATACTGAAGATCAATTACTGGCTGTCGATGAACAATTAGACTTTCAAGAAAGGCAAACATTTAAAATTCAACAAGAATATAACGAAGTTTCTTTACAAAGTAAAAACTTGCAATTAGAAAATGAACACTTGAAAACACAATTGCATGATCTTTTGACAAATAAGGAAATAGTAAGAGAAACAGAGGAACAACTTAAAGATGAGCATACAGAGGAACTTGAATCACATAAAACAAATTCTATTCTAATTAATGTTTCACATAATTCTTCACGAAATGAGCTTGAATCGATTAAATATATGTCGCATAATTTCCTAGACAGTATTACAAATGACACACATTCAAACAATTGTTCATTTGCATACCCTGAAAAGTTATCACACTCATGTAGTGATGTAAAAAATTTGTTAAACACCTTGTATTATTTATTATGTTTTGATTCCAATTCTAAAACTATAAACAACATACCATTGAAAGATGAAATAGAAACTGCAATTGATACCTATACATCCCTCACTGAGATAAATAATGTGCTTGCTGATAAAGATGAAACTTTTAGTGAACCTTTCAAAGATGATAATGCAAATGACACAAAAGAGGAAGAACCTAGGGAAAATGGAAGTTTTATTGAATCTTTGAAAGATGATAATCTAAGTGAGACAACAGAGGAAGAAGATGAAGAAAGTAACTCATCTCTTAGTGACATTAAGACTGGCATAATGCAACAAATTCTTGTACTTAAAAATAATGTAAACCGTAAAAGACAATTGCTTAGTAGATTAACCAAAAAATGTGCAGTATTACAAGAAAGACTCAATCAGCAAGTAGAATCAAATACTGAATTAAATGAAGAAATTGCAACATTGCAAATTCAGCTGGATCAGAAAAGTTTGAATGTTCCCTTAACTGAAAACAAATTAGAAGAAACTGAAAAAAATAATTCACTTCAGAATAAACTTGAGCAAAAGGAAGAGTTAAATATCCAACTGAATGAAGAAATTATGGTGCTTCGAGGAAAACTAAACGAAATTTTAGTTCTTCAAAATAAGTCTACTCAACAAGAATTAGATAAAGAAAAATGTTCTCTTCAACATGATTTAAATCAAAAGGAATACGAAATTAAAAGTTTAATATCGGAAAGAGATTTAATTAGAGATAGATTAGTTCAACACGAACAATTAAATACTAAATTAACAGAAGAGAAATATCAACTTGAAGATAATCTAGTCAAGCAACAATTAAATATTGCAAAGCTAATTGATGAAAAAAGTGTTCTTGAGGATAAATTGAATAGTAAACTGATAGGACAAGATTCGCTTCAAGATTATGTAACTAAACAAGAATCTAACGATGAAGAGAATCTTTATCTCAAAGAGAAACTACTACATCTGCAACAATTAAATGAGAAATTAATGGAGGAACAACATTTACTCAAGAATGAAATAGTTCAAAAACAATCCAATACTAAAATACTTCATGAGCGAGTTACTCACCTGGAAGAATTAAATGATAAATTAATGAACGACTTGCTAGTACTTCAAAATGATAATGTTAGATTAAAAGAAGAAGAGACTAAATTAGTAGAGCAACAACAATTGATTGGTTTGTTGGAAAACAAACTAATTGAACACAATGAACAGAAAGAAAGAATGGTAGAAGAAAAAGAAGTTAACAGCAAAGAGAGTCTTGATCTTAAAGAAAAATTGTTACATCAGAAACAATTAAATGAGAAGTTAACAGAGGAACAACATTTACTCAAGAATGAAATAGTCCAAGAACAATCTAATACTAAAAAGTTACTTGAAGAAAGGAATCTACTAAATGGAAGAGTTGTTCAGGTGGAAGAATTAAATGATAAGGTAATGAAAGACTTGCTCGT
>VTPC01090178.1:835540-1033928 GCA_011009095.1 Ignelater luminosus | reverse complement strand
GCTTCAAAACGATAACGTTAGATTAAAAGAAGAAGAGACTAGATTGATAGAGCAACAACAATTGATTGGTTTGTTAGAAAGTAAACTAACTAAACAAAATGAAGAGAAAGAAAGAATAATAGAAGAAAAAGAAGTTGATAGCAAAGAGAATCTTGATCTTAAAGAAAAATTGCTAGATCAGCAGCAATTAAATGAGAAGTTAACAGAGGAACAACTTTTACTCAAGAATGAAATAGCTCAAGAGCAATCTAATACTAAAAAATTACTTGAAGAAAGGAATCTACTTCATGAAAGAGTTGTTCAATTGGAAGAATTAAATGATAAGGTAATGAAAGACTTGCTCGCGCTTCAAAACGATAACGTTAGATTAAAAGAAGAAGAGACTAGATTGATAGAGCAACAACAACTGATTGGTTTGTTAGAAAACAAACTAACTGAACAAAATGAAGAGAAAGAAAGAATAGTAGAGGAAAAAGAAGTTGATAGCAAAGAGAATCTTGATCTTAAAGAAAAATTGCTAGATCAGCAGCAATTAAATGAGAAGTTAACAGAAGAACAACATTTACTCAAGAATGAAATAGCCCAAGAGCAATCTAATACTAAAAAGTTACTTGAAGAAAGGAATCTACTTTATGAAAGAGTTGTTCAGCTGGAAGAATTAAATGATAAATTAATGAACGACTTGTGCATACTTCAAAATGATAACATTAAATTAAAAGAAGAAGAGACTAAATTGATAGAGCAACAGCAACTGATTGGTTTGTTAGAAAACAAACTAACTGAACAAAATGAAGAAAAAGAAAGAATAATAAAAGAAAAAGAAGTTGATAGCAAAGAGAATCTTGATCTTAAAGAAAAATTGCTAGATCAACAGCAATTAAATGAGAAGTTAATGAAAGACTTGCTTGTACTTCAAAATGATAACTTTCGATTAAAAGAAGAAGTGAATAAATTGACAGAACAACAAGAAGAATTTAAAGATTTTGAAAAAATGCAAGATAAAGAAACTAAAAACTTACAAGACAAGTGTAATATTTTGAAACAACAAGTAGCAGAACATCAGCAATTAAATAGTAGAATGAAAGAAGAACATGAGCTACTTAATGATCAAATAAATCAACTACATAACAATAATAAAAAGCTAATTGGAGAGAAGAGTCTTCTTGAAAAGAAGTTAAATCAACAAGAACAAGAATTTAAAGATTTTGTGAAAACACAAAATCTGGAAACTAAAACCTTGCATGAGGAGTGTAATACTCTTAAACAACAAGTAGCGGAACATGAACAATTAAATAGTAGAATAAAAGAAGAACATCGGCTACTTAATGATCAAATAAGTCAACTGCATAACAATAATGGAAATCTAATTGAAGAGAAGAGTTTTCTTGAAAAGAAGTTAAATCAACAAGAACAAGACAGTTTAAAACTAATGAATGAAAAGAATCTAATTAACGATAAGTTGCTGCTTCAAGAACAATTGAATGCTAAGTTATCAGAAAACATTTCTATTCTTCAAGATGCTATTACCAAGCAACAAATAAATAGTGTTGAGATTGCAGAATTAGAAAAGAAACTAGCTGTAATGGAAGAAGTAAATGGTAAGTTAATTAAGGAAAAATGTCTGCTTCAAGATCACTTGAATGAAAAAGAACAAAATAATTTAAAATTATTAGAAGAAAAGAATTTGACACAGAATAAATTGATTCATCAAAAGCAGCAAAATAAACAACTAAATGACAAGAATGCTTATCTTAAGACATGTTTAATTTCTCTACAAAAATTAAGTGAACCATTAATAAAAGAAAAAAATGACATCTATCAAAAATTAATTCTTCAGAAACAATTAAATGTAAAACTAACTGAAGAAATATCTGTTCTTAAAAGTAATAATATCAAAAAAGCAGAAATGGAAGATGAGTTAACTAAACAAAAAGAATTCCTTGCTAATTTAGTAAAGGAGAGAAATTTGGCTCGAAATAATTTATGTGTACAAGAACAAAATAATGAGAAGTTAAAGAAAGAAAATAGTGATATTCAAGTTAAATTAGTTCAACAAGAACAGTTTAATTTAAGATTAAAAAAAGACTTTCAAGATGCTATAAATAGATTACAAGTTGAAAATAAAAGATTAATGGAAGAGAAGATTGATCAACAACAAGAAATTAGTAATCGGCTACAAATGGAAAAACATCAAACTGAAGAGTCACTTGCCAAGTACAGATCGTGTTTAAGTATGTTAATAGAAAAATACAAAAACTCTCCTATAAGCTCCAGCGAACATCAGCAAACACTATCGAGTAAGTACTATGTGATTACATGAAAAAGAGTTGGTTAAGTCATGCAATTAATCCTTAGGTTGGTACAAATTATAAATAAATTTTGTTGGCTAGGTTGTAAATAGAGAGACCAAATTTCATTTGCGCTTTGTTCATGTCTGTTGTTTTTTTTACTAGACGACCAGCTAAAAACTCTGTCAGTAGTTATGAAAATCTTGCGGTATGCAAGAACTATCTTTAAATAATAATTTGAATTTATAATTAATAAATACGTGACACACATAACAGATGTTTCAATTCATCGATAACTCAAATATGGTATTTTGACACACTAGGTGTGTTGTATCATCCAGGGTCACATATTATGGTAAATAAAAAGTCGAAACACTTAAATATTTAAATTTGTCTTTGACTCTGTCAATCACTTAACAGCTGTACAATTTATAACCTAGGCAACAAAAATTTATTTGTTGATGATCTATATCAACCTAAGCACAGTATTATTGAATAATAGTTATATATTGATTAACAGAAAATTCTTTTCTCTTAAAACATTTTTGTGGTATACTTGTATTTTAGGTTCAGTATTTCTTAACGACACAGATCTTCAAACATTAGAAGCTGATGAAGACTATGACAATGAATGGAAACTTCTTAGAAAACAATTACACGATATTATTAAAACAAAGGATGAAGAAATTGAACATCTAGATAAAGAAATAATTGATACTGTATGCCATGTCCGTAATTTAGAAAAAGTAATCAAAGAACAAAGTGAAAAATTGTCTCAATTTAAAACTCAGCAAATCTCTAAAGTGAAAAATCAAGAAATGTCACTGACAGATTTTAAGAAACGAAGAAGTATTGAACAAGATACCAAGAGACATTTAGATTCGCTAGAAGAGCCATTCTTCTGTCCTAGTAAGTATTAGTTTAGCTTTTTTTTCTAATTAAGAAAAGAAAGAAAAGGGTTACAGAATGGTAGAAAAATAGCTCAAGAATTGGACTAAAGGAACATTTTATATATTTATTCAAAATAAAATACAATCATGTAAAAATATTATAGGCAACAAAAGTAGTTGGATGAAACTGGTCATCTTGCACTGGTACTGTAAGACCTTCACATACCTACCTCTGCTTATAAAATAATCTTCTACAATGTGACAACAAGCGTTTATATTTTTCTACAATAAACAATAAAACAGAACCTTGAAAAGTAAAATAAAATTCTTGAAAAACAAAAAAATTATTCGATATTAAAACTAATTTTCATAAACAGTTTCGGGAAAAACAATAAATAGGAGGGTTGTGGATAGAGCTAGAAGGTAGAGAAAGTTACTAATTATAAAACTGAAATTGTTATACATATGCAAAGCTTCATCACTCACAAAACAAATCAAACACTGATATTTATTTACAATGTACTAAATGGTTATCTGTATTTGCAGCTTGTAGCGTAACTGAGTCAAAGGAACTTAATCGAGCACTATTAAGGGAAGGTCAAAGGAAGAATATAACAATCACTAAATTAGAAAATGACATTCGACATTCACAGTTAAAATATCAAGAATTAAAGGATGAATACCAAACAGTAACGGTGAAATATAAGAAAATGAAAGAAGTTGCAGCATTACGCGGCAATGAATTAAAGAAATATCAAAAATGTGCAACTTGAATTAAGTGGACTATTAAACTGTTTTTAATGTGTTTCTTTTTTATTTAATCAATTTATTTGTGTTGTATTAATAGAAGATTTTATAGATCTCACTTATTTTTAAATAAAACTTTTTACTTTTGTGTTTATTTCTTTTTTGCAATAAAAATTTGTTTTGTTCAACACACGAATTGCTATGTGACTTCAATTTAGTTGCTTAAGAGTCGCAGGAACACAATATATGTTAATTCGTTTCTTCATTAGTCTCTAGAATCAAGATTAATGATGCGAATTACTTACGGCTCTTACATAAAGTAGTGAAACTTACAAATCGGAGAGATCTTCCAGAAAAGGACTCTTTAAATAACATGATTTTTTTAAGTAGCAACATCGAACAGCACCAAAACTGTTAAACAGACCATTCTTTAAACTCTTCATTGATACCACAGTTTTGCCAATTTTTTTGCACACTTTGCCATGATAGAAGAAAAGAAACCTATCTTTCGAATCTTCAATTAAGCCAGCAAGAACTTCCTCAAGCAAAGACTAGAATCTCTATATGCATTAATCAGACAATAGTTTACAGAATGACTGGTCCATAAATATCAATATGTCAACGTGTACAGTTGTTCCAATAATTTTAGTCATTTTTTTAATGTTAGGCTCCAACATTCATTTGCAATTACTTGGATGGCTTTCTGGCACATCTTAAGTTTTTTTGTTAATGGTATACTGTCTTCTGATTCCAAATTTGAAGCAGAAGTATTTGACGATTCTGGAGTATCCATCACAGCAGATAACATGAATGAGTGTTGATAACTTTGTAACTATTTGATGCTAAATTTCAAGGAAAGCACAATATTAATGGAAGGTAAAAATTAAAATTATCCTGTTCTTTCATTGCAGATGAATATTTCACAGCTTTAAAGAAGGAATACAGAATGGCTTCATCATATTTTTGTTGCAATAAATTATTTCTTAAAACGAGCTAAGACCTTCTAGTTTGTGAAATCCATGCTAAATGCTAAAAACAACCAAAATCAATATTGTATAATTATGTTTGAGAATATCACATCTATACAGGTGCAGTTTAACGAGTTTAAATTCAAAGATTGCGGCGCGTAAACACAACTGACCTGTCCAATAAAGGTTGCGCTTTAGCTTGACCCGCTTTACCCCTTCCATCTCAAGTCTTAATACCGCTCATCCATAAGAACACTTTCTTATTATTAGGAGATAGTAATAACTAATAAGTAAAGTGTCAGGGTTGCTCTGTTAAGCGCACTTGAAGAATTTTTAGTATGTCTACCTCTTTCAGTTTTTTGGTACAATCTCAGGAATAGGGTCAAGGTCACCAGAAAGATGAAAATTCTTCCAGTGGAAGATTTTCGGTGTTTTTGAATTTTTGTCAGTATTAAAGTTGAGTCCAATATTCTATACAGTTAACTTTCAACTGCTATACTGCAATTTATTATTGATTTTGTTTGCAATACAATTCTGTAATTTTGAGATTGCCGCCATTCAATCTTGCATGTCTAGTATTCTAGTACCTTTTCTTTTCTACTGGGAGCAACCCTGGTAAAGTTGTAGTTAATTTATTGGTGGTACTGGTGGTTGAACTTTTTATGTAGTTTTTTTTTCATGTCATTTACTACTATGTGTATACCTAACCTTAAAAGTCTTAGAATAATAGAATTTTGTGATGTAATTGGTGTGATTATTCATCAAGATTATAGTTAAAATCAACAGTAATGGCAAAGAATAAAACAAGTCGTCAAGATGAAATCGAAAACGTTCGCGTAGTAATAAGAGTACGACCCCTCAGCAAAAAAGAACAAACAGAGGGTTATCAAAATATTGTAGTTGTTGATCGAACAGAAAATGTTATCATTTTAAGCAAACCAGGCACATTAAATGAAAAATCCAAGTCTTTTAAGTTTGACTACATCTTTCCTGAAGATTCCACTCAAGTATGTTGGAAGTCAATCAATACATACAGTGGTTGTTTAAATACATTTTATTCGTTGTAGATGGATCTCTATCGCCATATAGCTTTACCTATTGTTGAAAAAGCATTCCAGGGATACAATGGCACTATATTTGCATATGGGCAGACAGGGACGGGTAAGACATACACCATGTCTGGTATTCCTAATCAAAATGATTTGAAGGGTATAATACCAAATACATTTTCTCACATATTTACCCAAATATCAAGAGCAAGTGGCGAAAGATCTTTTGTTGTTACTGTAACTTACTTGGAAATTTATAACGAAGATGTCCGTGATTTACTTTCTTCAAATCCAAATGCAAAGTTAGAAGTACGAGAGCGTCCTGATGTAGGGGTATATGTTAAGGATCTCATGGGTTTTACCGTTGACTCAATTGAATCAATTACGGAATTAATGAACCGGGGTAATGCAAATCGAATGACTCGCTCAACTTTAATGAATGACGTCAGTTCCCGTTCTCATGCAATTTTTACACTAACAATCGAAGCAAAGGATCGGGTAGATAATAAAACAACAATAGGAAAATTAAATCTTGTAGACTTGGCAGTAAGTGTTTAATATTTGTACACATATTTCAAAATATAAACTTTTGGTTTTGTAGGGTTCTGAACGACTCAGCAGAACACATGCAACGGGAGATCGTCTTAAAGAAGCAAGCAATATCAATCAGTCCTTGTCTGTTTTAGGTAATGTTATATCTGCACTTGTAGAAGGCAAGAGTAGTCATATTCCATACCGTAATTCCAAACTGACACGTCTTTTACAAGATTCTTTAGGTGGTAATTCTAAAACAGCAATGGTTTGTATTTGTGATAAGTGCATCAAAAGAAAGAAAATAAGTTTTGAGTAATGAATAATTCTAGATTGCAATGGTAAGTCCTTGCGAAATCGATTTTGAAGAAAGCATCTGTACGTTACGTTACGCTAGCCGTGCCAAGTACATTAAAAATCATGTTCGTGTTAATGTTGAAACTAAAAAAGGATTAATCGAATCATTTGAGCAAGAAATAGCGGAACTTCAGAAACGAGTTGCGGAAATTTCTATGGAAGAAGAAAAAGTTGTAAAACCGGTAAGTGTGTAAAAAATTGTTAGATATTTAATAATTAATAATGTTTATAGAAGAAGAAAGAAAAAGATAAGGATAAAGCACAAGCCGAGGCAGTTTCAGAAGAATTAGTGAAAACTGAGTAAGTTTAGATTATGTTAGATTGAAGTGGAATTTGTAATGATAAATGTTAATAGGAAAGAAAAGACGGAGCTTCTCCAGAAGATTTCTGTTATACAAAAGAAGATTTTAGTTGGTGGAGAAAATCTGTTTGAAAAGGCTCAACAACAACAGTTTCTTTTGGAAACATCGGTCGCTGAAATTGAAAACCTAAATCGATCGCAACAGCAATTAGAAGAGACATTACAAAAGAAAGGAGTATGTTCTGTAATATTACCGTAAATTAAATTGAAATTAATTTTGTATTATTGCAGGCTGAACGTATTAATGTGGAAGAAAAATATTCTAGTCTTCAAGAAGAAGATATTGCATTAACCAAGAAAATTAAAAAAGTCCAAGCATTGTTAAATGAAGTTAAGGAAGAACATGCTGATAAGGAACATGAATATCAAAGAGAAATGCAAGCTCTCTTGGACACTAATCGCTTGATAGTTCGAGAAATACAATTAGCTAATGTAATGATCGAATATTATATACCGAAGGAATATTTGGTATGATTATAATTTTGATTATTCTATTTCTAATAATGTAATATCATAAATTTCTAGAGAAAAATTGAAACTAATACTCAGTGGAATCAGGATACAACTGAATATCAAATGAGGGGCGTAGCCTACACAGGAAATAATATGCGAAAAAATATGTCAGCTAATTCAGAGAAGGAGAAACCAATTAGACCAACAATGAAATCTGTGTATCATTCATATAATACCACTAAAAGCAAGCAAAGAGCAAGAACTTCTTGGGTTCCTAGACCTAGTGGTCATAGACAATCTGGTTGCAGATCAGCAAGAGTAAATTAGTAACGCTTTCGTTTTTTTTTCGTCATTAAATGCTTTTATTACACTGTATATTAAATATGGTCTGTTGAAAAATGTTTTACCACTTCCTAGTCAAATTTGGTATTATTTAATAGTTAAATTTTATTTTGTTAAAATTTTGTTAGGACAGTGTTAGTAGTAAGTATTGTTTTAGGCAATGTATTAGCCAAGTGATAATTTTTTTCCTTGAATTCAGTATTATTTATTTATATCTAGTCTAATTTGAATATTGTTATTTTATTTAATAATATATAATGCAATGCTAGTGAAAAAAAATTGAATTAATGCATGTCAATGATATTATTAAGGACACATATTTTGTTGTAATTTATAGAAAGTGTAATTCACCGCAAATATATAAAAACAAAGCAGTTTGTCTCAAATAGCCAGGTAATTTTATTACTTTAACAATGGCAATAATTTTGCCTACTCATTAACATTAATCATTAACTTGCTCATTAAGTAGAAATATGCTCGCCTTTCAGTTTTAATAACCACATTTTTATTTATAGAGTCGTAAAAGTACATACTTTAAAGATCTGTATGAACACCATTTAAAACTAATGGTTTGCAGAATCCGATAAATATATTTTATAATTCACTCTATTCAGATTTTTATATAAAAAGGGGAAGCACCTGAATTTAAAAAGTACTAACAATTTTTTTTATTAATAATAGTGTTGGTATGTTATATTAAACCAGGTAAGAATTAGTCTTAACCCCTTCAAGATTGTTTTATTATTTATCATGTGTTCCGTTTGTTTCACATGTTATAAAAAAAGTCAATGCTGTTAATTCACAAATAATTTAGTATGTGTTTTGCATAAAGAACGTGGAGCATTAGCTAACAGTGTTTGTGATATATGGCAATATTCAGAATCAGGTTACTTTGCTTATTCAATTAATTCTTATCAAATCTGACACGATTGGTTTTTCTACTATTTTTTATTATTGCATTGTTAAAAATTATTATTTTAAGTCGTATTAGTATTGAAAAACATGTCACATATGAAAACTGCATTCCATATTTGAACTTGAATATACCGGATTCGATTTCACCTGAAAAAGTCAGGGAAAAGATCTAATAGAGAAAAAGTCAGGGAATTTAATTATTTTGCCAGGAATTTCCATTAATAGTAAAAATATTGACATCACCAATAAAACCGGAATAATTCTTGGAAGTGATTTTTGCTTAATTTTAATTGTTTAATGACGAGTCTTATTTAGTTACTATAAACAATTTTGTACTGCATATTAACATGAGGTATATATTTTGTTTTCTTTTTATTATGCATGACACCAATACAAGATACGATTAGAGTTCCTAATGCAAAACTAGATAATGCTACATTAGATGATTCTAGATGTGACCAGTTTATACATCGTTAATGAAACTTGTGAAGCTCACCTGAAACTCTTTCTGACATTATTTCTGAGCACAACAGATTATCGCATGTGGATGAAACAAGTCCCAGTTGCAAATCGGCCTTTGAATAGTAACAAACTAGAATAGGTACATAGAGTTTTTAGAAAAATGTCGAGGAATATGATTTGCAATGTAGTCTGCACCCTGATATGGCCCTTTATATTAGAAAGTTAATGGTTTTCTGTTTGGAAGTTAAGGTTCTGCAAAGAGTAACTCTTCAGTTTTATTATCGTTAATGAAACTCTCTCTTATTCTTCTTCAAATAAGCACATTGCTTTCATGACTGATTACTGATTTTGAAAAAATGCATTAGCATCAATTTCAATTTTTTCAGGAAATTGAGCAGAACAGTAAAACAAATACAGTTTTTCAATATTAACTTTTTTCTGTTTTTTTTTGAAGTATTTTTAATAGAAAAGAAACAATTCTTTGTGGTTTACAGGGTAGTTGACAAAAATTCACAAAAAGAAGTCAAATCATGACCCTCCAATTAATGGGAAATTGAGCCTTTTTGAGAACTTCAATATTATTGACATTTGATAAAGTTTCCTTTTATTTTTTAAAAGGAATGCCCTGTACAAGGTTTCCATTCTTCTGGAAAACCAGAAAAAGTCAAGAAATTTTATAAGTTTTGGTCTTAGTCAGGGAATTTTTCTAATTTTAGTAAAACATGGGATAATTTAAATACAGGCCAGGAAAAATTCTGGTAGAAATACATTTCCAAATTGGCCGCTAATTTAGAAACTAGAAAATAAATAATAATGTACTATCCAAAGAAGTGAAAACCCTACAAAAACATCAAAGGAAAATATTTCTGCTGTTTCTAATGTAGGATGATTTATAAAAACATAATTTACAATATTGCTTTTTCAAAACCACCTTAGATAATATTTGTATTTGTTTGTTTTCTCAATTTGGGCACCAACTGTTTAGGCCATATAACCCAATGAATTTGATTCCAGGCCCAAAAAACTTCTTCCCAATTTCATACTCAAACTAAAATCAATCCAGTGTGGTTTTGCTCTGCTTGTTTACACTATACAAAGTGCATGTGTGGCAGGTCTCATCATTGCTACACCACCTGGGCCTAACTTTTGTATTGTTATTAATTTTTATAAGCCAAGGATTATTCCAAAAAGTAGTGATCATAGCTGTGCATAACTTATTGGTATCAATCAATAGGTTATTTAATCCTGCATCCAGCCATATTGAAATATACAGAGTGTAACATTTAAAAAAAATTAAGATATTCATGTTGGACGATAGTCAACCTTAAGTGTTTCTGACTGCCTTATGAAGATGTTAGTTCACACAGTCCACTAATGCAAAATATAGTAAAGCTATAAGGTGTGCTACAGCTTATGACAAAACTGGTTAAGTATACCAAAAGCTAACGAAAAACTGATGTCATCACTGGAAGATCTGCTCATAAATGAAACCCTGTTGTTACATCACATTCGAATTCAAATTTAATGCATCGCCGTCGCATAATTATAGCCAGGGGTCACCAATTAATTTTAGTTGAGGTCCATTGTATCTAGTACTTTATGATCAAAGAGGTCCAATAGCATTTTTTTTTCTAGAATACATTTGAACTAGTAAAACAATGAATTTATGGTAGATTTTCAAAATGGCCAAGCGATCAGTTTAGTCTACTGTTCTGTGTTCTAATTTATCAGAAGGTTTTTAAACAATCTATTACCACCACTGTCTTACAGTTTTGTGTGCCTTGGGACTTACTTAGTAACTTCATTGTCATCACACATAAACATTTTTAGTATTTACAACCTTAACCAGTACTATTATTTCTTTTTAACAAAATTTATTTTTATGGTTTTTTTCTTGCAACAATAAAACATGGATTTGAATATAAAATGGATATTATATTAGCTTCTAACAGTAATCATAGTAGCTACAAGAAAGATTTTATGCTAAAATTGCCAACTGTAAAGTAAAATACTTTAGAAAAGTTTTCAACTGCGAATAAGCAACCTTAATATTGGCAATGAGACAAAGCCCAAACGATAAACTAGTTTTAATTCATTTATTTATGCCCACTTGTACTGTACATATACTAACATGTTGAAAAAATAAATTTTATAATTAGTTGCCCTACATTAAGCGAATTAATAGGTACATGTGTACTTCTTATCAAATGTTTATTTTAAAGAGTACAATTTTCTTAGTAATATTATCTACCGAAATTTTGATATTTTAAACCCTTGTAAGATCTAATTTTGGATCTGATCGATAATCTGGAAATATAACGAAAAATAATTTTATATGATGATTTAACAATAGAAGAGTGATTTTTCCAAACACAGTAATCGTATTTACATTTATGTATTAGTCATATTAATGCATTTACGTAAAATCCGCATAAAATTTCCCCCATACCTATATTTTAGCTTTTATAGTTTATACCACTTTAATACAAAAAGATTTTGTGGTATTTAATTTTTAATGCGGTTCTTTACTATCTCGAAAATTAAAATCATAATAGTTCCGTGAATGTACTGAGATAAGATCAACCGTGCAATAATCATATCCTTTAGTCTGAGGTCAGAGCCACTAATTTATTGGTCATGTTTACTACGATAAGACCGAAAAAACTACTGCGTTCGATTATTTTACTAACGAGCAGAGCTTAAATCTAACGTCTACAAAAGTAGTTCTGGAGGTTATGTAAGCTTCGAGATTATTCTTCTAATGCTTAATTTCAAATTTTGCATCTAATTCTAAATAGATACGATTTTTAAATTCGGCCTCTGGCGAATACGGTCCGAAGCCTTTGGGCAGAATCTATACAGAACATAGTCACGTGGTTAAATTATTATCAGATTAATTTTACGTTTTTAAATTACATTTATAAAAGTTATCTATGAGTGATTTTCGAAGTAAACAATCTTTCCGTCCTAAACTGTTCTAATCGACCGTCGACAACTATAACCTCTAAAAAATGCATGTGTCATCGCTCCAGCATCAGCAAAGAGATTGAACACTTGAATTTACTCTGAGAACACGACAGCTGATGTTCAGGACCGTTCAGAATACAATGACGGACACAATCTTGAACTTCATAATATTCTGAGCCCAATGCCAAACTTGGCTGATATAATGATATTTTACCAAAATTGAGGTTATGTCGCGTTATGTAGATTGTAAATTACGATCACGCTTCGATCACGTATCAAAATGTATCAGACGGCGGCAAACTCGAAGGATAAGGCAGGACTCTCACAGAATTATTTCTTGGGTTGTCTTCGATAGGTCAAGATGAGTCAAATTTCAAACATGTTTAAAATGATGGGCCAGCGTAAGCCAACCCAAGACGGTCGATTACGACCAATCGATGCAGTGAGAGAACGACTGAAAGATACGCTTGTTTGAAATTTGACTCATCTTGACCTACGAAGATAGTAGAATGAACGTAGAGCGCATGCATCCCCGCATCGGAAAAAGAAATCAGATTTTTAAAAACAGCTTATGTGCTAGGTTATGTTGATTTGTTATTGTTATCACCTGCGAGCAGTGATATATAGCTAAAAACAAATAATGGGGGAACGCTGATAGTCATATTACACCTTTATTATATAAAATAGATTTTTAAAAGAATATTTAGAACCCTCGGAGTGAAACACAGTCCGTTATAGCATCGAAACAAGGATTTGTTTATTTTTTTAAAAGCCGTAATGTTGCAGGAAATCCCAAGGAATTCCCTATTACAGCATACAAACGTAATACGGTTCTTTTATAACCGTATTAGACCCCTTTTTGAAGTCAAAAATTGCGATTATGCAATGTTGAGGATTTCCGTAAATAAAACACGCAATATAGTTTTAAAGCTGGACGACCCTCGGTATTGTTACTTGAAGTAGGTAGGCAATCTCGAGGATGTAAACAGACCCCGGGCGATTTGTTGACCGTTCGAAATCTTGAATTGTTATTACAGCTGAAGCTGGATGTGTGTTGGCGAATATTCATTTTCTTACTATATTATGATTATGATGATGACTGTTATTGTTTATGTATTACTTTATAAACAATGCCAAAATCATGACCAGAATTAAACACTTTCTGAGGTTCATGTGAGGTTATTTAATTACAGGAAAATAGCGGCAAATTCAAAATTTCGTTTGCCCTATAAGAACCTTAGTGAGAGAGGTTGTAGAACTCCTTCGATAAGTTCTAATCGTCCTCTTTCGGTCAGCGGTTAATAGTTATCTATCGAAAGCGATCGAAGGTCTGTGAGAGTTCTGCCTAACGTTTTGAACGTCACTGAATAGGTTCTTGCAATTCAGAACTCTTATCCTACTATGTCGAACGCACCTATGAAAAACCCAAGAAAAACCGAACGCAGTATAATAATAACATATTTGCAGTTGCTGTCACTTGTCATTTTCAGTGTTGTTTGTGTAAAGTGGCAGTAAAAAAAGCGTTAAAATTACAACAAATTCAAAAGTTATTAAAATATGAATTTATCATGTATAAAAATTTAATTTCCTAGCAAATAAAATAAAGAGAATGTGAGCTTTGATTTAGGAATCACTATTCTTAGGTGACTAGTTTTTCATAGAATGGACACTCAAATTGTACCTAGAGACAAATCGAATTTTTTCTTTCGCATGAATATTTCAAACTCTTCTTCAAGTTCCTCAAATATTCGACTTGAAGATTATGGCAATCTTTTTGATGAAGGTAAAGTTAAGACACGGTTGCTTTCCATGTGGAACAACATGAAGTATGGTAAGTTCTTTTATAATACCTCTAAAAGTTTATTGAAACTTTGTTTTTTAGGCATGAAACTGAAAACGAATTTTTCAAAGGAATCTCCTGTTTGGTTGTTGGGCAGATGTTACCATAAAAAAGTTGAGAGTCCCTGTTCAGATAGTACTGAACTTGGTACGGATGTAGCTGCCTTTCAAAGTCAAAGCGATATTACAGGCAATGATGAAGAAGGGTTTGAAGGTTTTAAATCAGATTTTATTAGTCGTTTATGGTTAACGTATAGACGAGAATTTCCCACACTAAATGGTTCTACATTTAGTAGTGATTGTGGATGGGGTTGCATGCTTCGAAGTGGTCAGATGTTATTAGCACAAGCCTTAGTTTGTCATTTTTTGGGTAGAGGTAATACTGTCTTATAAATACATAAGCAATTTTTATATTATAATGTAAGTCGTTCTTTGAATAGACTGGCGGTGGCATCCTGACCAACAACCAACTACGAAACAAACATACATTGAAAATGTTAATCATAGAAAAATAATAAAATGGTTTGGTGATAAACCATCTCGAAATAGTCCTCTGTCTATTCATACATTAGTACAATTAGGAGAAGCTTCTGGTAAAAAAGCAGGGGATTGGTATGGACCTGGGTTTGTAGCACATTTATTAAGGTTTGTTAGAGTTAGAGAAATTAAACCTTTACAAAAAAATGTGAATTCATGTTCTTTCAAGGCAAGCCGTTATATTGGCCTCTAAAGACAACTACGAATTTGACTCTCTTAATGTTTATGTTGCTCAGGATTGTGCAGGTAAATTCATTTATTAAATTTTGTAATTTATTTTGTTCATACAATTTCTTCTAGTTTATATTAGGGATGTGTTAGAAGAATGTATAATAGGAGATAATGAAAAATGGAAGTCCCTGGTCTTGCTCATTCCAGTTCGTTTAGGTGCAGAAAAATTTAATCCAATATATGCCCCATGCCTAACAGCAATATTAAGTTTAGAACAATGTATTGGTATTATTGGTGGACGTCCTAAACATTCTCTTTATTTTGTTGGATATCAAGGTAATAACAGTAAATGTTATATAATTAGGGCTGGGAAAAAATAATTATTGCAAAATTTACAATCGATTCTGGAATTTTGAAAAATTCAGAAATTTTATAATTGGTGCTCACAATCAATTCACAAAAATCAATTTTTTATACGGGGTGTCTCAAATTTGACATCTCTGAAACCGTAAGAGATACAAAGTTGGTTAAATTAGAAAAAAGTGGAGATTAATTTATTGATGCTTTTGTTTCTTCAAACAAAGATATTTGTTAAAAACCAAAAAAATCCTATTTTATTTGAAGCAGAATATCTTAGTAATGAAGAAAGGTAAATGCACTTTTTTTAATTTCTAATGAAACACCTACTTGATTTGCACATTGCTGAATACATAATACGCTTTATATGCTTTTCAGTAATATAAAGTTTGACCTAGTTATTCTTTTGTTTTACTAAGTTATGAAGTGGAAATCATTTATTTGAAAAATACACCAATAGATGGCATTTAATTCTATTAATATGACAGAAAAACTAGGTACAAATGTTTTGTGTTGAGTATTATCTAGGTTCTAGACTCAATCAGTTTGCATGCATACTTGAGTAATGAGAGGATAGAAAGTAACATTTTTTATGAATCAGTTTCCAGTCAGTTTTCTCATTACATTGATTATTACAAAAAGAACTTAGATGTTTGATCAAGAATCAATTTCCAAATTAAAGATTTCCCAGCCCTAGTTATAATTATCAAGTGTTTATCTTCTTAATATACATGAATTATTACAGATGATAAATTAATAAATTTAGATCCTCATTACTGCCAAGAAATGGTAGATGTTTGGGCAGCAGATTTTCCTTTAGCCAGTTTTCATTGTAGATCTCCTAGAAAATTACATCTTAGTAAAATGGATCCATCCTGCTGCATTGGATTTTATTGTGCTACTAAAGAAGAATTTTTAAATCTCATCGAGATAGTTCAAACAGTATGTTGTAATTCAAAAAATAAAATGTTTATAACTCTTTTGTTAACTGTTAGTAAATTTCAGTTAGTGGTACCTCCCGGCAGATCTGGACGTAACAATGAATATCCTATGTTTGTATTCTGTGATGGTTATAAAAGAGACTCCGAACATCCTCCTATTAGGCCATTACCTCCTGATGTTGAGTATTCTGTTGAAGGGCAAGATAGTGAATATATAGAAACTGAAGAATTTGAAATACTTTAGTTTGAAGCGTTTTTAAAACAATCATCTAGGAAATGAAGTAAACTATGGGAGCAACATGATATTTCGATACAATAATTTTAATTAAAAACTTTTTTATTTTTAGGATATACCTAGAATAATTTAAGGTATTATCGAGTGTTGCTTAAACTAAGCAAGAAACTACAGTGTAGAAAGTTTAATCGTGAAAAGTCTAAACATTTGAATTATTATTACTTCATGATTATTTCCAGATTATTACTTCATGATTATTTCCAGTTGCGACAAATTTGGCATTTTATTATTATTTCTAAACAAATCTCCTGTAATAATGTGATTTTTAGATTTTATTTTGAGTAGATTACTCGTTACCTCTCTATTTATTTAATAACTTATTCTTCCAATCATTATACGTAAATATATATGATCATATATAAAAACTGCATTTTTATTCTATTCTTGATAAACAAGTTGATCCAGCCATATTCTTATGTGAGAACTCCTAATTTTCAACAGGTAGGTATTAATGGGTGCATTTGGGGTACTCAGAGGATCTCAACAGTTGAGTTACTGACAATACAGTCTCGAACAGCTAAGCATTAGTGCCAATGTTCATATATTTTATGTTTTTTATATTACTCTCATACAAATATGTGCAATACCTCCAATATATCAGGGTCTTGATACTGCTCTTCTCCGTATTCACACCATTCTTCCCTTTCTCCTTTAGGCCCATTTGTTTAACTTCACTACCATGTACTTATTATGTGTAAAGCAGTCTAGTAATATTAATATACACGGTGTTTTAAAACAATGCCTACATACAAATACATAAGGTAAATTCCTTATGATAATGTGAACATTCTCTGTTAATATTTTGCTGAATTCTACTTCATTTAAGAGTTACAGGATGTTTGCTTACAAGTGGCACTTCTTGATCGCCCTATATAACAAAAGTGTGCAGTTTTAAAATAAAGAAATTTATTTGTACTTGATAGAGCGACTTGAAATGCCCTAGAAACTCTTGATATTTGAATAACACTTATATGGTTAAGTCTTGGTCCTACCAACTTTATATCATTGTAATCAGTATTCAACAGGAAATCTAAAAATATCGCAATACACAGCTTGGTTCATTATTAGAAGGAATTTAACTTTGGCCTGTCATGTTATTATTATAGAACACACTGTAGAATTGCAAATGGCCTTAGTGTGAACAGAATCTACTTTCAAATAAGTTCCCCTACTGGTTTTTTAAATATCTTTATAAATTATGAGCGTAAAGGCATGCACCTAAACAATGATTTCTTAACTTCAGATATTAGAAACTTCTAACTGAAGCAGAGTTCAGCAAAGATCCATTAAAAAACTATTTCTTTAGTCAGTGTTGTTTTGAAACACCCTGTATTCTCTTATACAGTGTGTTTGTCTAGACAGGCCCAAGCCTGTATCTTTGTTAATATTTATGATAGAACAAAGAACTTGAAATAAAAAATGAATGTCACAAATCAGCTGACTAGATGGTAAAGTGAAGTCTTGATGTTGTGTTCTTCCGCTAGGGAGCGATAATCAACTTTTTTTTTTTAAATAACAAAATTTCCAAGATAAACGAATATTTATTCAACAATGTTAATATTATTGTACAACAAAAAACACAGTAGACATTGGAAATTTTGTGATTATCCAGAAGATTCTCAACAATAAATTTCAAATTTATAAACAACTCGATAGCAAATAGCGGTTCTATACTTGGCCAGTTAGGTCACCTGACTTGTTAATTCTACAATTCTTTGAGTGGGGATGTATCAAACAACATGTCTATGCGCCATTATTTGCAATGCACAGCTCAGCTTTGCGTTGTTATTTATTTTTCGACATGCCTGGCGAATTTGCCGAGATAATAGCCTAAACTTGTTGCTTGATGCGTTACCAGAGTTCTAGAATTGATTAGCCTGGTAACCTAGTTGGCCAAAGGATGGGGCACCATTTGCTCTCCAGGTACTTTTCCAAATTTAAAATTTAAGATGTTCCAAACATTTCTTTCTTTTGAGGAGGGGCTCTATCTTGTTAAAACCATAGTTCACACCTAATTGCCAGTATGATATCTTCTAAAATCTAGATAAACGCAGGATTTCCAACGTCTACTGTTTTTCTTTTATTACATGATAATTATAACCTTGTTCAATAGATACTTGTTTATTTCAGAAATTTTGTTATGTAAGACTGTATCTTTGCATATCCAGAAAGAAAAGATTTTCTATTTAATGGAGAGGCAAAAAATATATCATGCCATTTAAGAAAAAAGTTGATTATCGTCCCCTAGCGGGAAAACACCACATCAAGACTTCACGTTTGCCATCTAGCCTCCTGATTTCCGTCATTTATTTTTTATCCACGGTTTTTTTTGCTCTATCGTGCATATTACCGAAGATACACGCTTGGCCCTGTTTGAACAAACACACTGCATACTATATCGAGACTCAATCAGTTATACGTAGTTATTATTATTATTAACAAGAAAAACCAACTCTTTAAATATCCTACTCATTTGGCGTGCATGTGCGATCGTCTTGACATCTATTATAGAAACCCAGAAATATCATCCAATATCAACGTTTTGTCACAGAATTCTGTGGTTTTGTTTCCGAGCTAGTTTCATGCATTTTGTAAGAGTTGATTTACTTGTTTAATCACTAAATACGCTGGTGTATGCTTCACTTTCGCTGTTGTTTATTTACGTATTAATTCTTAAGTTTCCAATAGATGTCACCCCCCATCATATTTTTTTTTCTAATATCAACAATAAATGCAATACAATAAGCCTCACTTCAAGAATCATTTGGATTCTATTTTAAGTTGTAGGTTTTATGCTATAAAGGAGCAATTTGTCAAGAAGATTACAAGACGCATATAACAAAATATGCACATAAAGTCCAACTTTTAATTTCAAGTACTTTGTTTACTCACCAAAGCAATCGCGTGCTAGACGGATTCTCGTTCTGTAATTACTAGAGCTTACACACTTTTTGGAGATAGCATACAAGGCACAAATAGAATGAATGTGACTGTAATTAGAAGTGTGCCACTTTGCTTGACTGTAATTTCACAACTGCACTGACGTTGACAAGTGAGACAAAAGCTTTTTAGATTGAAGAAAACATAGTTGGAATTCCAATACTACAGAATAGTCACTTTTGTACCGGGTTCCTCTTTATGATAAAGCAGCATGTTTATGTGCAGCAGTACTCATCATATAACCCACCTGCAGAGTGGCTTGTTCAATCTGGAAAAGGTGTTTCTAATGATGGCATAACTGTGGGTAGCAATAATAAATTCAACATATAAAATTTATTATTTCTTTGGATAACATTTTAATTATAATGTGTTTACTTAGTTGTAATGTTGCTAATTCTAAATGCCAATTTTTATTAGAATTCATATATTAAGGCAAGTCAACACATGACAAACTCTTGATACAAATAATCAGTTACTAGAATATACAGACATACAGAGTGATTGTAAATGAGCGAGGATGGTTTGAATTTGGCGCCACATTTAAATTATTTTCATGTTGGCACTATTTGTTTACTTTTTGCAATCTGTTAAATCTGTGTTTACAAACCCTGCGTTCAGTAAGGTATATCTGACAGCTATTTTACTCGGGATAGTCTCTTGTTCTTGTCACTCTATAAAAATTCAGATTTGAGTGCCAAGAACAAGCGATGATCTTGAGCAAAAACAGCTGTCAGAGGTCCTTACCGAACGTAGGGAAAATATAATAACAAACAATACTATATAACCTCAAAAAAGATAGATTATATTATTTGACAGATTGCAAAAAGTAAACAAGTAGTGCCAACGTGAAAATAATTTAAATGTGGCACCAAATTCAAACCATCACATCACTCATTTACAATCACTCTGTATATGCAAAATGTTCCTATCGTGTTACATTATTGTCAATATTAAAGTGCACCTTAGAAAACATCAGATTATAATATAACAGTAACAAATACAATGAAAATAGAAAAAAAACACCTCCACACTGTTTCTATCCATTTAGACTATTGAGAGGTTGACCACTACAAGCTAGTTGTTTTTGGTTTGTTATCATTTTATAAAGCACCCTTTACAATTGAAGATAATTTAAATCATCAGTTGGTGTGCAAAATTATACAACTTTGAAAATTAATTTAATAAAACTGGATAGTACAGATTTCGATCTCTACATACTACTTGCAAAACCTGGAATGTTAATAATAACAAACAATATGTTTTTGTATTTTAGGTCTCTAGCTGCATACACTGAGCACATATTCTGTTGCTAACTGTATTATTTCTATTTGATAAATTTTCATGCCATTCCATTTTTGCTCAAATAATTAGAGGACTGGCCTACAGCAAATACAAAATGGGCCAGTTCAAATGTTCTTAAAAATAGTCTCAAATTATGATACGATATATTGCACATCAACTGATCAAAAGTAAATAACCATCCTATAGTATTATATTACTTTAATTCCATAGGACATCCTGTATGTCTTTCTAATGTATATAAAGATGTTTTCATTGAAAAATAAACCAGTTATTTAAACAAAATAAATATAAATGCTGTATTTGGATCTTGCTAGTAAATATATTTACCTACTTTCAAAATTCTATTAGATAACTGTGGTTAAGTGATGATAATTAGACAAGTTTTTATAATTTCTCAAGTCAAGAACTCCAGAAATGATGTTCCAAGCACCAGTAATGATTTACATCTGTATGGTGAAATATGAAAGTAGAATTCCTATATAGGGTATCCATGGGAACGCAGAACATGCATTTTCTATTATGTAAGAGTTTTTTGTTTAACAGATCCAAAAGATCTTTACATCTAGTTTCAACTTGCAATAGAAATCTCAAAACTGTATATTAATTTTTTTTTAAAGTATGACTCAGAAAATATATTTTATATTTCTAATATTACATATATTTGTTATAAAAGTAAGTCATTCACAAATATGCCTATAAACTAGGTGTATCAAAAATAAAATAATCAATAAGGTTTAAATACTTATTGTACTTTCTAGAAAGGAAGACTATTGTTTCAAATAATTTGAAATGCAAATATGGTATTTAACCTTCGTCTATAAAAACATTGTTGCATTTACATTAGCATTTTAACGTTTTCAATATACCTTGTATAAAATTTATTTTCATATATTTAATTATTGCCCAGATATTAACCACCATCTGTTATAAATATATAATAATTTCAATAACATCACACTATTAAACTATTAACAAGCGGCAAGTCTCAAATACTTTGTGCAGTTGCTGTTTCGCTTGGACAATTTGTTTTTAAACAATCAAGAACTTTTGGCCAAATTTCATCAGATGTATTCCCTTTAAAATCATGGAAAATACCAACTTCTTTATAGAAATCAACCATAGGTTTTGTAATTTTATCATAATTTTGTAACCTTTTCATTACCACTTCAGGCTTGTCATCTTCCCTTTGCACTAAAGGTTCTCCAGTGATATCATCTTTACCCTAAACAAATATCTAATTAAGTTGATTATCCTTGACAAAGTATTATTCAAAAATTTACTAATTAATTAACAATATAATGTAAAAACTCTCACCGGAACTTTAGGAGCATTAAAGTCAATGTTATATACTCTTCCACTTGGCAAATGCAACCAGCGTCCTTTTACCCTTTCGATAATCACTTCAAATGGAACATTAAGATTTATAACTAAATTCAATTTATGCGATCCCCATAATTCTTTTGCCTGTGCTACTGTTCGAGGAAATCCTAGAAATAGTCCTTTATATCATGAAAACTGTTAGCTAATGAGTTACAATCGATTACCATCTAACAACCAACTTCTATGATTTAATTTTTGAATTTCATTAAGAATAAAACGCACCATTATTGAATCAGGAACTAGTTCACCTTGACTAATATATTTTTTTGCTTGAATACCAAGTTCTAAAATTTGATTGCAAATTTAACTTTTCTAGTGAGATTCTTTAGTGGTTCTTACCAGTATTATTCTTAATATTGAGCCGTAATTTATCTCCGCTAGAAATATGTTCTAAATTAAAGTTTTTTACAATACGAGATGAGATGGTTCCTTTTCCTGAACCTGGAGCACCAAGTATTACACATTTAAATAATTTTGATGCCATTTTCTACTTTTCAGCTTCTGTGATATAATACTAAATAGGTAATAAATAAATGATTTATTAGCACAGTGACCTTTGTGCTTTGTACTAGTCTTCCAAGTATATTCTATTTTCTATTCAATTCAAATACTTTTAGTAGGTTTTTATCATTTTTTGTAACAAAGGAATTACATAAGGCAGTAAAAATAATATATCACATTAAGGTTTGAATAAGTGGGTTTTTAAGAATTCTTGGCTGGATCATTGTGCATATCAAATTTAAATTGCAAGGTAAATAAATAATGTAATAATAACCACATCTTGCATGTGAGCAACAAAAAAAAGCAAAATAGACGTGTTTACAGTTTCCTGTACCATTAACAATAACTTGCTTCAATGGAGGGAAATTTAAAATCTAATTATTTGAATAAAATCTTGACAAATTGGAAATAATAAACATTTTAAGTTGTACCGTAATATAATATAATAATAAATTTATTCTTTTTAAGTATGTTCTATCATTAATAACTCCTTTAGCATTAATACTTAATTAAATAAGGTATTCTGCCACTAAAAATTGTTTACAAAAGTTCGAGGACAAAAGATAAGAATTATTCACGATTTTAAAATTCTTATCAGTATTACATTTCAGCGTGGATATCTTTGAACAAGCAGCATGTCGGTGTATAGTAAAACAAATACTTATATTGGAATTATTTTAAATAAAAGATTTAAATTTATGGTGAGTTTTATGTGAATAATTTTATTTTTATTGTTATGTAAATTTGTTGTTTCGAATTCTTATGTCACATTTATGCTAATTGTACATGAATACACGTTTTTCAAATTACAATTTAAATATACGGATACTGTTTTACACCTGGATACTAAAGAAATATTTTTTTATATTTTCAGGTAAATTCAGTTTCGTCATGTTTACGACCAAAACCAAATACCTTTCTGGAATTTAATCAAGATATAAATAAGAGTATTATTAGGAATATTCATACATCAAAAAATCTATGTGCAAATATTTCATTTAATTTAACTGATATTGGAGAAGGCATAAGGGAGGTTGCAGTAAAAGAGTGGTTTGTAAAAGTTGGAGATAAAGTTTCTCAATTCGATAATATATGTGAAGTTCAAAGTGACAAAGCATCTGTTACAATAACTAGCAGATATGACGGAATTATTACGAAACTTTATTATGATGTTGATGCCACAGCTTTTGTTGGGCAACCACTAATAGATATAGAAACAGAAGATGTTCAGGGTAAGATATTTGAAGTCCTTTAAAAATACTTATGTATAATTATTTTATAAGATATTTATAGTATACAGAATGTCTCAAAAATAATCCTAGTTTTAAAAGATATCTTTCAACTTATCTTTTTGTGATTTAGTTTAATGAAAAATTTTTATCTTGTATTATACAAATTTTAATTAATTAAATATACTTACTTGTTCAGCTCGATTTTCCACAAACACTTTCCTTTTGTAATTAAACATCTCACAAAATAAATCTTCAATGTCATATTTTGCTTTTAGATGCAGATGCAAATACCATGGAAGAAAGTTCAACAAGTGATGGTAAATTATAACTTATCTTTAAATACACTACAATAGTCTACATTTTTACTTAAACATTTTTTAGACGATATTGAATCTCAAAAACCTAAATTTGATACAGGGAAGCAAATACTATCCATCCCTTCAGTGCGAAGATTAGCAAAAGAAAATAATGTAAACAAATGAATAATATACATATTTACAAAGTCTAACTTATTTTGTTTTAAGGTAAATTTAGCTAATATTAAGGGTTCTGGGAAGAATGGGAGAATACTCAAGGAAGATGTCATAAATTATTTAAATTTACAAAAACCTCAAAAAGACATTGTTAAAAGTCCAAAAAGTATTCCTGTTGTCCAGGATGATGATAGAACTGAACCAATTCGTGGTTTTAAAAAGGCTATGATAAAGACTATGACTGAAGCATTGGTAAGTCTATATTATTCATAAAGATTCTTGCGAATTCTCTGGTGGTGTATTCTATTAATGGCTAAAAGCTTCTCACGTTTAGCTTGAAAATTTCTCCTAGAGGTTTAACGCCATTAAATGCTCAAAAATACTAAACAGAATCATGACTATTAATACAGTGCAGTTGCAAGGTTTGGAGTAACCAAAATATAATCGGTAACATTTTTGAGAAAACGTAAAGATTTGTAGTCTAAATAAAAACCTTATGAATCAGTTTTTTTGATCTTTTGGTCATATTAGAGAAAGTGATGGCATTAGTGACATGTTCTTTAAAAGACAATGTGGTATTTTTCTTATACTTTCTGATAATTATAGTTAAAAGTCTTCTAACTAGTAACATAACATCATAATTAGGTACATAACAAAAAAATTGAGAAAAAACACTTCAAGGCAGTGGTTCTGCTTGTGTACCCCCTAGACAGCTAATTTTCACAAATTGTACCCCTAATAAACAATATTAAAAAATGAAACAAAGGTACTTGGCAGGATTACCAGGCATCTCGATATATGCAGTTAAGTTAAAAAGTAACTTAATTTCCACAATAGCATCAAATTTAAAAGTCAAGTTTTTAAAAAATCAAGTATACGTCCAAATGACATGCCAGTTCAGATGACCTAAAAGTTATTTGGATCATAAATCCCTTATCATATGATGCTATTGTTATTGTTGATATTGTCATACTCAATGACCTGACTGCCAAAATCTGGCAACCCTGGTACTTGTTATTTGAATGCTGACAAAGCTACAGCGGCATTGGTGGCCATTAGTCATATTTTTTTGCGTATCTCTAGAGTCTGCCGCATACCCCTAGGGATACTGCTGCTTTAAGGGTTTGTATTAGTGAATTTCTATTGTTGGATAGATTCAAATGCTAGCATGGAATTGTAGAAGTTTCTTTATTCAGAAAAACCCCAGACCACACATCTCAGATATGCGTTAGACATTGATCCCTTCGGATCACATCATCAGGTAAAATATTAAACTGCTGTAGACCAGAGCAGACAGAATCACTGTAGACTATAACAATATGTCAGCAGTCCTTTCTTAAATTTGAAGGAGTCTAAGTATTGGTGTTGTCAACATAATTCTACAGACAAAATAATAACCAACAATTTGTACATTTTTTTCTTCTCATTCACAGCCCCAAATGGAATGAATAAACTTGACAAGGAATTTTGTTGATCTAACACAATGGTTCTCAAATCTTTTCTTTTGTGGTGCCCCCACAAACAAGAAGAACGAACCATGGTACCATTTTATTCTTTTTCTTTGTTTTTGTATGTACTGAATGTTTTTCCTCTGTGTGCTGCATCGACTGTTCAAAATAATTCTGATTCTTGTTGGCGGTGCCCCATTTGAGAACTACTGATTTAGTATATTATTAATAAAAGATTAATATCCTGACAGTGTATTTACCTTTACAGAAAATTCCCCATTTTGTTTACTGTGATGAAATTGCAATCACAAAACTTTCAACAATAAGAAAATCATTGAAGCAAGAAGCAGAAAGTGTTGGAGTAAAACTGACCTTTTTACCTTTTTTCATCAAAGCTGCATCAAATGCTCTTAAAAAATTTCCCATTTTAAATTCCACGATGGATGCAAATTGTGAAAATATAACTTATAGAAATTCACATAATATTGGGGTAGCTATGGATACAGCTGTTGGATTGGCAGTTCCTGTTATAAGAAATGTTGAGAAATTAAATATAATAGAAATTGCAAAGGAATTAAATAGGCTTATGAAATCTGGAAAAGAAGGCAACTTTACTACCGAAGATTTAGCAGGTGGAACATTTGCAATTTCTAATATAGGCGCCGTAAGTGAAAGATTATTTTTATTGAATTAGATAAAAATAACATAATGCATTTTAGATCGGGGGTACTTATGCATCACCAGTAATTTTACCTCCTCAAGTAGCAATTATTGCAGTCGGTTCTACCAAGGTAAGTAAGACATCTTTTTCTTTTATTGCTCACATATTTTTAAATATACTTTTTAGGTTGTACCACGATTTGATTCTGCAATGAATGTAATAGCTGAAGAAATTATTAATGTAAGTGGAAGTGCTGACCACAGAATTGTGGATGGAGCAACTATGGCGCATTTTATAAATTTGTTAAGAAAACAAATTGAAAATCCATATCTTTTATTGGTACATGTGTAGAGTTTTAATAAAGATTTTTGCAATCACCTGTGATTTATACATGTATAAGCATACTTTTTCAGCTGCCTGACTAAAAGCATTCTTTGAATGTCTAATACATGAAAATTTAATCTAATTTCTAACCCATGAGCGTTCGACTGTCTATGCTATTCATTAAATTTCTTTTAATCTATGTTAACTAGCTTTTAAAATCTCTAGTAATTTAGAATTTCTACTTGTTTTTTGTAAACGAATATAACTTTTATTAACCCAGCCCAGGAGATTTATCGTCAACTTAGATTATTGTTAGCAAAAATAGCAAAGTATCAGATCATATATGATGTCATCATATAACAGAAATCAGGCTAAAGGAGGTTATAACAACTGACTGTATGATGGAACAAATGACTAAGGGATGATAATACAGAGTTCGAGTCAGTAGACTTAACTACAAATAAACATAACCTGTGAAAAAACATCTACACATGATTACTATAACTTTCAAGATATGCTCACTTTAACACCTAATAATTGGTGCAACATGCCCATAATGTCACGCAGTGATAACTCATAAACTTGAGGAACTATTGATTTTTTCTTCTGTGATTCTATGTCAGTATTATTAACCGAGCACCTTGTCTTCTTTATTATGTTACACATTTTTGTAATTTTTGTTCTTTTCACTGTTGGATTCTAAATGTATATCTTCATCTATGTCAGGTAAATTCATAGAAAAAATTGCATCAGGTTTCAACGTCCATTTTAGGTATTTGGAGGATAATTTAGCAATGTTATAAACAATAATCATTTTTGGAGAAATGCATGAAAGAAATCCACACCGTCTTTACATTAAAATTATGTTGTTGCAGGCCTTTTAATTCATATATCGCAAATTGCTTTATTGTTTGGAATTTTTGTAATTATGCACATTGACAACTCAAATGTCTTGCGGACGAATTGTCACTCAACTACGTCATCAATGTAGGAGAGTGGAGTGTAGTTATAGTATCATGGCATTTATGTATTATGATACTCATCATTGGTTGTTATCACTATGAAAAGGCTCAAACATGTGGGTCTTCCTTTCAAGAAATAATTAATTTAGCAGAAAATCACAGACAAACAACTGAGGTTATGTTATTGATTTAAACATTGAAACTTCATAGCTACTTACCAAAACTTAATTTGCAAGTTTTCAGCCCTACTATTGAACAAGAGTAAGTTGTGGTTGTTCTGAACTGATTGACAATTTATCATAATACAGCTATTCAATTAGATGCAACTTGAATAAAATATATAATTTTACAGTTGATGATTACAGGGATTATTTTGTCTTTAAATTGTTATTTCAGTTATTTCATCAGTAATTACTGTTTTGAATGTAGGTATCTGTGTCAACATTACATCACTCAAGAGATCGGTTGTGCTTAATTGCAAATACGAGCAGCTGAAATTTTAAATGATTCTTAAAAAAAGGGAACAAAGATAATTAAGATGAAATGAACTTTATTCCTAAATAATAAATGAAATATATTACAGGATGCATTAAGGTACATAAATCATTGCTTTTCAAACTTTTTGAACCTATGGCTCACCAAATGTGATTTGAACAATTTCAGCACTTCCAAGATTATCAAATAGAGATAGATTATTGAGTATTCTTTATTTTGCTATATAATACAATTTTTCAATTTTATCTCTAGACAGCTGTTTAAACTTTGTAAGGATCAAATTAATACAGAACATTTCATATCATCCTGTATTGGAATTCTTAATGAAAATTAATTGTACAGAAGGATGTGCCATCTAGTCAAGACACCTATAAATATCTTAATTACTTAATTATGGTTACTTTTGAGGATTCTTAATTTTTAAAGCTCCTCAGGGAGTCACAGCTATTTACAGTTTGAGAAGCAATGCATTAAACTGTTTTACATAGGCACATTACAAAAAAAACATTTCTAATATAAAGATTAAAACAAAATAATTTCCAAAGTAAATTCTGCTGCAGAAGATTAAGCATAAAGCGTCTAACAGCAAAACACATACATAAAACTACACTGAAAGCTCTAGAAACAAATAGTTCTTAACATACAAGACAAAAATATCTTAAAATATGTGATAAAGAACTATATGCTCTTAACAAATTTAATAAGGAAACATAATTGGAGTTTGTTCTTTGCTATATATTTATCAATGATTAGTGGGGGGAGGGAGTTACACAGGGGTCAAATATAAAACTATCCATTTGGCTTGTACACACAACTTATCATTTTAGAACAGTCTTCAATACAGTGCTAACTATTTTATAAAAACACTGAAGCTTCAATGGTTTACTTTACTAACAAGTAGTCGTGTATACTCCACATGTCAGAGGATGCACAACCCATTTCAAATAAAGTTGTGCACAACCAATATTAATTTATTCAATCACTAGTTCATATTAGTTATGCCTTTGGCCTCATGCGAATCCCCCAAATCTCCAATAAAAAAATGCAAATTATAGCAATTTTGCCTGAAAGAATATCTTATGAGAAAAAACAGCAGGAGAAAAAAGCCTACTAAAAGCAGTGCATGCATTAATTTGCTATAGATTAATTTAAGCATTAAATTCGACTTTTTCTTTCATGTCAATCTACAGTCTTGCATAAATTATTAAGCTCGAGTTTGCATCTATGTTGCTCTTTTGCAGCTCTGATGGGTTATAATTGAGACTTTACAACTAGATGGATAGCTGCAGTGTCCTAGCAAAATGAAACCTACATTTAAATGTAGACTGAATCCAGAGAGTGCGTCATTCCCCAGAATACTATGAGCCAAACTATATCTGCAGGTGTAGTCAGTGTTTGGCAGATTGGTACCACATTTGCTCAAGTTATATAAACTTAGCCAAAGCTCAAATTTGAACCATTTAGCTTATTAACATTCACTCAAACTGTCGAAACAATATGACAAATAGTTTACACTAATGAGAGGCCATAAATTGCATACCACCTAACTCTAGTGTCATAGAAAAATAATCAACACTACCGTTTATGTATTTGAAAATGAAAACATAATATGTTCACATCAATTAGAAAAGTAAAACATTTCGATGTATGATTGGTTCTACAAACAGCTACGCCCTATATAAACACAAGTATGTAAAGATTTTTCAACTTTATTGTGAATATCAATCAAACTATTGCTTATATTATGTTTAGACAAATCAAGGAAGCAGTCAATGATACCTGTGCTTGATTAATGGGATCAATGTTTCCCAACTAGTACCTCCACATGATATTAGGTAGTTGATGTTACTTAAAATGTGATAGAAAAATCTTTAATACAGAAATTCAAAAGGCAACATTTAACCACTGTTGAATCTAACTAAACTACCTGTGGATTTTAAGATAGACCTTCTATCAGAATTTCATTCAAACTCTCAATTATTGCATAATAAAAATAATAAATGAGATGTCCAAAATAGATTATCTAGTTTGAAATTGCATCTTTTCAAGACAAAAATCAGTTGAAGAACAATTTACTATGTCAAAGCATTTGCATTATTCAAAATCCCATTGAAAGGCGAATCAAAGACCAAAATTCATCTCCCATCCATTGGAAGGGTAAGCAATGGTCAAAAACTAAAATTCTTTTCTAAGAATCAACAACAAATATTCAGATTATGTTTGAATAACAGTCTACCATTCAAATATATAATCACAGGGCCTCAAGTATCTTAACATAAAAGGGGCATTCAACAGGCATCATTCTGTTCAATATAAGTGATACATCTTCAATAGATACCTAGAAGATAAATCGTTAAAATTTTACAATTGCTGTCACACGACTTTTCAACACGCAGCAAGACATGGTTTGAGATTAAATGGGTTAAACCACAACAAAGGTAGTACTTTTCAAATTGATTAGTGTCACAATTGCAACCAGTGTTGCAAATCTGATTCATGTATAGAATGTCCCTAAAGGTACTATTAATAAACAAGCAGGGCAATATTAAGCAACATGTTCAATAAGAAACTGGCAGTGAATTTTAAGTAATATTGATGGTAACCAATGCTCTTGGCACAACCTGTATAAGGAATTGGAATTCTTCCAAGTGTCCAGTAGATAGTTGTGTAGACAAACAATGGAGAACTATTTAGGAGTTAAATACATTCATGTGCATTTGGAGAACAGTGAACTGATGATGATAAAAATTGATACTGACTAGATAAAAGATTTGTTTTCATCCTTTCTTATTCTCACGAAAAGCTCATTTTACTTGCTTCTTACAGTAATCCAGCAAATCATGAATCAGATTTTTACTGCTAATGTATATCTTTAGGTTCATACAAAACTAAACAGTTCATTACCATTTGGGACATTGCAGATGATTGTTATCTTCAAACCGTGATTGTGATTTGTTTGTATTCTTTGGATATAAAGCTTTCGGAAAAAACCACGAAATGTATTCAGTGGTACTAAAATCAAGTAGGCGTTCTATTTAAGAAATTCTAAGCCAACATCATCATAAGAAAACAACAAATGTCACAATAGGCATTTACAAAAAATTAAACTGGTCCATTTCTTTTGGTAAACAGCGGTGACTTAACAGTGCATGTACTAGGTCATGTAAAATCGAACACGCCTGGTTGCACATGATGGTTTCAAGTTAGGTATAGGTTATGTCGATGACCAATAAGACCAAGATATAATGTTGGAAAACATTTTCTAGATCGATCTTTACTTTAGTGTAGTCATGAATAACAACAATAATAGTAATGATATGATAGAAACAGTGATGATTTATTATAGAAATAAAAAACAAAGAAGACGCAGAATTGCAGTAAAAAAACTACATGGAAAGAGTAGTTTTGTAATACAATTTGCAGAACACTCTTGCATGTACTTTGTTTCACCAATTTTTTTTAGGTTATGTTTCGCAATGTACCTCACTTAGGGTGAGACCGGTATGTGCACTGAGTTAATTTTCGAACACAGTTAGTACATAAACTTACATTTTCGAACTAATATGATGTAAACTGATTTGGACTGGCTTAATCTTCATAAATACCTAATGTTTACTAAGTCCATTGTCAAGTGTCTTACAGTTATTATTTTAATTTACAATTTGCAATTCACAAATAAATTGTTATTAATAGTGCATCTTGCAATTTTGATGTTTTGCTAACAATAAATGTTTTTTTGTTTTATTTTTCATTCGCTTGCCTCAGGCAATGCAATTTATAAGTTCCCTGTATACCGACAATTATTCTTAATACCTTTTTTTCCAATAAAAATCAAACAAAAAGTTCCTAAGCGTGATATCAAGCAAATCTCTAAAAAATTCTTTATCCAATGGCCTACTTGTTCCAATAAGGTGCTATTTAAAAAAAATTAAGTTTTAAGCCTCTGAAAGTTTAGATTGTTGTCACATTCTTATAAAACAAATTTAATTTGAATTTCCATTTTTCTACAGTTACTCGATTAATTCTAAACGTTTGGGTGGCATTCCAGCCTTCTAGACTAAACATAGAAAATGGAAATTTAAGTGACCATGGAAACTAGTGTATTATATGGAGAATTCAAATATGTATAAAATATACTGAGTGTTCCATTTAAGATAAGAAAGATGAAACCAGAAGTAATATTAATGCATTTAACATAGAAATTGCAATTATATACATTTCAAATTTTATTAAAATCTGTTCAAAAAAATAAAAAATTGTAAGTCTGTACCTATGGCCTTGGTCATCCAGTTATCAAAGCCATTATGATTTTATTTGGAAAAATGAATGACTATTACTACAGTCAAACTTCAACCACTTGAACTTGAAGGAAAAGAAAAAGCATGTTGAATAATCAAAACTTTAATTAATCGAGTATTTGCATAACAAATATATGTATGCACATTGCTAAGTTAGAGTAATCAAAGAATTCATGTTATCAAGGTTCAACTGTTTTTAAAACAATTAAAAAAAAGAAAGTAAGTTAATTTGTCATTTTATTCATGAAACTACACAAAGAACCTTGAAGAATGTTTTTAATACTCTTTCAAATAACTAAGATCCAGCTGCTAAAGAAATTTTAAAAAATCAATTTTTGCTTATAATTCAAAAACAAAATCAATCCAACAGGAAAAAGTAGATCAGTAATTGAATATTGGTTTTTTCTAGCTATTCTGGTTGCCAAGATACTTTGCAATTACATTGAATTTGAAACCACCCAGTACAATCACAAGTAGACTATACCCATACATGTGTCAAAAATGTCCATTTATGGTTTAATTAGATTCATTTCAGTAAATGCAGTAAAGATTAAAGTTCTTTTTTATTGTTTTGTTTTGATAAGTCTTGTAATTGTCAAATGTCAAATCTTTAACTCTCAATGACACAAATAGGGGAAGTCCACTTCCTGTACCCTGGGTAACACCAAGACCCTTCTATATTACTTTTTAAATTAAAACACAAAAAAGCTGTATAATGAAGTCATGATAACACCCCCCTCCTGTGTTCATGACCCAAATCACTGGAGTTGCCCACTTTTTCAGTCACAACTGGGAATTAGCAGCTATGACTTGGCATTGTTATGGGGGAGGAATGTCCGAGTAGTCCATGTTGCGCACAGTAAATCTGTGGATGCAAGTTCAGCATTTGTGCCATTTCTGAACAGAATTGTAGATGTGTCATGAAAGAAATAAAATTATTGTATTGCCATCAAGAAATGTTGGAAAACACTGTACTAGATACATATAGATAATGCTAATAAGTTAGTTAAAAGTGTAAATGAAAAAAATAAAATGCCAAGTCATAACTGCATTATTTTTATTTTAAAAATATCCATTGTTCATGCAGAATTATTTATAACAATTTATTAATCTTCGAAATATTTATTGATGTTTATTTATAAAAAAATATATGTATATACTTCAGCCACCTCCTTTATATAAAATAGTTTTAAATTTTAATAAGATCAAAAATATTTTGTAGAGTTTCTAAATAATTAAATAACAGCTTATAATAGTATTTAAGCAATAGCACACAATCAAATTAGCTAACAAAAAACTCAACTAATAATGTTAGTTATAGAGGGATTAGAATATTTTACAACCTAGAAAACAACTGATAAAATTATTAGTAACAACATGAGTACAAAACATAGTCACGACTATACAAGAATAATTATAACTTGTATACCTCTGGGTTTTGTAAAATTTCATCCTAAATCAGAATTGGGATTAACTTTCACTATGAGTTGGCCATTTTACAGCCACCATATGGATTTTGTAGAATTCTAGGAGTAGTTTCCATTACTCTAAGAAGCAATTCATCTAAATAATCTTCTAAATCGGCCATTTTTTTTCCTATAGTGTTCTACCTCGCCTTGCATATCGCATACGAGCACAATTAAATCCTTAAAATTTTTTTATGTATACTAGCTATAACCACATAATCATAACAAAACTCACCTCTCGAGATTTCCCATCAAATTTCTGTAAAAGTTCATTTGAAATTCGATTATTATTAGGAGGAATTTTCACATCATTTTCTCCACCAATAATAATGCGTTCATGGCTGTTCAGATTAAATTTCTCAAGTTTAGATTCTGCTGATTCATGCCGATCTGAAGCTTCAAATAAAATAACAAACCCAATCATAACAAAATATTAAATCTTATTTACCTTTTCTAATTTTCTTTAGTTTCGATAGCATACTTTCCTTCTCTTCTTTCTTCACTGGTTGTGGTGATTTATTAGAATGTAAACTTATATTGTCTTCTTTGATAATTTCTGGTTGAGACTCTGGAACAATTTCCTCTTCTTCAATTCGAGCAGAAAGCTTAGGTGATTCCCAAGATCTTCTATTTAATGATTCACTGCTACTTGGTTTTAATAAATCTGTAAAATTAAAGATTGCAATCATAATTTGAAAATAATGAAGTCATAAATAAACTTACTCTTTGATTGCTTTCCATACAATTTCAACTCCCATTCATCTTGAGCCTTCTGCTCTGCCCGAGGTGGTTTTGCTGGAGGCGCATTTCCACCAGAACTTTTACGTAAAACTTCACCCCCAGCTAAATTCTCTAGAGATGCTACTGAAGAACTTCCGAGAGTTCCTGAATGACTAGCAGTTTGATTTAAAGAACTTCCCGAACTTTTATGAGACAAATCGTCAAACTAAAATAAGTTAGTAATCAACATTGTTACTTTTAAATATTAAAAACATACTGTAAACTCATCATCATCTTCACTAACAACTCCAGGATCTGCATCTTCAAGAGTTTGCTTGCTCTTAAATGTAGGTCCAAAATTATTGTTTCTACGTTGTAAACTTCCTACACTTCCAATAGATGAACCATCATCGTTTTCTCCATCTTTTTTCTTTCCTTTCAAATGCATTTTTGATCCAATAGACTTAGCAAATTTCTTTATGCCTTTACGTTTTTCTATGCTTGTTATACTTAATAAACTGCCTCCAACGGATTGAGCCATGTGAGAAAGTTGTCCAATGGAAGACTTATGTTTTTCCTTTTTACTTAAATCAGTTAAACTACCTGATTTAACTATAAATGCTACTTTTACTTCCAATTGTCCACGTTCTTTATTCTTGCCTTCTTTCCCTATCACAAAATTTTATTTTAATTGTATTAATCAAATTATATCAAATTCTTCTATTTTTAATTTTGCTTTACCTGGTTTGCTTTGCAAGGTATACCAACGATTCCTTGGTCTTTCATAAACATCTAACTCATTTAAAGGTATAACTGCTCTCCCAAGAAATTCATCAACACCAAGAAAGTTTCTATGTAATGCTGTTAAAACGATTTCAGCCTTGTTGCCTTGGTCTGGTATAGGACTACAATAATTCATTAATGTTTATATTAAGATACTAATTACATAAACAACTTACAGCTCACATTCTTCATGCCATTCGACAGATTGTTCTGCTTTTTCTTTAACGGAAGTTTGATACTTGGTTTTACCCAAGGCAATAGTAACAAAACAATCATTGGTATTGTTTTTACCTTTTGTAAGAAGTCCAGATGCTCTCTGAACTATAGAGATATAAAGAACAATTTTAGAAAATATTAATTTTAATAGTTTTATTACTTAAGGATAAAATTATTTAATTAAATATTATAAGAAAATAAATACAATTTTCCAACTCTACTACTTCAAATCAAAAAGAAATCTACATACCTGTAACTTGTACATGTGTAGGCATCCACATTTTCTCTAATTAATAATAATAAACTGATAATTGTGTTAATGAAATTGCTAAAGAATGTGTTTATTTACTACGTCAAGTATGAGTAATAAAGTGATAACACCATAAGAAATCCAATTTCTTTTTACTGATTTCACCAAAATACCAAGTAATGCGGTTGATAATGTAATCTCATTCTTAATCTATGAAAATGCCGTTACTACAAGGAATTCACATCGCTTATATTACTATTATATTTAAAGTAGTTCACAAGGTTCACAACCATCATAGGCCACAAAATAATAATATTCAACATCACATTTGTCCGACTTTTCAAATTGTGATTCTGTTTTTGCGCCGGGAATCTAATCTTTATGCTAGTAGAAATCGACAACCGTAAGAGTTAAATTCTCCTTTAAAAGTAGTCACATGACTAAAGCCAGTAAATGTTTAAGGGTAGGTTACATTATTTAAAAGAGTTAAAGCACAATTCTTTGCTAAAATACGACCTGACAACTGAATATGCCCCCACAATCTAAGCGAACGATCTAAACCTTTAACCTTAACATGTTATAAAACTGTAATATTTTTTGTATTATTAAGCGTACACTTGCGGCGAAAAAACTAATATAACTTTTATTATCAAATAGTCTAAAAATTTCCTTATTTTAATGAATTGATTTGGACTTACATACATTGTTATACGACTTGTTGGATTCTTAATTTATTGAAAAAATAATATTTGTACTGTGATTTACACATCCAAATTTAGGTGTACCAGTTTTTTCGGCCGCAACTGTATTGCAAAGTCTAAAAATTTTGGATTTCAAAGGTTTTAATTTATTGGAAACGAGCGTTCAGTATTGCGCAAATAAGCGAGATTCTGCACACTTGTTACATATCCACTATCAATGACTGGTGGTGTTTTTCTCTAAGATACTTTTTATAAGAAATTTACACTTTAGTTTAGTGGAAAATTATTACCTATTAAACTCCACGAAAGTAAATCTGCATAGTAAAGTTGCTTATCAAAAAAAGCAATGAGATGTTAGGCTGTTGGGTAAGAAAACTTAATTAGTTGTGCGATCAATACAAATATATGCATCCCGAAATAAGTAAAACCATTGAGTACAGAAATCTTTTACTCGGTGGTAAAACATAACGAGAAAGTAGGTGTTACATTAGATAAACATACGAAAACATTAAGTTATAAGCTGCATCTGCGCCTTTTTTTACTGTTGTTGATCTATATGTGTCAGTAGCGTGCAGTTTATGGAAGCGGTAGAAGCAGTGCTTTCTTTACTCCTCTCTGAAGATATCAACTTTTACTTAAGTTATTTATCCTGGTTATGTAATCAAACCCCAATGTTCTGCTATTAATACACTTTGCATAGTATAATGTACATAAGTGCACAAGAAAGATAAAACGATTCGAAATGCTTATTAATTAAAATTTTTTTAAAAAAACTGCAAGTATGCAAATCTAAAAGGGTAAACATGGAGTTGTAACGTGATGCTTCGCATTTTTGCATTTTTTTACGTTCTCGTTCCTTTTTACAAATTTGAGGCATTATCTTACGGTTGTCGTCTTTTTTTTGAAGAATACCGGCGACGTATGCTTAGCCACATGCATTTCTTTTTTAAACATACTGTTATTTTGAGGTTAGAAACGTTAGAAAGTTATTATGAAGTAGAAATAATAAAATCCTTTATTAAAAAACAGTTAGTTATGTTTATAAAACGCATTTGTGAATGAAATATCTATATAATTATTTAATATCAAAATTCTCGAAATAATAGTTTATGTTAAATGGCCATAATTTATCTAAAACAATGCTTCGAAAATCTGTTCTTATGATTATTTTTAATTATTGCAAGTACAGAACCATTGGCCCCAAGTTTATTAATTTAAACCATGCTAAACGCAGAAATTTACATATCTCTTCAATATGCTTTGGTGATCCTACAAAATCAAAAGATATAGTTATTTACGAAAACTTTGAAGCTATTAAAGAGAAGAATAAAAAAACTTATCTTGAGATGTTAAAAATCTTCGGAGAAAGAGATGTACATAGGAGAGGTCATGTAGAATTTATCTATTCAGCTCTGAAGAACATGGAGAGCTTTGGAGTACATAAAGATTTAGAAGTTTATAAAGCACTTGTAGATGTTTTACCAAAGGGAAAGTTCATTCCTACGAACATTTTTCAAGCTGAGTTTATGCATTATCCAAAGCAACAACAATGTGCAATAGATCTTTTAGAACAAATGGAAGACAATGGTAAACTACATTATATTAAACATTTTTTTACTTGTGCAGCGATAAAAAGTAGTTTAAGAATGTCATGTTTGTAAGTGATGCAGCACATTTAGGAAGTCTGAAGATTTTTTATTTTTTGGTATATTGTAGGTGATGTACCTATAGTATAATTCTGTTCTTAGGTGTTATGCCAGATTATGAAATGGAAGATATTTTATTAAATATATTTGGGCGTCGCGGTTATCCTTTAAGAAAATTTTGGAGAATGATGTATTGGATGCCAAAATTTAAAAATCTGTCGCCATGGCCTTTACCTAGCGAAATACCTAATGATATATTTGAATTAGCAAAACTTGCAGTAGAAAGAATAAGCAGTATCGATATTCAATCGAAAATAAGTGTTTATCAGGTACAAGTAATTTGTTATACTTTTGTTATATATTAATTGATTGTAATTTTCAGACAGCTGACATACAGGATGCTGTGGAAGATACTTGGATTGTCAGTGGACAAAGTATAACTCAACAGAAATTGCTAAGTGAGCATAATGTAAAACAACCAGTTTATGTTGAAGGATCATTTCAAATATGGATTAAAAATAAACTAGTTAATTATTTTATTTTGAGAGCTGATCCTAAACCTATTCCTAAGGAAGATTATGATCCTGATGGTATTAATGTAATTTGTATCTATTTTTGGCAATTATAGTTATTTACTTATTTACAGATGTAAGTCATATAAATGTTCCATTGTTTGGTTTTACACCACCTTCGAAGAAATCTTTAATGACTAGACCATCTGTACATGAACAAGAAGATGGAGTCGTACTTGCAGTGTGTGTGACAGGAACTTCAGGTCGTGATTCACTCTTGTCATGGATTCGTCATCTAGAAGCAGACGGAAATCCTGCATTGGCAGAAATTCCTGTTGTGTTTACACTACGTGCTCCAGAGAAAGAAATTGCTACTGCAGATGCAAACGAGGAGGAAAATTCCATTGAAAAAATGTAGCATTCTAGTCAAATTATAATAATAAAGTTATAAAAGTTGTTTGTTTAATTTTGTACAACTACGTTATTGTTAATACAAAATTTCTGAACCTAAAGTGGTGGTTTGTATTAATGATTTCAAACTATAATAAAAGTTCCAAGTTAAATAATGATGTGGTAAATAAGTTTTTAGTTTTTTTTTTTATAGTTAGTGAGATTTATCTTTACATGCAAAAATCCAATGCAATTATATAGGTTATATGCTAGTAATTTAATAAGTAGGACGCAGGGTATTCGTATAAGAGGTGATTTAATTGAAATGAGCATAAATGTTGCAACGTTTGGTAATTTTACCGCCTTTTAGTTTAAAATCTAATTCTTTGACGTGATTGGTTGAATAACGCGCAGAAGAATTAAATTTGACAACAGTATTAGCTGTCAAACTGCACGTCAAAATGTCATCCCTTTAAATTTGTAGTACCTAAATAATAATGTAAAACAAATAATTTAATGCACAATGGCAACACAAAAACCCGGTGAATGGGCAAACACATTGATTGCTCGATTTGAAGAACAGGTTGGTAAAATATAAATGTCTGTAACTGTGTTTTCTAAGTTGTTTGATGTTTTGTCATTCAACTTTATAATCAATATTTACATAAAACCAATGATCCAGATGCAGTTTATTAATAACTGCAACTTATTCAAAGTGTTGATTTGCATTGTTGATTTCACTTTCAGTTACCATGCCGCACAGGACCTCAAACCACACATTCACGAATTAATGAAGAACAAAATAAAAATTGTATAATCCAAATATCTCGATATCGATTTGCATTGGTTTTGGATGGCTTTGTTAAAGTGTTAAAACGCATACATGAATTGGTATAAGATAACGAAATAGTATAAAAATGAATTATTAGTTATATTTTACATTGCAGTATCAACAAGGATCATGTGGAACACAAAGACAGCATAGTCCAGAAATAGAAAGAAATTATTATGATAGTATAATAATTGTTTTAGAAACTTTAGAAAAATGCTTTAGTATTCAGCCAAAAGATTCGATTACGTTAACAATGGAAGAAAATCAAAATTTAAAGTCGTTACTTAAAGAAATTTGTACTTTTTTAGGTATGTTAATTAATTTTAATTTTTTGAAATTCTATCTAATTAGTATTTTTACAGATATGTCAAATGATAATCCCAATAGTCAGGCAATAAAAACATTGGCAAGTAAAGTTTTGTTTGCTCTAAGCATAAATTTTTTTAATGTTGTATTTAGTCGCATTTCATCAAAACTTCAAGAACTAGCTTCTTGCCCAGATGAAAATCCTGATTATAGTGATATCGAGTTGATTCAGCATATCAACGTTGATGTTTCTAGACTTACGAGGCTATTGACAGGTAACTTAGAAATACTTCAATATAATTTTTACATCTTACCGAAGAATAAGTAATCCTTTGTGTTACAGAGGCAATTCAGAAATTTAGGTTGTTAAAAAAATCTTCACATTCGATATTAATGACTTCCTTAGAAAAAGCTATTTGGAATTGGATGGACACCTATCCATACGAATTTGCTGAGCTTCAAAAGAACCCAAATGAAGAATTATCTAAGTGTTGTGAGCAATTATTTGATATTTTAGATACTTTTGCTGATAATAAAAAGGGAAGAGCTACAGTTTGGCCATTGCAAATAATGCTTCTTATATTATCACCTGTGAGTACTACATAATTTGGTTTATAATTTTTAGTTAGTGTTTTTATATTTTCTGATTTCAAGAATAAAATAGATACAGGATATTTATACGGTATCATTTTTAAAACTCAGCTTTATTTTGATTCAAGAATTTGCTGTTCGTTTTGGTGTACAGAAAAATTCTTTTTAAATTTTAGAAAGTATTAGAAGAAATAGTAAATGCTGATAGTGGTGCTCCTTGTTCTCCGAGACATAGCAAAAAGAAACAATTTATAGATGCTGTGAAACGATGTATTAATCCACATGGAAATTCTAGTAAACAGCTTACAGAAGCAGCAGCTGTGACGTGTGTTAAATTGTGCAAAGCATCGACATATATAAATATTTTAGATTCAAGTAACGTTGCTTTTACTTTAGTCCAAAGTGTTCTTAATGATCTAAAGGTAAAAAATTGATCGGTATTTACTGAATAGCTTTTTAAATAACACCTGTGTTTTTTTATTAGTCATTATTGTTTAACCCAAGTAAACCATTTACACGAATTCAAAGTTCTTCGTATCAAGACATAGATTTAATGATCGACTGTTTTGTTTCTTGTTTTCGAATCAAACCGCACAACAACGAAGCCTTAAAGATTTGTCTCAATTTAACATCACCTTCTGCATACCATTTTGTACTTGTTAGGTCATTGTATAAGTAAGTATTTTTCTGTAATGCCTTCGATAATGATTCACTCAAAATATCTTGGTTATTTTTGTTTCTACAACCTTCTTTTGTCACAAACAAATTTTCAGATCAGAAATCTATCTGTAATCAAAGAAGGCTCTAGGCTATATTTTCTATTTAATAATTTCTTTATAGAATCAAAATTAGTCAAGATATTTCAAGTGAGTCACTTATATACATTACAATGTGATATGTTTTAAAATATTTTAGAGTAGTAACACAACCACGATTGCAATGGTGGCCTCAAATTGATTTAGTATATAGTAAATCATCAGAACTAAGAGCAATGTTCACAGATACATTAAATAAAGTTGCTCAGGGATATATTGCACATACACCATTGAGAATGATACAATCTCTTACATTAAAAGGAAAAGATTCTCAAGCTAAATTTAAAGATCGAGCTGAAGAATCACCTGGTTATCGTAATTTACTGCTGTATATGGTTAGACTTATACATGCTGATCCTATGCTTATGTTAAATGTAAGATTCTTTTTCTTTAATATAATTTCAGTTTTAAAATGCTTTTTTACAGAATCAAGGAAAAGCAGGACATGAAATTCAGAGCTCAACATTAGAATTAATAAATGGATTAGTTTCATTAGTACATCAGCCAAATATGCCTGATGTTGCACAAGAAGCTATGGAGGCTTTGTTAGTTTTACATCATCCTGAAAAAATTGAAGTTTGGAATCCTGAAGCTCCCATCAATACATTTTGGGATGTTAGGTAATTTTCTGATTATCATCTGTATTTAAATCAGCTAGACTAATAATGGCAAATATACAGGATGTTTGAAAAATAAGGAACAATAAAGACAAAAAATATCCATATCTAAAAATAATATTAGTACTAGTTTACTTGACATTATTTTTAAAATAACTAGTTATAGGGTCGTCTGACACGGTGTTAAATTTGACGTCAAAATTGACTACAATTTCGTCATTGAAATCTGAAATCATTGCATACAGCACATTTAACGTCAAAACTGCATTTAAAAACTTGCCAAGGGAATATTTAGAACATGTTTTAAAAATCGTGTCAATTGTGCATGTAAGTGACTAATGTCTTAAGACTAACAAGGTAGTGCGGTCGTTAAGAAAAAAAAGAAGGGTAGATACTTTTCTTTGTAACTGCTATTGCATCAAAGTCATTTGTTTAAAACTGTTCTTACCAAAAAACTGTGGAGTTGCTAAATTCACCACATATTATTCTTTGACATCATTGTGTACAGGATAAGTAAGTTCCAGAAGTTCTCAAACGAATAATCACAAATTTTCCAAAATTCTATTTACACCAACCAAAGAGAATTATTTTTTTCTTTATTTTTTTATGAATGCTTAGAGCGTAAGAAATGTGTGATTAAAATTTCTGGGAGTATTTTGAAGCAATCGTGTATAACAGTTGAATAAAAGTGGGGATAGATGACTCCCTTGTGGTACACCTGAAGGTACCAGAATTTCAGATGAAAATTTATTTTGTTTATGGTCGCTAAGAAAGTCACCTGTCCATCTCAATAAGGTCCATGAATACCTAAATTTTCTAATTTGCTGATTAATCATCTATGGTTGATTTTATCGAAGACCTTAGATAGGTCAAAGTAGATGGCGTCTACTTGTCCTTTAGTGTTAAATACCTCTATTATTTCATGTTGATAAATTAATAAATTGGTAACTGTCGATCAGCCTTGAATAAAAACGTGTTGCTCACCAATTCGCAAAGGTTTTACAAGTGGTGAAATCTTATCTGTAACAATAAATTCTAGAATTTTAGAAATAAAGGAAATTTTCACGATAAATGTCTTATGTTTATTTTAGTAATATTAATTTATATGTTTTATAAATTTAATAATTTATTTTTCCTTTGCAGTTCTCAGGTGTTATTCTCAATATCGCAGAAATTAATACAGCATCAAATAGTGAACTACACTGATATATTAAAATGGTTACGTGAAATTCTAGTATGTAGGAATGCCTTTTTATTGAAGCATAAAGAATATGCTAATGTTGGAAGCCAAATACCAATATGTAAGCAAGCGCATATTAAATTAGAAGTAAGTTGTTTACACTTATAAAATGCGTTATTTTTCTGATTTACAATTTTCTCAAAATCAGGTAGTATTTTTTATGTATTTATGGAGCATCGATATGGATGCAGTTCTTACAGCAATGAGTTGCTTTGCACTTTTATGTCAAGAGGCAGAAATACGTTGTGGATCAGATGAAGTTACTGTTACATATTTAGTACCAAACTACCATGTATACCAAGACTTAGCACAGGCATCTACCGTTTTAACAACTGGTAAGCGCATGTATATTTTATTTTTAACATCGATTAAAATTTTGTAAACTTAGAATTGATTTAATTTAAATAAATAATAGCTAGCGGGGAATTACGAATGTGTTTTCCTGATCACGCCAATGGTAAGTTTTTGTATATTGTAAAGATGTTCTAATAACTCATCTAAATAAAAAGTCAAGTATGTATTAAGAGCATAATACTTCTTATATCTATAGGTCGTGCAGCTCTTCAGAAACGGATTATGGTCTTATTACGTAAGATAGAACATTGTGTTAATGGTGTACAACCAGCATGGGAAGAAACATTTATGAACTGGAATTCTGTATGGAAAAATTTAGCTTCCTATCCAAAAGCCAAAGCTGAAGATGGACAAATGGAACCATTTCACCGATCAATGGGAAAAAGACGTGCTTCACATCAAAATTCAGAACATGAATTAGAGGTAAACAGAATTATTGATTGAATAACCAGACTTCATGTTAAAGAATTCCAGAAAGTTATTAGTAAGAAAACTTGACATACCCAGTATAATCATAGATTCCAAAATTTACTGTCTTACAAAATGCTTTGGATTTTATGATTGCTTGATTGTTAACACTATATACATTTGTTTTTGTATTTTAGGATCAAATAAATGAGTGGGCCAATATGACAGGATTCTTGTGCGCCTTAGGAGGGGTTTGTTTACAAAGAAAGTCACCTTCAAGGCCAACATTATCTGCTTCAACACATGCTAGTTTGTCATCTGTAACTATAAGTTCTATGGCGTCATGTCTCAGTGACAGTCGTAAATCCAGCGTATTACCGAGTGGTGGTCAAGAACAGCGCCAATATTGCCCTGTAACGCAGTGAGTATTTTCTCTCTCTATCTAGCAAATTATTATATTGTCATAGTATTCTAAGCATTCAGTAAATACATAGTTATCTATCTTTTCTTAATGATTATTTCTAAACACTTAAGTTATATTAAAAGTTCTTCATACAAGAAATAATTTATGTTTTCTATGTGGTATTACATATGAAGTAAACAAGTACTAACCAATAATACTAAAATCAAGTTAAATTAAAAAAGATCTACATTGTAAAGTGTAGCTTCTATAGCTCAGTAAGGAAATAAAATCAGACATATGTTAATAGGAACTTTCTTACTCAAAATGGCTTCCTCTATAATCAGATTGATTTGACACACATATCGTAAATCACCCTGTATATACTCAGAAATGCACTGCTTCTATAATACAGTGTCAAAGTAAGTCAAACTACTCTTTTGCAAATAATCCAGCAAAAACAAATGTATTTGTAGATAATGATATACAGGGTGTCTGGATCAAAAATGCTAGTAAACTTATACTCGATTTTCAACTGTTGCTGAGTTATCAATCAATTAATTTATTTTTAACATTAGACTTTTATTTAATAAAAGTGAAAATGAAAACATTCACTACAAATGAATACTATGCTAATTTTGAAGCTGCAGTGGCTGAATATGAATGTTACTATTTGAGGAGCAAACAAAATTTGATAGACACACAATAACATTTGTTTTTCTTACGTTGATTTATCTGTTTTCTAAGTTAGCATGTTTCATCACAAAGATAAATGAATTGATTCATAACTCAGTAACAGTTGAGAATCGAGCATACTTGAGAAAGTCTTAAAGATGTGACTATACCTTTTGGGACATCCTGTAGAAGGGATCTAAACACTCTTTTTGTTAGGATTTTCAGTTTTATCCTACAGGATATTCCACTTAAGATGAATTCTGTCATAACTCTGTCATTTACAGTGAAACTTCTCTACATTCTCCTATTACACATTAATTTCGATATAATAAAGTTTTTCGAAAAATTCAAAAACTTAGGTTAGATAGTTCCTTATTCTGTTTCCAATGGACTAAGATAAACTGAAATCACTTATAAAACAAAAGATCAATGATGTTGCGATGCATTCCAAATTTCACAATCAATGGAATTATCCAATAAAATACAGGGTGTTCCATTTAAAAACCTTATTCTTCAAATTGCTGCTTTTTTGTTTGCCCAGCAATGGGCATTTTATCTTAGATCATTTGAAAGAGAGCAAAAAACTATCTAACCCAATTTTTTAGATTTTTTGAAAAACTTTATTCTGACAAAATTAATGAGTATGTAATGAAAACTCAATCACACAGCGTCCATACCAAACAAATGTCTCTAATTAGGGGTATGTGCTGTAAAGAGGTAAAAACGTTTTGAGACATTAAAAAATGTCCTAAATACAAAGATGTCCATTGACAGAGGTGTTACTGTATAAAGCTAGGACAAAAATTTAAAAAGCATTGTTGGCGCTAGAAATTCTCCATCAACTACAATGAAACCTGCCGTATCTTGAACACTCATGGTAGGGTTCCAGTTGTATCCATTTAACATACATTCAATATATAGAATTACCATAATAAAAGTATATCTAAAAAAATTAATTGAAATGACAAGAACAAGAAATATAAATACAATGTGTCCCAAATTTGAGGCTTAGCCATAAGAGATACAAAGTCGGGTAAATTAGAAAGAATTTGGCTATTTTAGAGATCAATTTGCTGATGTGTTTTCAAAGCAGTTCACAGCTTACTAGTTATTCGCTGAAAGCAAAAATATCTGATTTTCTTTAAAGTGAAATATCTCAGGAACAAGCAAAAATAAAAAAGAACAGCAAAGAGAGGTTTTTAGAGAATCATCTTCGTGATCATCTTTTGTTTTGCTCTGGTGATGGAACGTAAACGCAAATCTTTTTAAATGAAACACTTACTTGATTTTCATATTGCTGAATAGCATGTTTTAAATGATTTTCAGTGATATAAGGTTTGATATAATTATTCTTTTGTTTTACCAAGCTACGAAGTGAAAATCAATTTCCATGTAGTACACCATAACACTAAACATATGAAAATGATTGATTTTTGTCAACTTTAAGCATTTCTAACTGCCTTATGAAGATGGTAGTTGAAATTTTCTTGGTACACTCTGATGGCCAGTTACCATGGTCATACATATGCAAAAAACAAGTCCTGTAACTTAAACAGTCTATAAACCATAGCTATTAATGTAAAAGCCATAAAATGAAAAAATCTTTGGTTTTCTAAAAACATGCTAAATGATGCATTGTAGATATGGTAAACCCTATATTGATGAAAAGCTGATTCCATGGGAAATCCAAATATGTGAAGAAATCCATAGCATCATATTTAAGATAAAAAAGTAACAATGTGTCAGTGGTACATGCAACATCCTGTATATGGAAAATTAAGATTATTGAACTCCAGTTGCCCATCACTGGGTGTATACTTCACTGACATTCTACTGTTCAGAATAATGAAAAAATTCTAAATAAGCGTGTGTCCAGAAATGCATCATTTTCAAGATACCTGGTATTAATTGATTGACGTACTTAAAGTGAGTTGGATTAAATGTCCTAGCACTGCAACCTATTGACTTATACTACTCACTTGGTTTAGTTTTAAATGAACTATCTAGTTACTATTATCAGATTTAGTAGCCTGATGAATACTTCTTCAGGGTTTATTTCATCCAGAAAATTAAATCTTCATTGGTGCTTTTGTTTTTATAGGCTACAGTGAGCAATTATCAATATCGCTGCTAACCTAATTTGTGGTCAATAGTCAATGCTTTGAGGGTGATTTCAGTATTGTTTTACTGTGTCTTAATTTGTGACGTGGTTCAGCAATTCTGGTGTAAATGTTGTTTTTTGTTTGATGAGTCAGCATTTTCTTTTTCCTCTGTCCATCCGTATCTTGGTATCCATGCAAGAGCAATTCTGTTATGGTTATCTAGGGTTATGAAGTTCTGTAGGCAGTCCCAGACTAGTTTAGCTGATTCAGAATGATTCTCCTGAAGACAAACATTGATGGCATGTATTTTGGCCTGTGTGTTAATCTGGGTGGATTCTCCATATATTCCAGTTTTGAATCTGCCTATACAGAGTGTTCCTGAAACATACAGAAGATTTTTTCTCAAAATGCATCATTTCTGAGTCTAATTTTCCCAAGCCATGTATTATCAAAGTTGAATTTAAGATTTATTGTTTTCCAATATACTGGAAACTATATGCAATATTGCAATGAACTTCTTTACATGGATATGTAGGCAGTGCAACCACGCCTTTCCAAACAATGTATGTTATACCATTGTTGAGAAACATGTTAAGTCTTTTTTCAAATTTACAAACAATTTTGTAATAACAAAAGTTGCTTTTGTGTTTTCAGATCCATAGACAACCATGGGTTGTACCATAGCTGTGTACATTCAGTGTTACCATGTGCGACTTAAGTTTCTAGGTTTTGTTCAATGCTCATTTTGCTTCCATAAGGGATATTTTATCTTTATTTATAGTTTTTTTGCATATGTACTATATTAAGTGTACTGTACATACAGAACCTTATGATTACACCAAACTATATTGGGTTGCCTACTAGAAGGCTTGTGTCTCTCCCAAATGTGCTAGAATACAGTGTGATTGCAATTGATTGAGGATGGTTTGAATTTGGTGGCATGTTTAAATTATTTTCATGTTGACATTACTTGTTTATATTTTGCAATCTGTCAAATCTGTATTGTTTACAAGGTACAATAACAAATAGTAAACAAGTAGTGCCAATATGAAAATAATTTAAACATGATGCCAAATTTAAACCATCCTCAATCAATTGCAATCACACTGTACTTGACCATATTTTTGAGGCTGTTGGAACAGCGTATAGATATTGACAAGTAGAACAACTCTTCAAAAATCTTTTGCTCTTTTCAAACGCCGGCCGGTGACCTTGAACTAAGAGCTGGCTGGTAGTACCGATATTTCGAACTGGTGGCGCTACGCTTGTATCAGTGGCGTGCGTAGATTTATTTATGGACATTATGAATTACTAGAAAGGCTACCATTGCATTGTTTGTTATTAAATTTCATTTTACCAAATTTATAATGGCATTGTGTTAAATTAAAGATGAGGATGTAAATCATGCACAAATATCCAAAGAAATCAAATTTATCACAATACATTTTAGATACATTATTGTTCTTGTACACAAATATCTATCTTCAATGGTTACATTTAAATAAATCAAAAAAAAATAAATTGGTTGTTTTCATATTACTTATAAAAAAATTATTTTGCTACATATGTTTCTTATTTATACATGTATTATGTACAACTATTGTTTTTTTATTGACAATTACATTAATATTCTTTCTCTTGTTTTACAAAATTTAAATAAAATAAAACAAAATTACACGCAATATGATAAAATTGCTAACTATAATAATTAACTTATTGCACAGGTTGAAAATATTTTATGTTTCTAAACTAATTACTAATAATCCAGGAATGACTTATGTTGAATTTCAATTTGTAGTTTTTATATCCATTGATATAATTAACTTGTTATGATTTGAAATGGCTTACTTTCCCACAAACCACATTATATATGAATTTCTGATACTTTGTTAGAGCCGTTGGAACTAATTTAGATTCTGTTTTGTCTTGACAGATTTGTTCTCTGTGAAAGTTCAATTTAAAAACCAAAATCATATCAATAGTGCTATTGTTGAAAATATTCTTGCAGTGGATGATTAGCAATCTGCAGCTGTTTCCTCAATGACCGAACTTGTTGTTGTAAAATGAACGAATCTTAAGCCACAATGCTTTTTTTCTCAGTGTCCTCTCACTCAATGACTTTGAGGTTTGGAAACCCTGATGAGAGGTTCTGTTGTAGGTGGTATTTGTATATGCCACAGAATCTGTTAAACATGAAATTTGTAAGAAAACATTAACAGAGTCAATACAAGCAAACATAATCTTACTTTAAACAACATCTGTTTGTTTATTAAATTTAGAAATAACTTTAAATTTGTTTCATTTATATTATATCATTTGAAATATCGTTTATCTCTAAAATAAAATAGAAAATTAAAGTATTAAAAAATTCTTAAATAGGGATACTACAATATCCTTACAGTTTAATGAATTTTAGTAATGATATAAATATATATTTGTGATTATTTCAAAAGTATAAATAATGAATTACTTAACAGTCTTCAATAGATGAGTCGAATTAGTAAATACTACTACGATATTTATTAAAAGCTTATTAGATATGCATACCTAACATAGGTAACTTGTATCTTGTTCTGCTGTTTGCTGAGTTATTATTGTTGGTATCGCATTTGCAGCAAGACATTTTTTATTTCTGCCTTTAATGAAATGTTCTTCAAAATGTGCTGAGCAGATCTTATAATATGAACTTTGCACCATCACATCTAAGTTATTTTGGTACACTTCGTAGACTCCGCTAAAACATGCCTATTCTTCACATCTACAATATTTATTATATCAATACATCATTAGAGTTAATCGGAAGTAACAAAACTTTTGTTCCTTACCTTTGTTTATTTTTGGAAAATTTAAAAAAATGTACATTAAACTTTTCGTTATTTGCACGGCGCCCTTTCACCATACAAATGCTCCTCAAAGACATATTTGTAAAAATTCACCAGCACTAAATGAACATTAATGAATGAAAACTGAAAACGTGTACGACACTGGTCTAACATGGGTCTAACCTCAATTACTGTATGCCGGTAACCTTGTGCTGCGTTTGACCTTCGTGACATCTATTATAGAAACGCGCACTATCAGCCAGCTCGCGTGTTTGTTTCCGAGCTAGTTTCCCGCGTTTTGTGAGAGTTTGTCTACTTGTCAATATCTATACGCTGGTAGGAATACATCTAGAACTCTCCAACAATGCACTGAAGTATGATGCAGTTGTATAAATACTAGTCCGAACAGTTTACAGATCAATCCAGTCTAGAGTAATGAACAGTAAAAATAAATAAATCAAGTAATACAAACTTAGTGGATATAAATAAATAATTCTGTAAATATTTGTTTATAAAAAAATATTAACATAAATTATAATTATACTTGTGAAATAAATAAGAACATTACATTAGAAATACATAAACATTTTTGTTAATTAAATGAATACTACCACTTATATTTTAATTGTTTATTATAAACCAACATACATCTTTACATATAACCCAACTTTTCATTTACATGTTCTTTCCTCTACTTCTCATACCAAAGTCATTATCAGTGTTGCCAATATTTTATCTTATAAAAGCGCTAGTTCTGTTCCATCAAAGCGCCAAATAACGCCATCTGAGATGAAAAAAGCGCCATATCTAGCGCCAATTCAAATCTAGGTAAAATTTTCATTTAAACATCACGTATAATCTCAATTCGTTTACGAGAAGGCACCATTGTCGAATACCAGTTCGAACTGCACATATATTAAGATTCCCTGCAGAATTTGTACTGTTGAGATGCAATAAAAGTAATAATAGTTATTATATTTTAAAGTCAAACAGATCTAAGCTTAAATAATTTCTAAGCGCCAACAAGAACTTTTGCGCGCCACGACTATCCCACAAAACGCCAATTTGGCGGAAAACCGCCATTGTTGGCAACACTGGTCATTATTCCAATCTTAAAACTAACCTCAATAAACTTAATTACAGTTTTACCCCATAGAGAGCGCTACATGACACAAGTTTAATACAATTTCATATATAAATGTATTGTATTCTAACAATTTTTAAAGTGATGAGACTAGATGAAACTTACAAACGACTATCTAAAGTATATAATTGTTTAATTCTTAAATATGTAAATTAAGAAAAGTATGTAAATATCTAGTTCCTAATTTGTTTGCAGGTTTGTTGATTTATTACTTCGCCTCTTAGTATGCAATAATGAAAAATTTGGACCACAAATTCAGAAGCACGTGAAAGAATTAGTTGGGCATGAAATGTCTTCAGCTTTATATCCCATCCTTTTTGAGCAAATCAAAACTATTATTGATAAGTTTTTTGATCAGCAAGGCCAAGTAGTTGTAAATGAAGTAAACACTCAGTTTATTGAGCATATTATTTTTATAATGAAAAATATTTTGGATAGTAGTAAAAATGATCAGCCATCAGAGCATTTAGGTGTTACGAGTATTGAGGGAATGATGCTTGGTATTGTAAGGTACGTATGAAGAAGAGCTTTCGATATTAATTTGTAATGAATCGATTTCTAGATATGTACGTCACCTTGACATGACTGTTCTCGCAATACATATTAAAACTAAATTGTGCCAATTAGTTGAAACTATGATGAAACGTAGGGACGATTTAGCTTTCAGACAAGAGATGAAATTTCGTAATAAGCTTGTTGAATATCTAACTGATTGGGTATTAGGAACTTCACATCAGATAGCACCTCCTATTTCTGGAGATGTTACAATAATTACTCGAGATCTAGATCAAGCTTGTATGGAAGCAGTAGCAGCATTATTACATGGTTTACCATTGCAACCTGAAGAATCAGATCGTGGAGATCTTATGGAGGCTAAAAGTCAACTTTTCTTAAAATATTTTACATTATTTATGAATTTATTGAATGATTGTAATGATGCTTCTGAAGTTGAAAAAGAAGTTTCTAGACAACGCCTTAGTGCAGGGAAATTAAACACATTACGAAATGCTACTATTCAAGCTATGTCTAATTTGTTGTCTGCTAATATTGATAGTGGTTTAATGCATTCAATAGGTACCTACTTCATTTTTGTAATTATGTCTAATTTATTTTGACACGTTTATTGTTCACAGATTTAGGTTATAATAGAGATTTACAAACACGAGCTGCTTTTATGGAGGTTTTGACGAAGATATTACAGCAGGGAACTGAATTTGATACTTTAGCAGAAACTGTATTAGCTGATCGTTTTGAACAACTTGTACAGTTAGTGACGATGATTAGTGATAAAGGAGAATTACCTATTGCCATGGCTTTGGCTAATGTAGTAACAACATCTCAAATGGATGAACTTGCAAGAGTATTCGTTACTTTATTTGATGCTAAACATCTATTATCACCATTGTTGTGGAATATGTTTTATAGAGAAGTTGAAGTTTCAGACTGCATGCAAACATTATTTAGGGGCAATTCTTTAGGAAGTAAAATAATGGCATTTTGTTTTAAAATTTATGGTGCTAGTTACTTGCAAACATTGTTAGAACCTCTTATAAAACCATTGTTAGATGAACCCAATTGCAGTTTTGAAGTGGATCCAGCTAGGTAGGTATTTTGTCTGTTAATACAGTGTACAACTTTAAATCATTCTTTATAAGTAGAATTGAAACTACAGAAGATATTGAAGAAAATAGACAGAATCTTATTGCACTTACTCAAAAAGTCTTCGATGCTATCGTTAGCTCAGCAGATAAATTTCCTCCACAATTAAGATCAATGTGCCATTGTTTGTATCAAGTTCTTAGTAAGAGATTTCCTCAATTTCCTCAAAACAATATTGGTGCCGTAGGCACAGTTATATTTTTGAGATTCATTAATCCTGCAATAGTGTCTCCCCAAGAAATGGGAATTGTTACGAAACAAGTTCCAACTTCTGTAAAAAGAGGTCTAATGCTCATGTCAAAGATTTTACAGAATATTGCAAATCATGTAGAATTTAGCAAGGAACAGCATATGTTGCCTTTTAATGATTTTCTACGAGCTCATTTTGAAATCGGAAGGAGGTAGTAGATTAAAACAGTAAATATTTTCCAAAAGATAAACAAAAATTTGGTTGTAGGTTTTTCATTCAAATTGCATCAGATTGTGAAACTGTCGATCAAACATCACATTCAATGTCATTTATAAGTGATGCTAATGTTCTAGCATTGCATAGACTACTATGGAATCATCAGGAAAGAATCGGTGATTATCTGTCAAGTAGTCGTGATCATAAAGCTGTAGGACGTAGACCATTTGATAAAATGGTCACTCTTTTGGCATATTTAGGTCCACCAGAACATAAACCTGTAGATTCTCAGTAAGTGCTCTTATAATACTTTTTGTCATTAATGTCACATAAAATAGTTTTTATTGTTACTGCTTTGTTTTATTTATAGTTTCAGTAGACGTATTATTTATAATATTTATAATTTATTACAGTATACTATTTTCATCATACGCAAGATGGAGTTCAATAGACATGTCTTCATCTAATTTTGAAGAGATAATGAAAAAGCACAATATGCATGAAAAAGAAGAATTCAAATCATTGAAAACATTGAATATATTTTATCAAGCTGGTACAAGTAAAGCTGGTCATCCAGTATTTTATTATATAGCTCGCAGATATAAGTAAGTTCAACGTATCAAAGATATTTAATCAGAAATTTTCCTAATCTTTCAGCTATTTTAGACTTGGAGAAACAAATGGAGATTTGCTTATCTACCATGTTCTGCTTACTGTAAAACCTTTTTGTCATGCTCCATTTGAGTTGGTGATCGATTTTACTCATACCAGTTCAGAAAATAGGTTTAGGTAAAAACATATTGAAGTAGTTTGTTAATGGTAATTGAATGATTGCTTCTTTGAAGGACTGAATTTTTGAACAAGTGGTTTTATGTTCTTCCTGAAGTTGCATATGAAAACATACATGCAACATACGTTTATAATTGCAGTAGCTGGGTTCGTGAATATACCAAATATCACGATAGATTATTAGCTCCCTTAAAGGTAGTAATATTATAATAATAGAAGAAAGCTAACTTGATTTTATAAAAATTCTAGGGAAATCGAAAATTAGTGTTTATTGATTCAGCAGCAAAACTTAATGATGTGATAGAACCAGATCAACAGAAGCTTCCAGGAGCTACGCTTAGTTTAGATGAAGATTTAAAAGTATTTAATAACGCTTTAAAATTATCTCATAAGGACACCAAAGTTGCTATTAAAGTAGGACCAACTGCAATACAAATTACTTCTTCAGAAAAGACCAAAGTGCTCTCACATTCTGTGTTATTAAATGATGTTTATTACGCTTCTGAAATTGAAGAAGTCTGTCTAGTAGATGATAACCAGTTCACATTAACTATTGCTAATGAAAGTGGTCCTCTTAGTTTTATACATAATGATTGTGATACCATAGTTCAAGCCATAATTCACATTAGAAATCGATGGGAACTTAGTCAACCTGTAAGTTCTCTCAGAGATATAATATAGAATTTTCCTGACGTAAATTTTTTTACAGGATTCTGTAACTGTTCATCAAAAGATCAGACCAAAAGATGTGCCAGGAACTTTACTAAATATGGCTCTTTTAAATTTGGGCTCTTCTGATCCTAATCTTCGCACGGCAGCTTATAATCAACTTTGTGCTTTGACTGCCACATTTGATCTTAAAATCGAAGGACAGTTACTAGAAACATCTGGCTTGTGCATTCCTTCAAATAACACTATATTCATTAAATCGATATCTGAAAAATTAGCTACTAATGAACCTCATTTAACATTAGAATTTCTGGAGGAATGCATTCAGGGTTTTCGAGTGTCAAGTATTGAACTGAAGCATTTATGTTTGGAATATATGACTCCTTGGTTAGGAAATCTAGTAAGGTAAGTGCCTATCGAATGTTTTAAAAAACATACTTCAATTTGTTTCTTATAGATTCGTAAAACCTTCCGATGAAAGTAAAAGGCATAAACAAGTTTCACAAATTTTGGAAAAATTGATTCTATTAACAATAGAGGAAGTTCAGATGTATCCATCTATACAAGCAAAAATATGGGGATCAATTGGTCAAGTTCCAGAATTAATTGATATGGTATTGGATAACTTTATACACAAATCAGTTACTGCTGGGTTGGGATCATCAATGGTTGAAATAATGGCCGATACTGCTGTAGCTTTAGCTTCTGCCAATGTACAGCTTGTCGCCAAGAAAGTTATAGGGCGTCTATGCAAGGTACTTGATTTTTAGTATTATTCATTGTTTTGTTCGTTAATTATACAAATCTGTTTTAGGTTGTTGATAAGACGTGTCAATCCCCAACACCTCTGCTGGAGCAGCACATGATGTGGGATGACATTGCTATCTTAGCAAGATATCTCCTGATGTTATCATTCAACAACTGCTTAGATGTTGCTAGGCATTTACCATACCTTTTTCATACTGTAACATTCCTTGTGTGCTCAGGTTCATTAAGCATGCGAGCTTCTACTCATGGTCTGGTAATAAATATAATTCACTCCTTGTGTACCTGCACAAAACCATCTTTTTCGGAAGATACACAACGAATATTAAGGCTTTCACTTGATGAATTCTCGTTACCAAAGTTTTATTTATTATTTGGTATAAGTAAAGTTAAATCAGCTGCTGTTACTGCATTTCGATCAAGTTACAGACATCCAAATGAAAAATGGCTTGGAACTGAAAGAAGTTTTTCCGGAACATCTTCAGATCGGGAGAGACTCTCTTTAACTTCACTCGAAGTAATTACAGATGCCTTACTTGAAATAATGGAAGCTTGCATGCGTGATATCCCAGACTGTGATTGGTTAACAAGCTGGACAGCTTTGGCAAAAAGTTTTGCATTTTGTTTTAATCCTGCTCTTCAACCAAGAGCACTTATTGTTTTTGGTTGTATAAGCAAAAGTATAACTGACCATGATATGAAGCAATTATTACGTGTGCTCGTAAAAGCGCTTGAAAGTTTTAACGATATGGTATTAATTGAAGCTTTAGTTATGTGTTTAACAAGACTTCAACCACTATTGAGACCAGAATCACCAATTCACAGAGCTTTATTTTGGGTTGCCACATCTGTTTTACAATTAGATGAAGCCTCACTTTATGCTGCTGGTCTTGCTTTGTTGGAACAAAATTTACATACCCTTGATTCTCAAGGGATATTTGACGAGAAGGTATCATTAGCGATAACTTATAATAATGGTTTATAAATAACAAATGATTTGTTGTAGACTCTAGAGCAAGTAATGATGTCTACAAGAGAACCTCTGGAATGGCATTTCAAGCAATTGGACCATGCCGTAGGATTGAGTTTTAAAGCTAATTTTCATTTTGCATTGGTAGGACATCTTCTAAAAGGTTATAGACACCCATCGCCTACAACAGTATCAAGAACTTCCCGAGTATTAACAATGTTGCTAGCAATCGTGGCAAAATCACATAAAAGGGATAAGTTTGAAGTAACACCTGATAGTGTTGCATATCTCACAGGTTAGTACTTTACTTATATAATAATTACTTTAATTTTAAAAAAATATTTTTCGATAGCTTTAGTTGGTGTGTCGGAAGAAGTAAGAAGCAGATGCCACGTTAAACATTCTTTGCCACGTTACGCTTCCGATTCCATTTCCCAAGATAATTTCATTTCTGACAGTTTAAGTGGGTCCAATCAACAAACTGTTTCAGTTCAAGGGAGCAGTTCGGCTCCAACAGGTAGTGGCAGTGGGGTTAATAGAAGACAAAAATCATGGGATTTACTAGACCAATCAGCACTAGCACAAGCGAGACAACATAAACAACCTGCACCACATCAGGTGTGTATCTTAACGTTTCTGTAATAGTTTACATTATGTTATTATTTAGGTTGATTAGGTAGCATCAACTTGTTAGCAGTATTAACTTCTATTTAATGTAAAATTGTGCTGCGTCAAGTGAAAGTTTACTGTGAGAACCATTTGTTTAAGTAAATGTAGATCCAGCAGTAACTCATTTTACATGTGTAATAATTATATTAGTACTGATGTGCACGAAAAATTTGTTGCAATTGTACTAGGTGTTACAATTCCATCATACCACTCTACATAATTATGGAAAATACCTCTTTCATACATAATAATAACTAGATCCTAACTAACTAGGTTGAAACCTCGACAGCCAATAAGGGCTGGCGAAGTCTAGACTTGACCCAGAGCCCGGGGCCTCAGGCTAATGGTGGCCTGACCCGGCCTCTGTATCGCACCCAACGTTCTAGCTCGGTGCCAGTCCAGCAGCACACATCCCCTAATGTATTAAATACAGAGGCGCATAGTCCGCCCGTGGCCCCCGCCAAAGTAAGACTTGCCTGCCACATGCAGCGTTATATCTATTTTGCTCCGTCTCTTATAGTTAGCTTATCTTTTATGCAAATTAGTTTTGTTTAATGAAAATGAAAAGATAAGTATCGGTTGCTTCTGTGATATGTTCTCTTGAATGAGCTGGCCCAAGTACGAAATATGACTCACTTGTGCAGCAGCAATTGTACTAATTCTTGCCGCTTGTCTTGCCTGCCTGCCTGCTGTGGGGGTGGCCACCATTCAGAGCGCACGCGTCCTCTTCAAAACACAACGCTCATTTTCGGTGCCAACCACCAAAGAACAAAAATCTGTTGATGACTCTGACACTAAGGTAATTCATCTGCCATATCCCATTAGTAACGTCACACAAGTACGGCTTGAACACCAGCACAAATTTTGGAAGTAAATTCAATCAGTATGTAACATTCGATTGGTTTAAAATAGGATTGTTGAATTTTAAATTAGGTTTTACTAAATTTTACAAAAGAAATTTATTGGTAACGTTAACATTCTAAAATTTACTGTGCATATGGCATTGCTGTTCTATGCTCTGCATGTTTGTACACTAATTTCTATTTCTTTTGTTTTTATTTAGCATGACGTAGTATATGCCTTAAATTTCTATTCTAATCAAAGCTATTTTGTTATCATTTTAAAGATTCAAATTTTAGCTTATCATACTTGATTTGACCTGGTCTATATATCATATTCACTACTAATTTCAGAACCGAAGCACCCGGGTATCAGTGAGCAACGAAAACAACATACTATTAGATCCAGAGGTACTTACGGATTTTTCTACACAAGCTTTAGTTTCAACTGTAATGGCAACACTGGTAAAATATAGCACGGACGAAGCAGAAACTAGAGTGTTATACCAGTATTTAGCTGAAGGGGCTGTGGTATTTCCTAAAGTATTTCCGGTCATGTACGTAAATTCGTAAACTAATCTTTTCAAAAATAATCTTATTTGCATTATTTTTCAGCTACAATTTATTAGATATGAAAATTAATAATGTGTTAACAACATGCCACGATCAAGCGATCTTAAGCGCAGTTCGAAGTATCATTCAAAATATGATAGCTTGTGAAGATACAAGCCAGCAGCAACTTCATTATTTGCAAAGCTGTGGTTTTGGAGGACTTTGGAGATTTGCTGGACCATTTAACAAGGTAAATTTATTACATTCAAGGTGTACACACTACAAAAAAAATTATTAGATGCATCAATTAATGGAAATTCATGTAGGTTGAATTATAACTGTAACTTCTTTTACCTTTTTCTTTTAATTATTTATTTGTTCATTGGTTTACAGTAGGAATGAAAATCTTCTTTTTAATATTCTTTTATAATTTTATTTCATTAAACGTTTCGACAATAATTATTGTCTTCGTCAGTAATGACTTAAATAAGTTTTTTGAAATAAAAAATTAAAATTAAAATCTAAAATGTGTTGTAAATATAAAGTTTTTTGACATTATAAAGTATCAATGTTGAATATTGATGTTGATACTGTGCCATAATTGTATATTATGTAGGAGGAGTAAGGTTAGAGGATATATTACACTCAAACAAAAGACTAAAGGACTATTCAAAATGCAAGCAGCCTGTTTGAGGCCTATTTTGTCATTGTTTTTGTTTCTTTAACATAATGCATGGTTGCTTAGATATTAACTAAAAATGGAAATCTTCAAATTTCTTCGAAGCCAACTATCTGTAGTAAATAAGAATATGGAAAAATGGTAAATGCAGAGTGACAGGGAATTTCATTAACAATATGAAACAAATATTCCCACAATTAGTTTTCTTCACTGCGAAGATAGATCATAGATGTGAGTTATTTTAAATGTCACACGAGACATTTGGCTTTAAAAGAATTTGAAAATTTTTTTTAATAAATTTCTAGTCAATAATGGATTATTCTGAAGAAACAAAAACAATGTAAAACTGATCTCTAAAATAGGAACTTTCTCCCAATTTAGTTGTGGGTTTGAATCACCAACCGACTGTTATCAATAAAGTTCTGAGCTCCTAAAGTGACTTGCCCCCCAAATGGGGGAATGACATACGGGGACCTTTCTTCCTTTTCTAATCTAACAGACTTTTTCTCTTAGTTTACAAGATCCCAATGGTGAACCTCAAATCTTGGGCATAGTATATAATCTAAGCTGCAGTGAAAGAGTTAGTCGACTCTCACATTGGAACAACAGGCAATGTACAACTAGCAATCAGCAATATGCAATATTATTGCTATCAATTTGTTTACACATAAAATGTCCATGACTCTCACACCGAAGTAACGCAATATTGTCTGTCTTTTAGCAACAGATGTTGCCGGCGCTACAACTGTAAATTACGTAGTAACCTTCTCTGACATCGATTGAATTTTCTATTTACGATTATAATAGCCAAGGATGCAGCAAAAAAGGAAGTTACTGAAAAATTATGGAATACCATGTATGAGTTTTGTTAATGAAGCCTGTGACCAGAATTCCTTATTCTTCCCTATTTTTTTCAATTACCATCACCACAACAGCATACCCTCATCATCAGATGATAATATACTTGTGAGAAGTTGCTACACACAGTGTCAGTTGTTGCTTCAGTGTGAGAGACTGAGGAGAGGTGAAGAATGATATTGCCCGTTGGTTATTGCTAGTTGCAAGTTGTACATTGCCTATTGCTTCGGTGTGAGTACTTCTTAATTTCTGTAAAATAAAATGATTTTTTCTTTTTAATATGTCCCACTATACAATAAAATTTTAAAAAAAAACTAGATTCTGTAATTTAATAATTTAAATTGTTACACATTAGAGTTACTATCGTTATGATACATTTGTTCTTCTATCATCATTGTAATATAAAATGGAGGGAGATACTCCAGATCTGATTTTTATAATTGAATGAACCAGAATTAAAAGGAACTAACTCCACGAAAAGTGCTTTAAAGTGATTTCTGTTATTACCAATTGACAAGTTAGCATGAAAACTATAAGAAAACATAAAAAAATCAAAATGTCGAAAAATGGAGTCAAGTTCTTTTTAATTCTGACTCATTCAATTATCCAACAGCATTTTAATTTGAGGCCATCAGTCCAGGATCAGTGTCAGAGTATCTGGTAGTTATGGCAGAATTGCTTAAGATGCCTTTGGGTGGTAAACAAGATGGTGTATTTAAAGTTAGTTTGAACTGTCTTATTGGCCTCAATCAAGTTTTATCAATCTTCTTTCTTTTTTTGGATAAAGATTATGACATGTAAAGTACTACTTTTTGTTCTTAGTAGAAACTATAGTATGGTAATGCTGACATGGCACAATAACATTTATGCTTTTTAAAAGACAGCCTGCCTGAGGCAGCCTGGAATCGAGCTTCACCTTCCTGTTTTTCTTTTCTCCATTCTTGGGAGAAGACTAAGTAAAAAATAAACCTTATGAGATTCAAACGTGTAGAATACTATTTTCCTGTTCCTAGTAGAGACTATAGTCAGAGTTGGTGCTTGACACTTATGGTAGAATTCCTTAACATACTTTCATATGGTAAACAGGGTGATGCATTTAATGTCAGTTTCAGCTGTCTTATTGGTCATGGCGCAGTGCGTAGTTACTGTGACATCTATGGCAAGTTGCCGTATTTGCACATCTTTGCACCAACCCTGCACAAATCATAACTGTCTGATCCATAATGTGTGAACAACTACCTAAACTCTGTTTCACTTTATAGTTGGTACTGTTTAATAATTGAAATAATATTGAGAATACAAACATCTATGTATAGGGTGTAAATAAATAACACTGACAAACTGAGAGGGGAAATTCCTGGTGGGTAGATGAGTATTTTTTAAACTAGAATTTATGGTTGATTTGTCTTAGTTCCAAAGTTATCATTGTCAAGATATCGAAAATTGTTACTTAGAGAAGTTGTTAAGAAATATTTTCCAAGTATTTTAAAACTGCTCTTCATTACATATATGGGATGCACTCTGTAGCTGAAATACATCAAATTACAGGTGTTGTCTTTTTCTTTTTCATCCGACCTTGGGTATCTTACCTATACAGTACACCCTGTATAATTGGAAGTAAATTTAGAACACCTGGAAAGCAATTTCCTACAACTTTTATACTTTAACAAATAACAACAGTAGGGCCAGAAGTTAACATGTCTGCATACAACTTTCAAGACTGATAACTCCACAACTAAGATGAATCGACCATAGGTTCCATTTGAAAAAATACTTATCTAATCATCAGGAATATACCATATTGTTAGTTACACCCTGTATATAGAATGTGAATTATTAGCAATATTTCTAACATGATTTTGCTGACACATTTAAATGTTCGAGAAAAGTATCTATATTTGTATTTAAAATACAAATACCATGACAGTTACAAAAGTATTGAATATTTAAGCGTTTTTGAAAAATTAAAGTGCCACTTGCGTTGAGTTTGCCTGTGAGTTTGTTGCAAACTGTTGACATGTATATTTAATTTATATTTGAATGCTTTTCTAAATTTAAATGGTTTACCTTACTGAAATAATATTTGACCAGGCAAGTGTAAATTACTGCGACTTTTAATTGTGTACCTGAAAAACAGTAGTTTTCGTTATTGAAGTGAAGGTTAATTTACTAAGATCCGTAGCCTTTCATTAATGAAGCATAACAATTCTGTAAACTTGCAAATTATGTTGTTCCTATACCGTGTGTCCACATTTGAATGCTCACTATTGGGATTTCGGAAATTGTAAGAGATACGAAGTTGGTTAAATTAGAAGAAATTTTGCTATTTTGGAGATCAATTTGCTCATGCTTTTGTTTTTAGCAAATATCTAGTAAGCCATGAACTTTTTTGAAAAAACAAAAGCATAAGTAAATTGAACTCCAAAATAGCCAAATTTCTTCTAATTTAACCGACTTCGTATCTCTTACAATTTCCGAGATCCCAATAGTGAGCATCGAAATGTGGACACACTGTATAGGTTGAAATTAATATTACAACAAGCGAACAATCCAAGATAATATAATTTACTTTTACTTCACTCTTTCCAGAATCAATCTTTGTGAGTATTTTTTTAATAAAACTGCTGAGTGCTACTAATCTAGTTGCCATTAATTCAAAAATTCTAATTTAATAAAAAGATCATTTATACTTGCCTGGTATGTGTAAAAAGCCCTGTATACAAATAAAACATTTTTTATTTTTTTTTTGCAGTATAATAACACAGCAGAAAGTAGCGAATTATTTGTAAATTGTTTAGAAGCTATGGTAGAAACTTGTCTTCCCGTGGAAGAGTCTGAATGTGAAAATGGTGAAATGCAACAGTATCCTTCAATGTTAAGTGTCAGTTCAAATATGAATTTGTCATCTAGTTTATCGAGTCTTACAATGGGTTCACCAACAGAAAAAGAACGGTTTGAAACGCGAGACTTAGAAGTAGGTAGTAGTACATCACTAGGTAGATCTTCATTCAGTAAACAACGTAGTTTAAAGACAAAAACTCATGTACATTCTGAGGGTTCACCTATTCATAAGTCATAAAATATTAACCATAATTAGCGGATCTCATTATGTTTGCCAAATATGTATTTTTGTTGAAAGTTTTAAAATGTGTATATTGCTTAAAGTTATTGTATACAGTATACGTAAAATGAAAATTAGTTTGAATTATTAATCAAACTATATATGATTCTAAAAATGGCTCGCCCTAACTGTCTATGTACGTGCTTTGTTATGAAGAGATCAGTTCCTTTTTAATAGGTCCAGTAACTTGAATGTTTTTGTATAGAATTCTAATATTGACTAGTTTATTAGTATAATGTTATATGTGGTGCTATGGGAACCAATTTTCTATTGGTAATAGAGTGACCAGGTATAGGAAACTTAATAAATGAGTAATGCCTTAGAAATGTAAGACAATTAATATCAATTTTTTGAATATTGAACACCAAAAGCAGATTTTATTGTATATATTAATAATTTAAAATTTTTAAATAGACAACGATCCAGTTGTAAGCAAGCAAGCTTTATACAGTATTAGACATAATGTTATTGTTTAATTTTTGGAATGTGAATGCTCAAATTATACTTTGGCACCAATTCTAGACAATAGTATCAAAATTATTTAAGCTAATTGTAGAGATGTATGTCACATATTACATATAAACTATTTTAACATTATTGAAGTGAAGATATTTTTATATTCACTTGGTTGTGATGCTGATTTTAATTTAATAATAATAATAATCGTGGAAGTATGTTTTTTTTGCGAGTATGTTTTGTAATGCATTTTAAATCTCGCCGATAAAATGATTCTAGATGTAAGTGTCAGAAGAATAACGACCATGAAAATAACCAAAAATCATTTTAATTGTATTAGGATGCCAATAAGCTAAGAATCCAAGAGTTTTTAGTTCATCTAAATCCAGCATATTTAATATTAAATTTTATTAAATTGTAATTGTAAATTAGCTGTATTTAATTCACACAAATATTCCCGTGTTAAAAACAAATTAATGTGTATAAATAAAAAAAATATTGAAAATGCTGGCCGATCTAATATAATTAGTAGCGGATGGGTATCCGAAACCAATTAACTTCCGAGTCATAACCTGTCATCAGTTGACGAAATGGGGCGAGCCTATACTACTAGATATTAGTCAATAATTAAGTTCAGCAGGTGTTCACTTTTATAAACATTTGTAGAATCTATTTGTTTTTTAGTTTTTGTAACAATCAGATATGTAGGAGTATTTCTTTCTAAATTTTATTTAGTGCGGAAAGATTCAAAACGTCTAGAAGTTTTTATAAATTTTTATAACTCATTTTTTATAATTGAGATTTATCTAGGCATTAATGAAAATTTAGAAGATTTACTCCTTAATGTTTATGTACATTTTACAAATTCCTGTTAAATGTTGACCTTAATCTTCAGACATGACTAGATTTTTATTGTGATTTCTGTTTTAACGAAGTATTTTAACTTTTCAACCATAGAGCAATATACATACATAAAAGCAGATGTAAAGGCGTTCGTGTTAATATTCCCACTGAATATTTGAAACATAAAGCAATATTTAGAAATTTCTAAATTTTCTAAATAAAAAATTAAATTGTATAACAAACAATAACTTACTGTTAAAGATTTGAATGTAAACTTAAAGAAAATATTAATGTGCATGAACTCCTTTACAAGTATTTTATTTTGTATTGATTTTTGTATGCAAAGAAAATTTGCTTAGAGTGATAACAATTTTTTAAGCAATCTCATTAAGTATAGCATCGTGTTACTGTATTATCAGTAACCCTGACTGTAACTAATTGTACAATTTGTAGTTTTATTATGTATTTGTATTATTATGATCAAAATCCATCTCAGTATTGAAGTAATTTTAAGCTTTTTGTGTTCTGTTTATATAACATACGTAGTATTTTTATACCACTTGTAATAGCATTTTTTTTATGTTCCTGTTATCTGCATATTTCATTGAAAACAATTCTAAAATATACCTTCACCAAACTCCACATATCTCATAAAATGTAATTAAATGTACAAATTTTTTGTCGATGATTTTAAATATTTAAAGTTTTAAAGTGGATAGGCAATATTCTGTAATGAGTTAAAGAAATATTAAACGTTTTGTACATACCTACAGTTTAGTGTTATTAATTATTTGTTGTATAATGAATAATGCCCATCCTCAACTACCTTTAGTGCCGTTAATTCATAATTTTCGTTACAATTTCAATATTTAGTAACTGTTATTTTATTGAGGTAACACACATAGGTATAGGAATCTACAACTAATTTGTAGTAAGGTTAATTGCTTTACTGCGAGGTATTCTAAATTACGTTTAGGTTGTTGTGAAAAAACTTTCGACTTTAGAAACTTCTTACAACTCTCTTTGTGATAGTTTTACTAATGTGGAAGTATAAATTGTATGTTTATTAATATAATATGTACTTTAGAATAGAGCGGTGCTTTTTAATTAAACCATGTTTATCATTGATATCGTTCAGGTTTATTTTTATAAATAGGTCTTCTTTGTCATCATTATTTTTTTACTGTAACAAAGTTTAATATTCATCAAAGATTAGCGATGCAACTTTGCTGTGGTCAAAAGGTGATCTTTGTCCCAGTTATAATTTAATCTTTTTTTTTGATGATGATTGAAGTTTGTTACTCATTTTTAACAGTGTTGTGCATTGTCTAGATGATTTGTTGAAGTAATAACCTTTATCTTTATCTAGATGACGTAAAAGGATTGTATCTCTAGCAATCTAGATGAAAATTACATTTATCTTTCTTTTATAGATAATTCAGTACAACTACACATGCTTAGAAAACAAAAAATATTTTAATGTAACACCTCCTGTCCTCGAGTCATTTTCTATTTGGTATAAAAACATGTGTGAAGCACCAACATTAAAATAAGGGCAAAGTGTAAACCCAAACAATAATTATCTTTTATCTAGATAACTACAATAAGATTTTATGTTTTTTATTCATATAATAAAAAAAGTAGATTATCTGTCATCTTTATCTAGATGAAAAAAGATTATCTATGCACAACACTGATTTTTAGTCATGACTGGTTTTGTTTGTGACTAATTTTCTTGTACAATTGGTTTTTCATTTGTAATTGTTTAACCAATAAATGTATTAAGATGAAATATGAGTTTGAATTATAAGTTGTATAAGCACTAAATATTCTGTAGGATCAGGGCCCCGTCAGCAGGAGTGCAAAGCGTGCACCACACGCGGGCGGAAAATTAAGATTTGATTTTTGATACTAATTAAATTTTATACTTTCATTGGTGGCGGCTGGTGGCCTAACTTCAGGTGGTGCCCAAACCACGTGATCGTCGCTTGATTGGTTAAAATTGTCAGATTATACAGAAACAAACCAATCAAGCGACGAACACGTGGTTTTGGCACCACCTGAAGTTAGGTCACCAGCTGCCACTGACTTTCATATTCGAAAAAATAAAATATACATAAGCAGACTGCGGACAGATTTAATAATAAGGAAATAATTTTTAAAAATTCGCAGGGCTGACCAAGAAACAGTACATTTAGAAACCAACACTTAAATACTGACTTTCATATTTGAAAAAATAAAATATACATAAGCAGACTGCGGACAGATTTAATAATAAGGAAATAATTTTTAAAAATTCGCAGGGCTGACCAAGAAACAGTACATTTAGAAACTAACACTTAAATACTTGATTTTACAAATTATGTGCACTCCTAGAAATGCAGTTTTTTAATGGGCATTTTAATGGTTGGTATCAGTAAAATTCATAAACATCACAGCTGTTTTCAACAAAATTATAAACAGATAATTAATAAAAGGAAGCAATTTGTATTCCACACCAAATTGTATCCCTTCAACACGTGCATTTAATCTTTATTTAGTTTCTATCACCGAGTTTACACTGGAGATCAAGGGAGTACATGCGGGTTTATAAATCCATCGCTGTAGATTTCAGTAATGATAGATGATTTTTTTTTCATACTAGATGGTCAAGCAGGGTCAAGTAGGATCGATGCTGTTACATCACTGAAAATGATTTTTGGTAAAATATGTGATACATCGGTGCAAATAACTCTGAAGCAGCACAAAAATGCAACTCTTTTCTTACGAGCGTCCAAAATTTTAAATTCATATCTTCAATTATTATTTGGTATGACATTTTACTCAAGAGTAATACATTAAGCAAAATGCTGCAAAGTCCAATCATGAATATTCAGGCGTCTCTGGATTTCTTAAATAACTTAATAAAATATTTTCAGAATTAGTAAAAAGATAACAGCTTCGAAAAAATATTAGCGAAAGCTATTGATATAGATAAAAAATGAGATATACTAGAGGCATCATTTCCAGCTCATTGGAGTATACGAAAAAGAGTAAAACCCAAATACCTTACTACGAACATGTTGACGAACCTATTGTAGACCCTAAACAAAATTTTAAAATTAATGTTTTTCTAACTGATTGATCAAACATTGAAGTCTTTAAATGAAAGATTTGAACTGCATACTTTCAAATTTCACCAACAATTTTGGCTTTTTAAATAAATCTTTTAATTTATCTGAAGAAAATCTGATAAAAAATTGTAAAGATTTACATACAGAAAATGAATCAGATGCACTTTTCTGATTGCATTGTGTATTATTTCAGGTAAAGAATATTAACACTACTGGATTCTGCATCAAAAACTATGCAAGGAATTCTAGTATCAATTTGTTGTTAACTCTTCGGTTGTGGAAATATTAAGAGTCGTATATCTTTTTATAATTTGTAATTTATTAAATAAAGGTAACCACCCATAGTTTCGGTACCACAAAACACAAATCAATCATATTTTTCTTCTATTTACCAAAATGGCTTTTACATAATGCAACTGCTTTAATTTACTTGTTTGTAGAAGATATTGCAATACTTGAAACATTAATAATAAGGACCTGCAAAAGTGTTACTAAGGTAACCACATTAATAATGTTATGACCGATTCTTGCTCTACTTACAATTTTCATACAGCGTTGCAGAGAAATATGCGTTTAAAACGAACATTTTTATAACATCTTTTGCTCAATTTTTCAAAGAGAATTGAGTGGTGCTAATATTCTCCATCTGAAATAATACATCCGGTATATCATTTTATTATTAGGTTTTATGTCCTTCTTTCTATATCAGAAAAAAATTTTAAAAATATTTAAAAATAAACAAAAATCAGTGATGGTGTCTATTGATTTGCAAAATTCAAACAATTTAACAGAAAGAGCGATAAAAATTTTAAAATTTCCAGAGGCGCAGATTTTGAAGGCTGCACGCGGGCAGCTTTGTACTACACAGGGGCCCTGTGTAGGATTACCTAAAATAAAACATACATCCAGAAAACAGCATTTCTTAGTTGCTTAGTTCTGGAACCAAAATTCTGTTACATACTTTTTAATATTCAATTCCAAAACACGCTGTAGTTAATAAAAATAAAATGATTTTATGTAATGATTCTTTTCAAAATAAAACGTGACAATTTTACAAAACTTTTATTACAAAACAATATTTAAATACAATAAACCTACTTCATAAAATCAACAATTTTTTCAAACTTCACTTGATTTTAGTCATACAGGTTTATCATATTAAATATAATGCTACAGACAACAGAAACTTAACACTAATGACTAATACAATTTAACAAAACCAATTCTTAAACTTCCACTATCAAGACATCTTTTGAAATCTCTGCAGTTTTATTCCCTTCTTCAACTTTTCCTATAATCCAAGCTTTGCAGCCTTCAGATTTATAGATCTCACTACAATAATCTTCAGCAACTCCCTCCGGTAAACAAATCAGTAGTCCTCCTAAAATTATCATTAACATAACGTTATTCAAAATCCTTCTACAACTTACCTGATGTTTCTGGGGCAAGCCCAGATACAAGTTTTTGTTTGTTTCCAGTTACTTCAGACACAGCTAACATGTATTTTACAATTGGTAAAGTATGTATAGAAAACTTAACATTATTTGTTTGAAATTCTACCAGATTTTTAGCATGTCCAAGCAGTCCAAATCCAGTTACGTCAGTTGCACCATGTGCTCCATACTTGTGCATCAATTCTGCGGCTAAAAGATTAATTTGTTTATAAAGTCATACTTTATGTAAGACGTGATATTACCTTTTCGATTCAGTCTCATCATACTTGCAACAGCTTTATTATAAGTGTCTTTAACTTCTATTTCATTCACAACTTGGCTTATCTTTTTCCATCGTTCTGGATTTTCCATCCAGCGATTTACTGTACAAGCCATGTGAGTTCCCAAAGGTTTGGTTAATATCAAAGCATCACCTACTTGTGCATTTAAAGGGCTAAAATGGGAGAGGGTATACAGCAAAATATCTATTAAAACTATATTAAGTTATTACTTTATATATTCTTTTTCTGAACAAACTGAAGTTGCGATTCCTCCCATCATACACCAAGGATTAATAGCTGCACTTGTTACAGTAGCTGTTACACCAACAGATTTTGCATTATCCTAAAACGGACAAATTAGATACTAAATGACACAATCTTACCTTTAAATACCTTAAACCCTTTAATTACTAAAGGTATTACAACATCACGTTCTTGTTCAGATAATTCTGTACTGATGGATAGAACCATTTGTAACTTATCAACTTCAATCACTCCCGTAGCATAAAGATCACTAAGCACATTTGCACAAGTAATTTTTCCTATAAAGTTTTATTTAATAAATTTTAAGATTAATATGTGAACTATCATTAGTTACCCATAAGATATGGATCATCAATCAATGGATAGAAGAAATCAACTGTTTGAATTATAGAAAGATTGTCAAAACGAGTAGGAAGTAAACATGAATCTAAACCTATACCTAGAATTTTTCAAATAATTTTAAATGATTAAGAAATTAAAGATACTGATACATACCTATCCTAGTCTTATCTGTAGCATTTGAATTTAAATTTGGTTCAAGTGCCGCCAAGAAACCTGTTAAGACTTCCTGCGGAACTTTACACCCTCACCCACGTAAATCTGAAAATTTCGTAAGTCGAAATGTCTTTTCCAAGCCGAAATGACCAGGCTCAAACGGTACATGCTCTACTTGTTCAGCCATTTCTCCAAAATGGTAACTAACAGACAGTAATAAGCTGGTAATAAGATTACAGTGATAAGAAATTTGTAGTTATTTGGGTTGTTTTGACAAAAACAATTGTACTTTTTTTAAGGCACATTCACAAGCAATGCTGTATGATAAAGTAATATACACAGTGCTTCAGAGATTTTGTTCAATGAATACAGAAATAAGAAAATACATAAAAAAGGCAGAAATTATGTTTTGATCAATAACAATCAAAGCCGGGTAAACCTCTAGTTTATATAGACAAACTTGGTGGAAGTGTTGAAAGACTAATGCGGTATTGCCGGATTTCTCTCGATATAAAATAACGGGACATACCGATTCATTATTTATATTTTTATAAAACGAAATAAAGCTCTTTAAAACTGAATAACAAGTTATACATCAGGCAATTCCGGCCTATCTTGAAGTTAGGTAATGGGCCGCCACATTTAAAATGTTACGTTATGATATAAGGTTATGACTTCTCTTCTTTAGTTTCAGTGGCCTTTAAAAGCAATATGATGGTTTACATCGATCAGCCTACATATTCTGTTCAAGTGACTTACATTCACGTCAACAACCTGGAAACTAAAAATTAGAAGCATATTTAAGGTTAGGAGTGCTTCGACTGTAGCCTGCTTGAGAATCTTACCCATGCACACCGACGTACTTTTTTTTATAAATGTCTATTGCCGCCAAAAATAAAGTAAAATATACTTGTAAATTGCTACCTTAGAATTAAGCTGTTGTTAAATCACTTCTATCTAGTTTTGAGGTTATCATATGTCAAGGGAGGTCTATTTTTAACATAAATATTGTAAATATAAATATAACTATTTACAGTAAGAAAATATTGACGTTGTTTATTTATTTGAAGATTCGCACACGACATGGAAGGATCCCGAACGTTTGATATCGATCCGGCAATGTCTAGTCTTTTCTGGAGTAGTCGGCGGGTATTTGATGATTCACTCATCCTTGTAATTTACATGTAATTCGAAGTTTCTAGTATTTATATTCGTGACATTGCTCCCCTCTTAATTCTGATCATCCCGATCAGGTTTTATGTGGTTTCTGGCAACATGATTAAAAGTGCAGCATCTCCTCACGCAGCCCTTCACTTGAAATTCTCAATAACATGGTATCGTGGTTCGTTTCTTCGTGATAACAGTGTGACATAACTTACAGTTGCCATAACAAAAACCTTTCTTCCTTTGGGAACATGTTACCTCGCAGCCAAGGGTTAACGAGTAATAACGGTTGGTGCAATTTCCACCCTTGGTGCAGTTGGAATACAAGTAAAAGTAACAATCTACACTTTTACGGACCCTAGAGGGTTTTCCGCTTGCAGGATGGAAGCTGCAAACAGTTATTCTGATACCGGAGTCACGGAATATAACTTCTAGAATCCTCCGCACAATTCCCCAATATAAACGATCTAGTCCGCAATCGATTTTTGGCATTGCTAATCTTGGACACCCTTGATCTCCTACGTTTTTTCTTTGTTACCAAATAGAACAATGGTCTTCTTCCATCTTGCAACCTGAGGACCCGCCAATATCTGAGCCTTGGTTTTGAACCTCATTTAACCTTTCATTTCGTTTTCGGAATTGATTAGCTATTCCTGGAAACATTCTTAAATCACTGAATACACAGTGAACCAACCCGTGATCTTTGGAGACTTAAAAGAGATTTTGTACTTTATCTACTACTGCCCCGTTTCGTTACTTGCCATTTGCATAAATTCTTGAAACTGTTAGTCGGACGCCGGTTTTACAATTTTTAGTCTTGGAGGCTCGTCGCCTTCTTCGTCTTCGTTATAACTGCCTCTGTAGACCACTAATCTATTGATGTGGACAATTTTGGGTTGTGTTCTATCAGTCTTCTTTATGCGATACACTACGTGGTTTATTCAGTTGTATGGACCTTCCTAGTTGCACTATAGTTTCTGGGAGACTCTTACGGATTATAAAGCGATACCAAGTCACCTTCATTAAATCCTCCCTCTTCTGCTTTTACATACATACTTTTACGAGCCATGGATTGAGTCAATATTCTGTCGTAGGCTCTCTACATATGGTTCACCAATCTCCTCATTTCCAGGTGGACTTCCATAAACCAGGTCACATAAAAGTCTTAATTCTCTTCCAAACACCAATCAAGCCGGCGTAAAGTTCGTTGTTTTGTGACTCTCTGATTTTCGAACACCACCTTAGACAAATGTTTACTCAGTGTTCTGTTCATTCTTTCCTCCATTTCATCTGGTTGTGGATATTGTGGAATCGTTCTGGTCTTCTTAATGCTCAACAACTTGCACGTTTCTTAAAACACACTTGATTCAAAATTTCTGCTTTGGTCAGAGTGAATTTCTGATGATACTCCGAACCGATAAATAAAATTCTTCAGCAGAACTTCGGCAAACGTAATTTTTTCTTGGTTAGGCAAAGCATAAGCTTATGCCCATTTAGTGAAATAATCCATTACTATCAGGATGTACTTGTTCTCTGCTTCGGTTTCTGGAAAGGAGCTAGCAGTATCGATAGCTATTCTTTCAAAAGAGCTGTCGACGTTGTTTTGCTTCATTGCGGCTTTTCTCCTTCTACCAAGACCATTGGCCACAGCACACGTTTCACATTCATGGCGCCAGGTCTTGACGTTGTCTTTCCAGTTTACCCAGTGAAATCTTTCTCGTACTTTCTCCAACGCCTCCTTTATCCCCAAATGTTAGCCTGACGTTCCATCACGGTCGTTTACTGCTTAGTGGGATTAGCTGTTTAGTGACAGAGGTGACATTGACTTTCTCAAAGGCTTATTAGAGAATTCCATTGTGTCCAATAGCTTTTTCGTTCGAGAATTTGGACATCAGGATCTCTTTGTTGTTTTTCGTAAATGGTCTCTTCTGCTTATCCATCAGTTCTTGCCACTCTAAAGAGCTCTGGTTGCTTACTGTCCATTCGAAGGCAGTGGCTACAATTTTCTAAACAGGGCCTTCTTGACAAAGCTTTGGCATTTCAGTATATTATACCACATCGACACTCAGTGTGGAAATTGCATTTTTGTAATCTTTTGATCTGTCTCCTTACCCTTCGGGATTTTGAAATTGTAGTAACCATTTAGGAGCCGTTAATAGAAACTCGCGGTCATACAAATACTAATGAAAGTGTTTCAATGTTTGGACGACGTCCAGTAATTCTCTTTGAGTCACACCTTTTTGGTTCAGACAAGACCTTGCTAAAATAACCAGTAACTTTCTCTTGGCCATTTTGTATTTGCGAAAGGACACCACTAATCCCAACATATCAGTAGATTGTGGATAACTTAAGGCAGCAGTACTGGATAACTTCCTTTTCAAAGTTTCAAAAGCTTCATGGCACTTGTCGGTCCACACAAATCTTCTTGCCGCTTCGGTTGATCTGTGGAGTAGTTTTGCGATGTTGGCAAACATTTTTCAAATTCAGTTTTAAGTAAGCACTGGGAAATCCTTCTAACACTTATTTTAAGTTTTTGAGATGATCTTCAAATGTCTTTCCAAAACATTAAACACGTTTTGCCCAATAAATCTCTTAACACTCAAGTTCATGGGTCTCTCGAATATAACTGGAGACCAAAGAGCATGACGATAAATTGTCACATTCTATGACAGTCAAGAATGTAGTTTTCTCTTTGTCTTCAACTTCCACTTGCTGGTAACCACTTTTTAGATCAAACGTAGAAAGCCATTTAGACCCTGAAATGTATCTAAGGTGTCATTAATATGAGACAGTGAGTAACTATCGTTCTTGGTAATCTACGCAAAAGCGCGTCGTTTCATTCTTTTTTCCACTAGAATTACTGCCAAAGCCCAAGGACTACTGGTAGGTTCGATGACACCTTAGTCTTGCATTTCGCTTAACAGCGCCCCCGTCTCTTTTCGTTTGACCTGTATCGATCTTGTGTTTTATCAGATTTTTTTTTCTTGAGTCAATTGCCCAAAAATTTCTTTCACTAATTTACACACTTCTTGAGGCAGTCGTTTCAGACACTTAGTTGGCCGACTCTTTATAATGGCTCACTCAATTCACTGGGTCCAACTTTCTCAAAACTTTTTCCTTGAATCACAGGATATTTATTAGCATTCATGATGCAGATCGGGATAACAGCTGCTGGTCTGACCAATAATCTTCCCATAAACACACCTTTAGCTTCATTTCGTTCTGGTTCGGCAATTGCGATGCTGATAGTCTTTTGGATCATCTTCGGTATATACTGGAATAAGTTGTTTTGTTTTGGTCGGAATTTCTATATCTTCTTGGAGGAGGAGACGCACGCTGAATAGTCTTGTTTCGGGCAGAACCATGCTAACTTGAGTGTTCTTCTTTCGACATCAATGACTACTCCATAACTCTTCGTAAGATCGATACTCAGAACAGCTTCGTCTATTATCCGAATTACAGTCATTCTGTGTTCAAGCAGCGCTGCTCCTAGCATCATCTTGATTTTGATTTTGCCGTATACTGGTATGTCTGTACCTGTTGCGGTTTGGATGCAGAAACTAGCTTCAGATGCTTTATCAAATTACCAAAATCTACATTTTCTTTTCTCAACTTGAGGAGACTATTGTCATCACATTGTATTTTAAAAATCTCGTTCTTGATACTGGTCGACTTCTTGAATTTGGAGCACTTAAATTTTTGTATGTTATCTTTATCCGTGACGAAAGCATTTAATTCTCTTACGGATAGGAATTCTTCTTACATTTTTGTCTTTTACTACTTTATCCATCTCCAGACCGCCATTTGACTAATCTTCTTCGATAGTCTTTAACAATGAGCAGAATTGGGTTGTATAATTATAACATAAGTATCATTATTTTGAAAATGTGTTTATCGTTTAAAATTATCTATAATGATTTTCAGGTAAGAAATAGAAGAAACTATTAGTTGCAAAACACTATATAACATCAGAAAAAAGCGCAGTCACTTCATTCTTTGGTATTCATCTAGAGTACAACTACCCCCTGGCACGCCCCTGTGTGGCCGATTCTACATCTTCTTTCAACTCTATCAGTTTCAGAGGAAATGTTCTCATAAATCTTTAGAATGGTTAGTATGACCTCCAATCTGTCAGTGTACCAATAATGGCATGTTAAACGTCGATTTCAAAATGGAAAAAATCAGTCAGTGCTGATATGCTTAACAGTTGTGTTCGTTGATTTTTGTTCGGTGGCATTTTAAGCGTTAAAACTACAGACCTATCCACCAACAGACGTAAGATATAAGTTAAAAGGTAATACGATGTTTAATATTTTTTATTATACATTTTTATGTTAGGCCTTTTCCTTTTAATGTAAATAGAAACGCCGGTTGATGTGAACGTGGCTTCAGTTTTGTACCATTGTGATCTCAAATAGTGTAAACGATATGTCGGTGTTTTGAGAACAAGGGAAACAAATCGATAATAAATCCATCATAATGAAGACGGCTACTGAGCTCGGTCCGAGTAAGGCTTGCAAGGATCCCTTAGCATCAACGAAAAGGTTCAGGTAGGTGTGTCTTGTAACGAAATGAATATATTGAGTGAGCATTCGTTGATTATAAGTTTGTTGGGTTTTTCATAAACACTTGTAATTTCTGTATTTTCTGATTTTTGTATTTTTTGAATCTAAAGTTTGTATCAAAAGAAAATTAATGATTAGTTTTCGTAATATATCTTCAGGTTATGTTATGGCATACACAACAAATGTCCAATTAGGGCTTTATGATGTACTGTATTTTATATTGAAGTCAAAAAAAAAGGTTAGAGTTTTCTTATTTTCGTTATGAAATCTGAAATAACCGTAATATTGAAAACAATTGAATGTTATTTCAAGATGTCATAATCGGTCTTCAACAAAGTGGGTTTTACACGGTGATATCAGCGTGATATGTAATTCAGATGATAACTAAATAATAACAAATATTTGTAAATTGGACGTGTGACAAAAAAAAACGGACCGGAACCAATATGGAAGCAGAAGAATTTATTGTGTTATCTTATATGAAATTAAGTTAATACTGGGATTTAAGTATTTCTGTAAAATTACTTATTAACTTAAGAAGCACATACCGGAATTATATTTATTTTAGTTTTGGAATTAAAATACGACATTAATAAAACTAATATGTACTTCAACAACTAAACAAAAACAAGTCTATCAATTGTCAGAATGTCAAATCCGAATTAAGAATTTAAGTTTTGAAATATTTTCTAGTTATACAGGGTGTCCCTGAAAACAACTGACAAACATTAACAGTAGATTCTTGAGACAAACTCAAAGCGATTTAAGCCAATTCACCTATGTCACATCATAAAGTCCACCGTTTATGAGATACAGGGTGTTACAGTTAAATTTAAAATCTCTTATACTTTTAGTAATTCAAGAACAAGCGAGATACAGGGATGACATTTTTTACATTGCTGTTACTTTAACTGTTTATTATTTTACGTAATTTTGTGTTTAATATTCTTATTAAGAGCGGGGAAATGAGAAGGGGTTAGCTCATTACCCTAAAGAAAATTGCTCGCCACTGAAAAATTAAAAATTTTCTCTACTTTTGATTTGACAAAAAGTCATCTTGTATTTTTCCGTAGAATGCGTCATTTTCTAGTAAAATTAGCCTTTTCAAAATCTTAAATTTAACTAGCATGTAGTAAGATGATACGTTGTCTCAAAAACAGGATATAATTATTCGTATAGCATTTCTCGACAGAAATTAAGCCTACTTTGCGTTTGCCATATAACTTTCTTCGCTAAAGTGTACCGTTTTCGAGATACAGGGTATCAAAATTTCTTGTTTTTAGTTAAACGTTGACACCCCGTATCTCGAAAACAAAGCACTTTTAAGAAAAGTTATATGGCAAAGTAGGCTTAATTTCTGTCGAGGAATGCGATATAAATAATTGCAGAGCTCAGAACAAATCTTCTCCATAAAAGTATACAGGGCGTTACATACGTTCATTAGCGTGTTGTAGATGTTAATTTAAGACAAAAGTTCTAATACATTTTTTTCCTAAGAAAGATACAAGAGGGCGCCAAAAAAACGGGTTTTTGGTCATAATAATAACTATACGAGATAAATTGATGAGACTTCGAGCACAATATGACTGTCTAATTTTCTACAACTCGCCCGAGTCGAGATTTGAAAATACTCAGTGTCGGTTATGGGAGGGAGCACAAAATCCTGTTTCTACGATAGTGTACAAAAGTCCGTCTTTCTCGAAAACGGTTAGCTTGAGCGACTTGACACAAGAGTACCTTTTCTTAGTAAAAAGCATTGCTATTTATGATTATGATACTATAACTGCCAAATTTTGAAGCTAAGAGAAATTGTAAGGGAAAAAAAGGAGTTTGTGCCCCCCCCCTCCCACAATCGACACCTATGAGACACCGCTTTTAGCGCTCTATTTAGAAAACTGTACCTTTCTCACGAGATATTTTAGGAAAAAAATCTTGTTAGAACTTTCGTCTTAAATTATGTAACGTATGTTACACTCTGTATAATTATGTTATAGGTACCATAATCTTCAAAAATTACACCAAATATGTACCTCTAGTCAGCGATCAGTACAGGGAGGGGCGGTCAATACTATGGTTTGCAGGTTTGTGCAACCTCCAACATCCTACCACAAACACATGTCGAAACTACTTGATACTTGATCTTGGTTTGCAAGACGTGTACAAACCCAATAGTTACATTGAGCGCCTGTGCATTGGTGAGTAATTTTTTTCATATTAGCTGTGCTGCTCAAAGATGTGTAATGGTTTCTGAGTAAGCTCAAAAATGCTTCAGTTAAGCAGGCTCACGCCGTATGGAAGACTTGTTGTGATTGTTGTCTCATAAGCGTACATGTAATGTCATGTTTGCCTCGCAATCACAACTGAGACTAACGGTTCGTGAGCTCGTCGTGGTCTGTTTTGCAGACATTCCGATTGCACGTTGAATACAAACCGCCTATCATATGTAGCTTTATAATGACACCTATAAATGCTGCAACCCCCACATTTTTTTCACCACGAGCCGCACTGACTGTACAGGGACAAATTAGCGAGTCATTCCCACTTTGAAATTCTTGTTCTTTTTGAATTTTCTGGTAATTTGTCCAACATGGATTGTCTTTAGAAAAATACTTTGAACACTAAGGCTGAGCTCAGACAGCCCGACCAGACCGATCGTCCGCGATCAACCAAAATCTCAAATGCATATAAATGTTAACGTCACACCACCGTCCTTAGGCTGTAACAGTTGCCTCGTAGGCTGTAATCCGATACCGTGACGTAGCGAAATTACAGATCATCACCAAGATGGTTATGATTTTATGAATTAAATATAGCGTCTTTCGTTGTACACATATCAAATTATTAGCTGATGGCTTACGAGACGAGCGTAATAGAATAATCTAGAAACCGTGACATCACCCTGCATCGAGAATAGGTCATCTAGCTCGATCGTCAACAATCGACCAGTTTGAAAGTACGAATTGGTTTGAAATTTGACTGCTGTGGTCGACCCGGACGATGCTGTATGTCCGTTGTGAGTTGCGGTGTATTCGTAGTATGAGCGGGCGCGCTCAGTGTGATTGCCTTTGCGATAGCAGTAGCGGTGAAGCTGACGGATAACTAACGACCGGTTCGACGGCGGAGTTGACTCCTATAATTCTCTTCGGACCGACCAGGTGACCATAGGTTACTTTTTATCCTGAAATCAAATACAAAGACAAAGTTCACATATGACCCGTTTTCGAAATATTGGAGAAAATGGTTTTTTTCTAAAAACTTTTGCTCGTATCTTGCTTATTTGAAAAGCTATCTAAAAACTTTATGGGCATTATTTACTACAAATCTAATTTGCAGTAACATGGCACACTATTACAATAGCTTTTTGTCAAACGTTACTGTTTTTGGCAAATATAATCCTTTGATAAATCTATAGTAATCTAAACATATTTGAGAATCTTAAACAATTATCTTTTTAGGTAAGTCATGGCCAATATGCATTCCATTACAAAAAACACCATCTGCGAATGCAAAGCATAACCACGACGAACTCCGTTTTGACCATGTTACTAAGGTAATATCAAAAAACTAAAACTATACGTATCTCTTATTTTTTTGATGTAGAATACGATTCTAAAGTAAAAACAAAATTTTTGGAAATTTTTCAAATTTTGGCGGCCATTTTGACCCTGTTCCCGAAGAGATCAAAAAAACGAAAACACCACAGGGTCTTTAGTTTTTGATGTAGAATTTAATTCCTTGATGTAAAATACGATTCTAAAGTAAAAACAAAATTTCTGAAGATTTTTCAAATTTTGGCAGCCATTTTGACGAAGTCAAAATTTCAGAATTTCAAAAAAACAATGCAGACACAGACTTCACAAATTCAGTAACGACTCCAAAGGAGTTTGTTGAAAATAAATTGCATGGCATTTGTTGACAACAGTAAAGTTTGACAAAAGGTTAACATTAAATAAGCAAGATATGAGCAAAAGTCTTTTTTAGAAAAAAACGATTTTAGTAAGCAGACCACGATATTTGAATTTTGTTGTCACATTTGAATTCAGGATGAAAAAGTAGCCAATAGTCATGGAAACCATTTTCGCTATCATCGATATTAAGCCAGATATTGCAATGTCGCATAATGACAATCAATAATCTGATCCACCCTGTTACGTACAGAGACAAGTTGTTCCCGAAGTAAGTTCCCCGTTAATTCAGGGATTGTAACTATAGTTCATTCTAAGCAAAAGAATTGTTATAAACGTAGGCCCTCTGGAGTCTCGTTTCTGAGATACACAGTATTGAAAGTTATGAAAAAATGTAGTTTTTTTAGAATATTTTTAGTATGGCTTATTTTACCCAAATTCGACACAATGTTCCCTCTTTTTTAGTGTGGTGTAATTTACACAGTGAAATTGAACAAAGTTTATATACAGGATATTTGGTTAATAGTATAGTTTTTATTAGTGAAGCTGAAAATTTAAACTTTCACAGTACTTTTTGTATTCCTGTCATTCTTCTCGAAATCCAACCATTTTTGAGTAAAATTAGTTTTTATTTTTTATATTTACTATTATTTCGTTAAAAGATTTTGTTACTAACAAAAACTGCAGTAAGCTGATTTCAAAATAATTTATTTAAAAAAATATTGAACTAAACACTAAAATAGTTTTGTATAATTATTATTTATTAATTGCTTTGTTCCTTGTATCTTAAAAATGTGACTCTGAAGGACCTATGTTTATATTAGGAACTTGTTTGTCAATTATTTTTGTACATTAATAATCAGTCAAATGAGAATATAAAATGGCACCATCTTGATTAATGTTAAATAATATTTACCTTTTAAACAGTTTGTAAAGAAGAATGCAAGGTATTCTCCAGAATGTGTTTTCATTTCCATTCAGTGCATGAAGTTTTAGGTAATGGTTAATTGTACCTGCAAAAATGTATAAATCAGTCGCTTATGTATATGTATGAATTAATGCTGTTATTTACCTGCATATATACAATAATCTTGCAACAAATACGCTTGCATCATCCTCCAGCTTCTGCTTTATAGTTACATGTATTTTTTCCATTCTAACATTGCTAACAAACCATAAGGGCTCATAGAACTCTCACTTGTAAGAGTAAGAAATATGACATATCATAAATTCTCAACAGCTAAGAAGTTACAAGCAATTAAAAATTGACACGATATCAAAACTTACTACCATTGGCAAATGCTCTAACTTACTGCAAATGTAAAAAATTAAATGCTTAGTTTTGACATTTGTGTCAATTGATGTTGATATAAATTAAGAAAATGGCGTGTGTTTAAAACCTGAAGTCACTTCATAATCAAATTGCAACATGTGTATTATTATGTTCCTACAACCATTTTATGTTCAGGGTGTTTTAATGGTTTGTAGACTGAAGACAGCTTTGATATATTTTTTTAAAAATAGTTTTCTGTAGCTTTTTTCTTATTTTTAACATTAGGATATGTACCCAAAAAGTTAGCCCTGGACTTAGGACACCCTGTATATGAACACTATTACTTGTACATTATTTACGTTATCAAAGGTGCTGGGTTTGCTAAAAGTTTAAAAATGCACACATGATGCTGATTAAGTGATTACTGAATTATTCCAAACTGTTTATATAAATGCATCTTATCTTTTCTAAGTAATTGCATGTTGGTCAAATCTCAAATAATGAAGAAATTTATTTTGATTATTGTATCAAACTTAACGATAAATAAATTAATTCCAGTATACAATTGATGCTTGATATTGTATTATAGGTAGCATTTTAAAGATGGAATGCTTGCACTACTCTTTCATTATAATAAAAAGAAAAAAAATATGGACACAACAGACCAAACTTATATTTGTAACAAAATAAACTTTTTGCGAAAGAATATTTACAGTATCTGTTAAGTAGGTCGTAAGGTAGTTGGTTGATACGAACATAAAATATACGAAATCCTTTTAAAGAAGTTATTAGAACATCCCAAATAAAGTGAAAATAAATTAATTTCAACAAGGTGTACGGAAAAAACTAAAAAAATCATTGATAGGTTTAAATATCTAACTGCAGGTAAGTAGAGTAAGTTAGTAAACAAAATATCTACGTTTCAATACATAATTATTAACAATGTTTGTTCTTTGTAGCTAAGAACTTGTTTAAATTAAATAATAATGACTCCAGTTTATTGCTAATGAATCTTTTGATCAAGTCTTAATAAGAGGGATAGTCAACAAAGATTTCTTCGAGTTAATTTAGGTAAGTTACCAGTTTTTAAGATAATTTCAAAATAAAATTAAATTTAAGTGAATTTTATTTACAAATGTTATCTAGAAACCACCTAAAATATGTAAAATAACTACAGCACAAAACACTGGACATTATAGGTTTGTTACCAATAGCCCAAACAGGATTTTGGTATCTTGCAAAAACCTCCTCTTAGCCTATGGAATTAGTAAACTTGAGTTTGGTTGACTCAAAACAACAACTGGAGTTGGGAGGGGGACGCCAGGATTTTGGACATTAAGGTGCAGACGTTTTTTCGATCTGTGCCCTCCCTCTTTACCAAGAAGTATCTAAGGGGATCATATATGCAAGGACCATAAAAAGTACGTTTTTTAAAACTTTATTAAGCAAATCCAAACAAATGAACAGTTATAAAACTCAAATAAAAGAACGATTTTTATGTAACATTTTCTAAGACTAGTTAAACAAATCTTATAATTTATTTAGAACCTACTTTGCTTAATTCGTAGGAATATAATACATATATAGGGTCTCTGAAGTTGTAGTATCTATATTAGAATTTGGATTTTGATTTGTTCAAATTGGACAGTTCAGTTCAGAATCAAGATAAAGTTACTAGGTTTGCCAAATCCCAATCAGAATCTTTGTAGAATATTCTTATATAAAAATTAAGAACTATTTATTTATACTAAAAACAAGATTTAAAAGAAAAAATGAAATTTATCATAAAACTAAAAAATACTGCATTGCTTTGTAATAAATTTAATTTCTAGAATTGGATTCATCCAATTAATCAAATTTATAGCCTTTTTTGGTTAAGTTTAAAATGACGCCATAGTAATTCAAATCTACCAACAATAAGGTAAATCTGTCGTACAGACAAAATGATAGAATCTAGTAAATCTTTCATATGGTTTTCATATTCAAAGATTTTGTTTAAGTATTTAAGTAAATCTCAACAGCTTTATTTGAGGTTATGAATGTAATTTGACAATACATCAGTATATGATGTCATCTTAAACTTACTGTAAAAAGACATTAAGGTTCGTACTTGGTACTGAATTTCCAGAAACCCTAATAATATATTTAAAGTAAGTTAACACAACCTTTAAAAACAAGAGATTTTGTGTACCTACACTATTACACATATAACACAGACATTTTATAAAAGTGTAAAAAGCAGGTACCGTACAATTGCACTATAGTATGTTTCTATGAAGAATGCAGCTTAACCTTTTTTTAATACGACTTCAGAATACAACTACTTACAGTGTAAAAATCAAACAAAAATATACTTTTGTATAGTATATCTTTTCAAGTTTCTTATGTTAATAATGAATTCCTCAACAATTCAATGAAAACTTTGAGATAAATTTTGAAACAAAATATAAGTTTTTATTATTAACTAAATTTAAATTAAATAGTACTTCTAAATAACAAATATCTGCTAACTTAATATGTAACTTACATTTACTTTTACCCATTTGGCAGTTATGATTTCTATTTTAATCTTCTATTTCTTTTACCCATTTGTGATCAAGTGCCATAGCAGCCGTTGCTCTTAATTCAGGTTGGGGTTCAATTAAACGGTTTATAAAATCTGCAAATACTGCTGCTTCTTTGTTCTTCCAGCGAAATTTGTCGATAAGAACATTCTCCACTGGCCAAATTTTGGTTTTTCCAAAATCAAACTTTTTTAGTTTTCCTGAAAACAATATCTAAATATAAAAACTTATATATTTTTTTCAAAATCAATAAATTACCATCATCATTAAAGTACATTTTTGACTGATCTCCACTTAAAGCCATATCTTTTGGGATTTCACTTAGTGCTTCCCATATTAAACCTAAATGATGCTCAGTAGTAGACATGTTCGGTGTACTCTTTGGATGAAACAAAAATTCCCCTGTACACATTTCAAATGCTATGCAACCAATGGACCACATGTCTGCTGGAAAACTGTAGCCTGCTTCAATAAGGACCTCCAAAGCTCGATACTGAATTGTTTGTATTACTGGTGAAAATTGCTGATTCTAAGACATAATTTTTTAGATATATTAAGTGTAGAAGTGGTTTATTATACATAGGAGATTTACATAGAAAATTAGATAAATGTAAATATTGCTTTCCTTATTTTACATTAAAACTGTATAGGAAGAAATTCTGGAGTTTTCAGAGAAATATTCAAATCAGCTTTCAGTTTTTCTATGACCTTATTTGAACTTAAATAAATGATTAAAAAGAATTAAATAAAATGATGAATAAAAATGAATGCATTTACACATATGCTTAATATAATATTACCTCCCAGCATGCATTTCCAAAATCTGCTATTTTGACTTGAATATTAGGATTGATAAACAGCAAGGGACGACGACTTAGGGAAGACATCTTGATGTCACCAGTCATTTTCGTATCATCATCAGTAAAACTACTATTGTGCGAAGATGATTCAGTTAGAGTGGTTGCAGTACTATCTGGCTCACCATGCAATTGAATATATTCTTGCCATTCCAAAGTACTCACTACAAAACCAAACTATTAATGTCTATAACTACTATGTATTAAGGATTATTAATACAATAAGATTTGGGCTTTTGAACTCCAAGTTGGTTAAAGCGATCAACATAAGCAACCATTTCATTAAGATTTGATTGAGTAGGAACTATTAAAATATTCTCAGGTTTTAGGTCCGTGTGAATAATATTACAGTCATCGTGCAAAAACATTACTCCTTCCAGAATCTAAAAAAGTAACCCTTTATAGTTGTAACAAATACATCTAGATAATTGTTAATAAACCTGTTTTAAAATTATCTTTGCACTTTGTTCATAAAATCCGCGAAATTCACTTTTCATTAGCAAATCAAGTAATGATGGTCCCATCACATCAAACAACATACACTTATGTTTTCCATTAATACTCCATTCATTGAAGTACGAGTAATAAGGAATAATCCTACTATAACCATCAGTATTCTCACGACCTTCATTTCTAATATGTTGCAATATTTTAACTTCATCTCGACCAGCAATTCTGTATTTTTTTGCTGATTTTATTACTTTTATTGCAAAATGTTGAGAGCTATAAAAAATACTACTTAGTTTGAAAATTATTAATTTAAATTTTTTCTAACATACTGTACTCTATGTTTTGCCAACCAGACTGTGGAAAATTGACCCCAACCTATTTTTCGTAAAATTTGATACTCCTTTTGTGGACCAAGTACTTGACTGACCCTTATTGGCATATAACCACCAAATCCATATTTTTCAAGATCTTCAGATTCAGTTTGGCAGTCATCGATCATAATTTCATGTAACTCTTTCTCTGTTAATTTAGTTGGATTTTGTATCATTCCAAATCTACAAAAATTACTTCTAGCATGGAATAATTTGACATATTTACACAAACAATTATTTCATGTAGTTATTTATAAATAAAAATCTATATCACTTAAAGAAAAACCTAAGTGCATGACTAAAAAGCTGTAAACTGTTTTAATTTAACACAAAAGCTTATCTACTTCACATAGGTATACTTTCTTATTTAAGTATTTACATTAAAATCTAAAACTAAAATATATAGAGAAAGCTATAAATAATGACGAATTTCTGAACTCCACTACAATTTAATTTATAAACAATCTTCTGTTAGATTAACAACAAAAGAAAAGGTAGTATAAAGTTTTATGTATGCTTACTGTTTGAAAGTTCGATCACAGGAACTTGATCGAGGCACTTGGCAAACCTCTTTCGATCTTACATTTAGTAGATCTCCTGCATCAAACGATCTTCGTTTTTGTTTATGCTTATCAGATGACATAGTTAAACAAATCTTTCCTCAAAAGATGCAGTTGATGTTATTAGCACTAACTAACTAACGCTTTGACACCTAAAACAGTGCAAATTGATGATGTGCTTATTTAAAAGGGATCACAACACAAAAATCGTAATTTATTTTTTAACATATTTTTGTAGGTCATTGAAATGGAATTCGAATGGGCTAAGTCCCGTTTTGATACCTGGAATAGTTATGTAAATATTGCTGTTTAAAGATTTGAGTGTGACGCCAAAGCGCAAGACGGCTGTGTTGTGTCTATCTGCAGCATTGTATCAGGAAACCGATTTATTGCACTTTTAGATCAAATTACACTTTGCAAAAAATACATATCAATTCCGTTATATTATGTGGATTCTTTCAGTAAGTATTTAAGACTTACCGTAAATATATAAGGGTGAAATATTCATATTTTAAATCTTCAATTTTAAAAATTTCAATCGAGTGTCCAAATTAAAATTTGTTTGTTTATTTTTAGAATAATATTTATTTATGTTTTATTTTAAAACGAAATTAAACCTTATCAGTTTGAATCTGTTCGTGAGAATTTTGAAGAAGCAAGTGATAGTAATTCTAATAAATAACGGATATTAAACACCACATCAAGAACAAGACAGATTAAGAGGTGTAAATGAAGGAATTGTAGATGTTGACTGATGAGGAAAGCATGTGTTGTGTTGAAAAAAAGTCAGTGGAAAAAGTTAAAAATGAGGATTTTTGTTGTTACCGAGTACCCCCAATTTTCAAAACTAATCTTACTCGTAATTAAAGACCTATGCAGTAGGCTAGATCTTGGCTAGATATGTAATCTCGGTTTAAAAAGAAAAATTCGTTTTAAGAAAGAATTGCTAACTACAGAAAATGTTTTAAACAAAACTTGGCGCTATGTAGTACCAATATAAACAATTCACTGCGTGATAAATTCATGGCAAATCGTTTTGGTGAATGATTCCTGTTTGGAAATTTATAAAAAATATTCCCCTTTCTCAATTGTTTTTATTCTTTGAACTATTTCTACAACTGTACACACTACAAGCAGGCACTTTTAAATTAAGTTTAAAACATAATCTAAAAACTGCTTGTAAAAACACCAGCAAATGTGAACGCAATGCATATAAAAGTCGAGCGTTTCTCGCGGCCGGTCTGCGCTTTGACGTCAAACACATTTTATTTATTGCTCATAACTTCCTTATTGTATCAGATAAACTTTCGACAAATTACACACACACACACAATTTGAGACAAACTTGTTTTTTGTGTTGTGATCTCCTTTAAGCACCAGTTATCAGTTAAATTACAATGATATCTGCTGTATAAACTGATATCTGTACTTCTAAACGATAATTAAACATGTCAACCGTCAAATATGACAGTATACATTTATTGCACAAAAAACATGCTTTTAAATCTAAACTTTTGACGTTAAATGCTCTAAAGTTACAATGATTACTTTTGTAACAATATTTAGTTTATAAAATACTTACAGTAAATTACAGAGTAATTCTATTTTTGAGACACATTCAAAGGTTGTTTCTACCTTCTAATTTTTAACCACCCGTTTACTGTTGCACCTGCGCAATAGTATCTAAGTTGTCGCTAAAGTTAGTCCTAGTTGTGAGCATGCTCCGTCAATGTTGCCAACAGTTGAATATAAAAATTCTCAATTTCACTATCAAAATTCGCGAAAAACACCAGATTAAAAATTTATTGCTAAAACCGTTTTTATAAATAATTCCGCACAAGAGCTTTTAATTTTTATTTAGTAACATCAATCAAATGCAAGTCGATTCGCAAAAATATGAAAAATTATTCTGCGTATAAATGAAAACCTTGAATAAACAAATAATAATTATAGTAATCATATTCTCAAAACTTCTATCACATCATTATTATCATTCATTTTGTTACTGTTGTGAGACGGATTGCGTTTGTAGTATTATTCTCAAACAGAAATTAAATTTGTATCAAAAATTAAAGTTAAGCTGTTATTTTCAAAGTCTTGAAACCAAGTGCTACAAAAGTCCATAAAGATTTTTGAAATTAATTACACAATTCTCCAAATTAGAAACTTTACTCAATTTTGTTTTGAATTCTCGGCTACAACTTAAAAGTATCCAAATTTAGAGAAAAGATGGCTATAATGGCAACTCTGTGTTCCACTGGCAGTTGACATATACAGGGTTGCCAGTCTGGAAAAGCGGTTCCGTTGCTAAATTATTGCTTGTTTTCAGGAGCAGTAATCAGGTTTATGCACTGCCAGCATCAAATAAAATGCTTTTAAAAGTATTTGCCTTTACAGAAATTGATGTTAGTTGCCGGAACTTTTCACCGACAGTAACAGTACTCTTCATTCCACGTATTGAATGTAAAAGGAATTTCTGTTGCAGTTATTCCTTGCAGGGAATGTAGACATGAGGAAATCTACTGCAAATGTATCGATGCATCAAAGGTGGACTAATACTATACCTAATACATTCAACTTTGCTAGGAAGGGAATATGGAGATAGAGTGGCAAGAAGGTGTCTACGAGGAAGAGTTCTGTCTTCCCATTGTAAAATTTGCTTGTGAACCTCCATAGGCACAAGGATCTCGCATCACACTGTAGCATGATATAACATAATCGTCATAATACATGGTTACAATTAAGAAAAAGATGAGGATGGCTTTGAATACAGCAATAGGCTGGATCTTTTGATTTAACCCTTAGAAAATCAATAACTCTTCTCTAAAAGAAAAAAAAAGATATTGGAAGGATTAGGTTTCTTAACTTTGCTTGATGAAAAACTAATGTCAAGGAAGGTTGAGTATTTTGTGATTCTAGATTCCAAACTAATCTGAAACCGACACATTACCAAATTAAGAATCAAACCTATCATAGAATGTAGACTGATTATATACCAAGGGCTGTAAGTAAATATTATGTCATGAAAGATGGGTTCTTGCAATGGCACTAAGAATCTTTAACAGAGAGTATTTTATTTTCAATTTTTGTTTAATTTCATAAATATCAAGAGAAGTAAAACAGCACAATAGTTTAATTTCCCACAGACTTCATGTAAACAAACACTGGAAATGTATAGTATGTATAGGTAGGTCTATCATGGTGTATTATGATTTATGGACTTTGGACTCAGGTCACTACTAAAAGTAGAAAAGGATAGGCGACTCAGTTCTCATGACAAAATCAGTTATACTTCATTTTCAATAAATCTTATGATTTTTTTACTAACAGGTGGGAGCTTTGGAGACTGCTCGAGATTCATCTAATGTAGGCTTAAAACGAATGATGCTGTCAGCATTTGGTTACTTGAATTTTCAACTCAATAGAAAACTTGGTCACTCCATGCACTGCAAACTCACATAACACTTCCAAATCATAATTCTAAAAAATCTCACAAAACTTTCTCGCTCCCTTCCCACCGTCCATCTGTCTATCATTCATGGGTTCGTCAATTATGTAGAGGAGCTTTTTATAAATACCATTTCAAAGCCACATTTAAGCTTTTATGCAAAGTTTCTGTAATTGTTGCCTTTCCATAAGAACCATCACCTACCGATATTATCGTGTAGGAATATCCATTGTTTTTTCCCATATTTTCAAACTTAATATGTAAATCAGATTTTCTGTATATTTCTGTAATTGCAACATCTATTTTTGAATTTAGATTCAATAAAAATCAATCAATAGATGCACATGGGCACAGTTGGTATTACTTCTTTTTCAATTAGAAAGATTTTCTCTCTAGATTGTTCTTTCCTTGCCTTTGGTGGAGTTTCACCTTGCCGATTAGCTTACAAGATAAACTATCATGTTTTTCAGTTACTTTGTGTATTTTTAAGTATTGAATATTCTTCGATACTTCAAACTTACAAAATAAGTAAAACAACTATAAATTCATTTGAGATGCCATCTTATAGAACATTTCATTAATTAGTCTTATAGCTGCTTGTACTTGAATGTCCTGTACATAACCGTCTTTGTTCTCATAAATATTTTTAAATCATAAAAAAGTAGCTTAATAATTATTGCATAAAAGTTGCAATGGTTACGAATAGTGATGGACATAATCGAACAATTTTATTGATTCTAGAGATTAGTAATTGAGAAATTTAAACAATCCGATGATTCATTTGAAATATTCATTCATATAATAAATAAATAAATAGATTTATTTATATATAGCAAAGCTAACAATTCTTCAGTTTAACATATTGTTTTTATAAGTAAATAAATAACTATATATTTTGTCCTATGAAAAAAAATTATGGTATTTCTAGTTTTATAATCTTTTTTACTTCACAACAAAAATATAGATAGAGATACAAGATAAAGAAATCTAACTTAATGTTTATTACTATTACAGTGCTATCTTATAGCTTAGTCTTATGTAAAGAACATAAACATTTATATTATTTATATTTTTATAATCATTATATCATTTATAATCTTCAAAAGATTGATTATTTTGATGTATTCATGTACATCTCCAACAAATATACTATAGAAGTTCTTATTAAAAACAAACAAAAACCATCATCCAATTGTTTAAATCTCTCAGTTTCTAATCTCTTGATTAGTAAAATTTGATTATGCCCATCACTAGTTACAAACACTAAAACCAAAACAGTTACTAAGTTCCTAGAATTGTTACTGCAATGCAATAAAAATAGCTCCTGACTATTTGTTGCAATTGCAACAAAAGTTGCAGCAACTTGGCAAACTTGCAGAAATATGCATTTCAAATGCATTTTACAACTAAGTACACTTAAAGAGGGTGTCCCATAAATGACGCGTAAACGGCATGGTATGTTATTCTTCATTAAAAAGTAAGTCGAAAAGTCTAATTGCTTTTTGTTCTCTGCGGCTTATCTTCGAAGATAGTAACAGTTAAATTTTAAGACTTGACATGGTACTTGTAGATATCATTTTAGTAATATGAAATAAGTTGTTACTTGCCAAGTAATAGCATATTAGATGTTACCACATTTTAAAAAACGCCTTGTGCTAAAGAAGTTAATTTCTTGAAAACAGATGATAGCAACTCTGAAATTCTAATGATGGTGATAGTTCACATATTCTGCAATCAATTTTTCTTATCAAGAAGAAAGTTATTATGCAGATATTTAAGATTTCCTGGGAGTTTTTATCTTGTATAAATTTCAAATTTAAATTGTTATAACTTGAAAACAAAGCCCCAGAGGGTATTGTGCTACACTTGACTGTTTGCTTAGATTTCATTAAGGAATTATGCCATTTACAGGATCCCCTGCATACTTATGAAGATTAGAACTAAATAAAAATAATAATATACAGAATCTAAATTATTTAATAGAAATGAAAATGATCAAACAGAACAAACAAAACATAAACATATTTAACTTAATCAAATTTTTAAACTTATTTGCGTTTCTTTAAACTATGTATTATTTCAAAACTGTAGAGGTTGTAGCTCTTACAGTCAGATCAGGTACGACTAAAGACATTAGAATCCTTAAAATACTAATACATTATTAAATGCTCAATCATTCAAAAACTAATTTTAAACATGTTCAACAAAATGTAGAAAAGCAATGATCAAACAGAACAAACGTTATATCAATTTAATTACAACACAATCAATTTTTAGAATGTATTTGTTGCTTTTCTTTCAACCACGTCTTACTTAAGACTGCAGAGGCTGTAGCTCTTACAGCTGGATCAGGTTCAACTAGAGACAGAATAAAATCTTCAAATATTAATGCATCTTCCTCCTTCCAACCATATGTCTTGACAAGTTGATATTGTATCTTTTGACTTTTTGATGATTTTTTGGGTGGATGTTTTAAATTACCTAAGCAAATAAAAAATAAGCATAGAATTAATTTAGCATGCAAAGTTTCTTACCTTCTGAGTCAAAAAATAAAAATGATTTTCTTCCACTTAAGGCAACATGCTTTGAAATTCCATTATTAACTTTCCATATTGATTGCAATTGCCATTCTTCAGCACCAACATTTTCTGAATTGTTTAATCCAAATAAGCTGTCACCAGTTGATAGTTCAAATGCTAAGCACCCAATTGACCACATATCAAGTGGAAAACTGCAAGGGGATTCAATAATAAGTTCCAAAGCTCGATTTGCCGTTGGGTGAGTTCTTGATAGATAAGGTCTACCCTAAGATCAAAACAGATAATTTTTATACATAAACTGCTTGCTATTTCTTCAAAAGTATTTTAAAATGATTTTTTACCTCAAAAATTGCACAACCGAAATCAGCTATTTTAATTTGTATATTAGGATCCAGAAACAATAAGGATTGCTGAGTTTGTTTACTAGGCTTATTTAAAGTATAATCATCATAAAATGTAATGCTTTCTAAAGAACTATCTGTTTCAGAACAATTTCCTTGATCACCTGATTCATCACGATATACCCATTCCAAGGTACTTACTGCAAAAGTAATATATTATCTTTCGATTTATTATCAAAATCATTACTTACTATAAGATTTAGGCACGGAAATACAATTCCTGTCAAACTGCTTAACATAAGCAGCCATGTTAAACAAATATGAATCTTTAACAGAAACCAAGATATTTTCAAGTTTAATATCTGTATGAATAACACGACACTTTTGCAGGTATTTTAATCCTTCAACAACCTAAAAAATTGTAAGACTTGCAGGGTTATATTGTAAATTGCATTATAACACATCAAAACCTGTCTAATAATTGATTTCACTCCTTGTTGATCTAATCCTTGACAGTTGCTTTGGTTAATTAAATCTAATAAAGATTTTCCCATTGCTTCATTCACCACACAAACGTGTCTACCATTGACACTCTTTTCAGTAAAATATGTATGATACAATAGAAGTCTGCTGTATCCAATATCACTAGGATCTGTTGCTTTAATACGTTTTAACACTTCAATCTCACGTAAAGCCGCAGTTTTACCCATAGTTGAGCTTATCAGAATCTTTAATGCATAAAATTTGCCTTGCCTAAAAACCAAAACCAAAAACGATTTTCTAGTAAGTTATATTATCACTCCAGGTGATAAGGTAGATAATAACATTTTAAGACTACACATAATCCTTCTAAGCATACTTGGATTTATCCTTGGTCAGCCAAACAGTAGAAAATGTTCCCCAACCTAACTTTCGTATGATTTTATATTCTTTATTTGGGCCAAATTCTTGTTTCAAAGTGACAGGCATATAGCCACCAACTTTATAACTTGCAAAACGTTCCATTTCTTCCAGATCATTATTGGAAATTTTTTGTAATTGTTCAGGAGTTAATGTTAATGGATCTTGCAACAATTGTAAACTAAAAAATAAATTTATTGTAATTACATTGAGAATTAATAATTGTAAATGTGACAAATAAAAATGATTTTATATAACAGTAGTATGTCCTTGTGAAGTATATGACACATACCCAAGGGCAGGCAGACTGAATCAAGAAAAGATAATGGTATAGACAAGGAAGATTCTGGACTCTGCTGAAGATATAAGACTTCTATGGGCTAAATGACTGTAGAGCAGAGACTATTAGAAAACCAGTTCTAAGAGACTAATAATAACAAATTCTTTGTAAACAATAATAAGTAAATACGTGTAGCTTTGTGGAGCTTAAACTCCACTCTGTGTTGGGAAATCTAAATAGCAATAATATCAAAGTCAAAATGAAAGTGACTTAGAGTTAACTATGCTCGAAACGACGAGAGGGAATGTATATGTTATGTACATATAACATACTCCATGTGAGTATAAGTGTATATCAAAAGAAAACAAATCCAAAAAGTATTCAAGCATTTTTGCTACTTAATAACAAGTTAAAACTGTCATATATATATTATGATTGAAGCGTCACATTGTTCACAAGACATAAGTGTGTATAACATGTATACAAAGTATTATTGTGTCCGTGTTAAAATCAGACACTCAACTTCGCCATTAAATGCAGTGACGTAACGAAGTTCTCGAGCCCCCCTCCCTCCTTTAATACAGTATTCTGGTAAATTTGAGGTCTGAATATCTACATATTTGATGCATATTCTACGAAAACGACAACAAAAATTGATTTGCTAACTTGTACTACAATTGTATAAGAAGTCAACCCAACTCAATTTGCAACCTAACCTTACTTTAGGTTGGCGCTTAAAAAATCAACAAAGCATCCGAAAAGACTAATGCTTTTGGATATTTACATAAAGTTACACATTATCTTTAAAACATTAAGCAACTTAATTGAAGTAAATGGTTGCAAGTTTGATGAAAATATTGCTTACCTGTTTAAAGCTGGCGGACACGATAAGGATTTTCTTCGTGAACACATCTTTGGTATCTGGTTATCAAAATTATCTCTATTCACTACTTTAACTTTGTTTCAACTTATATTTTCTCGTATTCTCGTGTGATGTGTACGCCACTAATCTCCCAACTAAACGCTTTTACGATACTGTCAATTGAATTGACCAGAAACAAAAGAAACCGTCATTGTTCCAACAGCTTCTTGATTTTTAAAAGGAAGAAAGTTAACCTACGGTTATTTTTATTTATTTATTTACTTACTCTTCCTTTCTGATTGTTTATTCAAAAGCAAAACTATTAGTTGAGCAAACTTATTTTATTATTCATATACTTAACTTGACTTTGAAGTCTGAAAACCGCGTAAATACTCGTTACGGACGTTACAGAACCGATCTTCAATAACGTTTTTAAATTATCCAAACTGTCAACTAGTAGCGCCATCTGATAATCGTATTGTTTTGTTATTTAAAAATTATTAGTCTTATTTATCTTAAACATGTTTTATCATCTATGTATACCATATATTTACATAAACCCAACAACAAACTTGCTAAAACGGAAACCTGATGAGATTGTCCTGTTTGTGTTTGTTTTGAAAAATTGTCCATTTGAATAGGCTTTGTTTAGCTCTGTGTAACTATTACAAATAGAAATAGGTGCGCAGTGCGCTATAGTGTTTGTACTGTATTTCATCAGAAAACGAACCTTTACATAAAAAATACATAAAATGTGGACAAGAATATTACATATTATCACTGCTCACTAATAGAATATCTGATACGAACAAGATTTCTCAAATTGTCTTTGATATAGATTCCTGGAAGAATTATTCTAAAGACCTATTTATATAGGATAGCAACAAAAGTTTACTTATTAGTATGTTTTTGAGATCTATAGAATCCGAGGGTCTGCAACAGCGCTCGAAAATCTTGTTTGGTGCTTGATGCAAATATTGCGCTTAGAAATAATATTCGCGTTTAGAGTAAAAGCGGTGCTTTTCTTCATTAATACTCATCAAAATCTTGTTATAATTTCTGGACAAGCAAATCTCCAACTTATCAAATGCACCACGCTCGGCATGTGACATGTGCTTTAATACAACTCTTCAAATATTGATATTAACATTTTTTGACAAAAACATGACCAAACAGAGATTGTGAACAGAAACTATTTTTGGGAGGATTGATCACTAGAACACTGATCTTTGTTAATGTTTTGTTCTCTAAAATGAGAAGAGAAAAAATCCCAAGTTTGACCTCAAGTGGCGCTATCAAAATTAATTTTCCTGGCACAGTTAGATCTTGGAGAACTGGCAACCTTGTTACGCAGGCTCCGTTGCCCGTACGGGCAAAACAAACTGTTGTAGGCTTGTAGGCATACGTGGCAAACCACTTTGACTTAATAAGGGGTTACTGATGTAAAACGAAGTTAACTTGCAGAAACTACAAAATCTTAAAAATGTTATTCTTGAAACTGTCAGATTTAGCGATAAAACCGTTGGTAACATTGAAGAAGGATATTTTTACATAATATACATACCACTATGCAATTTTCATACTAAATTAGTCATCTAACGAGTTTATAAGTAAAGACCAGTATAAAAAATTAAACATAAGTTGTAAAACGATTACAATAGTACACTGCTAAACGTAACTAAACCAACTCTGTTTTAAAAAGAAGAAAGGTGTGATTAAAAATTGTAAAAATGTCTGCCAATGTAAGTATTATATTAATTGAACGAAGTAGGTGTAACAGTAACCAAGAGTACAGCACAAAATCACCTTTGAAAAAGTTTATTATGTAACTAGGTATATCTTCAATGGTTCCGATATGACAGAAACCTAACTTCCAAAACTATTGCTAAAAAAATTAATTGCTAATAATAAGAACTTCTCAATAATAAAATACCTACTATGTTTAGAAACTTTAGTTGGTGGACACAAAAATTGTTCTAAAAGCTTTTGAAATCTTGTACGAGGTGCCAGAATGGCTAGTCACAATATTAATTCACATATGCTTGAGAATTGATTGAAAATTTTGCTTTATTAAACGTTCTACTTAATAGCTTCATTCAATCTCTTCAGATATTTCTGTCAATTGGGAGATCAAAGTGGTCTTTTATTATTCATTTATGTTAAGTTTAATAAGAGTTCTATTATAAACAGTGCAGATATCTCAATTTTGCTTTGGTATCAAGAATTATCTTTTTTTAACAAAATTTTGGAAGAGACTATCTATGCAATTTTATCTAGATTTTCTATCTATTTTATTCTAAAATAAGTAAGTGAAAGGTTACGCTTAGAACATAGGAAGTACCCCATTAGATCATATATTCGATAGAATTTTAATAGGTCTCTTGGTTTCTTATATTTACATGCTTAGAATATGTATTAGGTCTTCTAAAACAATTTATTTATCTTCTACAGTTCATATTACAAGACTATAGTAAACAAAGGCTTATTCTAAATATTGTCCATTTTTTGGACCGCACCTTTCGAACTCCTGCTAAGGAACCAGTTTTTAATTCTTTGCTCAAAAACATTCAAGCTGCTTATGGAATTAATTATACTAATGAGAAATCTACCATTTCTGCAACAGAGAATTTATATGAGATGTTTCCTGAGTCAGATACTACAGTGGTATAATTGCAATATAATATCTTCTTTCACATACAGGATGATTTACCGACGATAGTGCGCTTGGCAGAAAGCTGTTTCATGATGTTCCTAAAATGAAACAAAAGTTGAAGAGATCTGTGCATATATTGCAGCTCAAATTCTACTAGGCGCACCATCACTGGTAAATCATCCTGTATATATTTACATGTCCAACATTTATTGTTTTAGTCTGGTACTTCTATTTCCAAAGATCGGAGACTTTTGGAAAGCATATTGAATTTCTTTATAGAAGAAGAACTAGTAGCCACATCTAATATAATGTCAGCTATAGTGAGACTTACGGAATTAGACTTTGGACCCGATGCAGGTGATGATGGTGGGAATCAATCTCTTTTGCAAATCTTCCGTCGACATCATGAAATGCTCTTCTTGAATCAAGGAAATGAGTTTTTGGCAGTGAAAGATTATAATAATGCTATCAAAGCATATACAAAGTTATAGTTTTTTTCTTCTGCTTATATTATTTCATTACAAAAAGTTTACGTTACAGTGCCATCAAGTATCAATCAAGAAATGCAACTGTTTTTTATAATCGTGGTCTTGCATATTTTAATCTACAAAATTATGAAAGTTGCATAGATGATGCGGAAAGTACTATAAATGCAAATCCTAATTTTGCACCAGCTTTTATTCTTGCTGGGTAAGTGCTAAGAATAGTTTCCTTATATTAGTAGTTATTAAAAATGTGTTTACTTTACTATGGCCTGTTTAGTATTTCACTTGGAATATTTTTGTTTCATAATAAAAATCATGTTTGTTTACTATAACTACATGAGAAGAATTGAGTTAGGACAAAGAATTGCAGACAAACTAGATTTGTTCAAATCATTTATACAAGGGTGACCATTCGATGAGTAAAGCACTGCATTACATGATTTCACGATTAGTTCTAAGATCAAAAAATATACTAAAAGTTTTCTATAACACATAATTTTTTTTACATAAACCACTTGTGTTACTAAAATAGTAGTCTAGTATTAAATGTTTGGGTTAATTTAGTGATAGTTGCACGAAAGAAATCAAATTTACTGTCAATACAATCATCTGATTGGTTAATTATGAAATCAAATGTGACAACAGATTTGATTTCTATTGTGCAACAACATAATTATATCCCATGAAAATGTTGATGTTTAAAAAACAGTTGCTACTATATGAATTAAAAGTTGACCAAAGAGTATGAATTTGATGACAGAAAGTAGGTAGTCGTTACAGTGCTTATATCTCTTATTAAAGGAACCATCAGAGAAGAAAAAGTTATGAAACTTTTGTTATTGCAGCTCTACTAATTGAATGGTTACGCTTTATATACTGGGTTCTCAGTTTTTAACTTCAAAAATTTTATTAATTGGTAAAATCTCTCCATAGTAAGCCCATAAGAAAAATTAACCTGATGATGGTTTTAAAAACCCAAACCTTTGTTGAAATTCAGCTGAGCATTCTGTATATCTAACTTAATAAATATTAATTAAAAGGAAAATATATAAATATTATTAATTTTTATGTATGTGTAATTATAAATCTTGTTTGTAGAGATGCACGTATGCAGCTGCGGTTGTACTTAGATGCGAGTCATTTTTATGACCAAGCACTGCAGTTAGTACCAGGAGAACCAACGTACAAACAGAAGTTAGACCAGGCTCTTAACAACTTTGAAATGTATTAAGATTGTGTTTTATGTGTATTTTATAATCTAATCTCATGTTAAGTTATGATTTACTTTTTTGTCCTTGCAGTTGTTGTAAAATAAGGGACTGCTTATGGATAAATGTTTTATAATTAACTAACTTATTTACTAATTAGGGAGACTCTACAATAATTAACAGTCTTTCTGTTACATTAGTAATAAGTTTAATTTAATAAAAAACATTAGTATTACTTATCTTACAATTTCTGCTCCTTGGTTTGAAGAAATCAAGATTCTTTGTAATGTTAAAAGTAACAGTTAGTTGTTGTTTGAGTTTATGTTAATTTAAAAAGACTTGTGCATTTTTTCACTAAAAATAAATTGACCATAAATAAATTTATGAGTTCATACTTTTAAAATTCTAGATATTACTTCAAACTTTCTTCTTTTGCTACAAACTACAACAGCACGTTAATTTTAACATAAAAAACATTTTTAAGATTTTAATTTATTGCAGCATAAGCCATTCTACAGGAAACACTGGGTTCAAGCAATTGTTTTAGTGTACATTGTTAAATTTAAAGTAGAAATAAACTTAAATTAACAAACCGAAATAAGATGTTTTTGAAATTTTCTTTTTATATGTATTTACATTTAGTATTTTGTTTCACTTTTTGACTTGCCTTCATTATTGTTACTATAAACTTAGAAATATTAAGTAAATAATGCCATGTTATAATAAACGGTATGATGTTGAAGTGTTTATATGTTTTTTATACCTTAAGTTGTTAGAAGTTGGTCATAACTCAGAAATGGTGCACATTGTTGATGTAAAACAAGAGTATCTTATTTTTGCCATAGATATGAAGGATCTTAAATTTCCTAATCAAATTTATTAAAATCAAAAAAAAAACAAGAGTTATGACAAGAGAAAGCAGTAACGCCCTCCAGTCTTGCAGTTGCAGACATTCTTGAAACACGAAATCTACATGGTTCTTGCTGTTTTGTTGAAACATATTCGCCTATATCTTGATATAGTCAACATTTATGCTCTGGATAATATGTAAAATTTATAGTATTCTACTGTAGTAAGTAAATGGCACCACTAACTCAATTTCAGCATTTATGTGACATTCATCGTTATTCCCTTGGACCCTCCATTTATTAATTGCTTTTCGTTTTCAAAAGTAGTAGTATTGCTTCTTACAGATCAGACAAGATCAATATTAGAAATGGCAAATCTATTATTTGTTGTTTTTACTTAATTATTACAAAATTAAAAATACAAAATGATTATTCCAAAGAAATTATCAATTTTCTGGTAAGAAATTTGATGTTGAAGATATTATTAAACATGAAAGCAATTCTAGCTCAAAAAGAATTATTTAAAGTTGGATGGAATTTTAACCTATTAAATGAACTTAACCACCCCAACATATGGCCCAGTACTATTATAGTGAAGAGGTGTTTTTTCATAATTCAAGAAACTACAATAAAAAGCACAGCCGGAGCGAGAACTAATCCCATTAGGTCAGCTAATACCAAATTAGCAATTAGCAATGTACAAAATAAAACGTGGATGAAAGAATCTTTAATTGTTTGGTTGGGTGTATGTATAAAGTCCATCCGTAGATGTAAATTTCTTTACCGACAAGCTAAATGAACTGTTGAATACTGTCTGTAAACCTAATCATCCTACCTTTATATGTAGGGATTTCAATGTAAACTTTAATGAAAACTGTTCTGACAATAATAATGCCCAGGAAGTAGAAAAGTATTTTTACATTATGGTTTAAGTAGTACAGTGATTGCAAATTGAAGATGGTTTGAATTTCGCGCCGAAGGTTTTCACGGTCATCCGGGGGCAGTGTTGCCAGATTTGGCACTTTAGTGTTATCTTCAAAACATTATTTTATAGGAAAAAATGGATGACAAATAGGACACGTTTTATTATGACAAAAATTGAATGCAAATGTGGTCAAATATCTTGTATGCAACGTTCATATATTTACTTCCTAATTTTATATAGTAACTTTGGTACTAAAAATTGTATAGTTACAAACAGGTTTAACACTATAAGGACTCATTTTATTTTTTTTAAATTAAAATTTCACGTTTACAGCATACATCTGGCAACACTGCTCCCGGCTGATCCTGAACGCCACGCTTACATACTATAGCCAACCTACCACGTGAAAAACTTCGGCGCGAAATTCAAATCATCCTCAATCAATTGCAATCACTCTGTAAATGTATTTATGAATTCACAAGAATCTATGAAAATAACAAAACTGTTATACATAGATAATATATTTTCTAATATTCATGTAAATCAGCTGAATGCTGAAGTTAGGTATATTGATCTTTCTGATCATTTCCTACAGTGTATCTCCTTTAGATGTGTGTGCCAGATGGCTAGTCAAAATATTTATAAAAGAAATTTTAATAATGAACAGAACTCAGCATATTTTAAATATTTGCTTTTTATTAATGATTGGTCATTTTTGGCTGTGGACATCTGCGAACCAAAAATTTGACGAATCTTTTAATGCATTCATTTCACTTAGAAATAATGTAAGTCGAGATGTTCTCAAAATATATTATTTTGCCCGGGTACATACACTGCTAAATTGCACTGTAAAAGGAATTAACAAATTATTAGTGACACAGAAAAAAAACTAATAAGAACAATGACTTTTAAAAACTACAATGATTCTTGCAGAGATTAGGGAATTGTGTATCTAACAGTGCCTTCTATATGTATAATATATACTTAACTGTGTATGCTAATTTATTAATTTTAATATTTATTTATTAATAATCGAGACATGATTAAAGATCATACTTTATGAACGAGTCCTTCTTTACTGGTTCCCCAACATAGACTGTCATTCATAGCCAATAGTCTGCAAATTATGATAATAAAATTATACAGTTGCCTACCACAATCACTGAAAGCAATTGCACTAGTACTGTGTTATTTAAGTCAGGTGAAAGAAATGTTAATTAAGCACACATTCTACACTCTAGATGAGTATTTTAGTAATGCAACTGGATAGGATTATTAGATGTTAGTATATATGTAAATTCTACTATTGTTTATTATTTAAGCTAACACTCCTATTAAATATATGTTATTGACGAATTCTATACTTGTACCAAGTCTTCTGAAAAATAAATATTATTATTAATTTTTTTTTCCGAACGAAAGCATTATAAAACTTCATTATCTAAACTTTCACCAAAAGCAAATTGTGTTTGGAAAAATTAACAATAATCTTGTAATGTTGATGGGTTTGAAGGTTTTAAAAGAATCATTTTACTTTAACATAAAACTTGATCAAGAATAATTATCATTTTATTGTGGCATTTATGTAGTTCCAATAAACTGTGCATTTGAGTAGTTCATTTGATTCAAGCTGTATCTATGAAGTTAAGACAAACTTTACTTTTGTTATGACCTGCTGCAAATAATGAATTTTTTTTAAACCACATTTCTTATGTTTAGGAGCAAGCAGCAATTAGCAGCGCCGTTGGTGAAGGGTTCTTGAACAATGGCCGCAAACACCAATTTCCGTAAAGGCAAAGGTGACACTTTTAAAACTGCTTTCTTTGATGGTTGCAGCGCGTAAGCTTGATTACTGTTCCTGAACACACTTTGTAAGTAAATTTAATATAATTAATTCATTAATAGATTAGTTAATATAAATATGTTGATTGTGTTTGAAAAAGGAATTTTATCTCCAAAATATCGTAAAGAATAAAATATTAAACTATAAGACTATAATAGCTGATGTATTTATTTACTTTGTACTAAAAATTTTATAAAGACTAAGAAATATTTATTTAAATGATTTATAAACTAATACATTATAAAATTTACAATAAGCTGAAGTTGCTTTAAATAGAATCCTTAATCCTTTTGATATAAGATTTTTAAAAAATGCCAAATTTGTATTAATCTAACATTTCCATTTATCACTGTATTGGTAGCACTAGATATACACATATTAGAAATCTTAGTTATTTCAATTAATACAAATCTATTTATCTATACAGACTTCTTCAGGACATTTTTAATTATGCGATCTTATTACACAAGTTGTAAGAGATTAGACTATGTAGTATTATTGTCTGAGAATAGATAAAAAGTTATCTATGTGATCATATTCAAGTGGCAAAACTCAGAATTTTGCTTTCTAGATTTAGTACCTAACCATTTAAGTTAATTTTGTTTTGTTTGCTCAATCTAATAATTAATTAATTTTCAATTAAGTATTATTTGTCCTGTTTATTTTATTATGTATAATATTGATTCAACTTATATCATAAGGAATTAATGATTAATTCTTTATTTCTTGTAACCATGCATGATTGAGTGCTGAAGATGCTGTTGCTCGTAATTCAGGGTTGGGTTCAATCAAGCATTTTACAAAATCCGCAAACACTAATGCATCTTCACTATCCCAGTTATATCTTTCCATAAGTACATTTTCCACTTGCCAGGGTTTTCTGCCGTCGAAATTAATTTTTATTAATTTTCCTAAAAATGCTTACGTGAATTAGATTATTTTTATTTTTCATCAATTTGTTACCTGTTTCATCAAAGAAATCATTTGATTTCCTTCCGCTCAAAGCTACCTCTTCTGGAATACCGCCAAGAACCTCCCATATCAAAGCTAAATGATATTCCGTGGATGTCATGTCTGGTGAATTTCGTAAATTGAAGTTCTTATAATTTAGTGGATTAAATAGATAATTCCCAGTACACATTTCAAATGCTATGCAACCAGCAGACCACATGTCAGCTGGAAAGCTGTAGCTTGCTTCGATCAGGACTTCCAAAGCACGATAAAATGTTGTTTGTATTAATGTTGCAGAGTGCTGATTCTAAAATTATATCTTAAATTAATTTTATGCATAGAAGTAACATAAATAGATTAATAAGATGACATTTAACTTGGCTATCAATTGAAGAAAATACTAATGTTCTTAAAGATTTGTTTATAAAGTGCTCAAGTCACTACATTTGTTGTGACTATATCTACTGTCGTCATGTAAATAATGTGACAGTTGTTGTGATACCATTGTCAAACTCTTTAGATCAAATAAGACAGTAATAACAGTGTGATAGTAATAATTACTATTACAGAACTGCTAACTTACTACAAAATGATTTAAATATTTGTTGATTACTAAATATAGTTTGTTTGTACATACCTTTCTTTTCAGGTGTATGGTAATAATTAAATCACTATCATTAGTTATTTAATTTAAATAAAATGTTTTTTCTTTGTTAATAAAATGTAATGAACATTACCTCTCGGCATGCATTCCCAAGATCTGCTATTTTGATTTGAATATTAGGATTTATTAACATTGGTGAAGAAATTCGCTTGGAAAACTCAATTGTTTTAGTTTCTTTTATATCATAATCATCCTTAAAACCAGCAGCTTTTAAAGAAGATTCGTTTGAACTAGTTTCAGGACTACTTGGATCGCCATACTTATTAACATATCTTTGCCACTCTACAGCATTTACTACAAAATCAAATTATTTGTTAAAATGTAAATAGATATTTACAGTTATCTATACCATATGATTTAGGCATTTGCACACCAAGTTCATTAAAACGATGGATGTAGGCAATCATTTCATCAAAATCTGATTGAATTGGTGTTATTAAGATGTTTTCTGGCTTTAAATCTCTGTGTATAATATTACATACTTCATGTAGAAATTTTAATCCTTCTAAAATCTAAAGAAACAGTTTTGTAGTTAGCTTTTTATTATTAAAATAATTAGAATCTATAAACAATTGTACTAACCTGCTTCATAATTGCATTTACGCCTTGCTGATAGATTCCATTAAATTCACTTTTCCGTAGTAAGTCATGCAATGTTGGTCCCATTGCTTCAAATACCATGCACAGATGTGCTCCATTGATACTCCATTGAATAAAAAAATTATGAAACAACACTATCTTATTGTATCCAATACTTTCAGAATCCTGGTTTTTAGCATGTAATAGCAAGTTGATCTCATTTAGGGCAGCATTTTTAAATCTCTCACCAGATTTCATAACTTTTATTGAATAATAACCAGGAGTTCTAAAACATTCTAGTTCTAAAATCACTCAGTTAGATTTGTTACGTAACTTACTGTAATTTATGTTGACACAACCACACAGTTGAAAACTGTCCCCATCCTACTTTACGTAGAACATGATACTGATTGAATAAACCCAAAGCAGAATTCAACGATATTGGCATATAACCATCAAGTTTATATTTTGTAGAATTCTCCGATGGAATTCTGCTCTCTTCAGCTAATATTTTCTTCAGTTCCAGTTTTGTTAATGTAGATGGATTTTTTGACAATCTAAATCTGTAGGAACAAGCTCATAAAAACAAGATCTTAGAAGTATAGCACATATTTTTATTTCTTATAAATTATCGACTTATGCTTGAAGTTGCAGCTAGACATTGGTACATTTAAATTTAAGTAGCGAAATATGAAAGGTTGACTTTTATTATATTAATTCATTCAGAAGTGTAACTAATTATTGTAGCTTCTATTTTGAATAAATAAAGGTAATCATATAATATATAAGAAAATCAAGGTTTATTAGCTTATTACCTGTTAAAAGATGGTGGGCATGATGAAGATCTACGTCTAGAAGACATCTTTGGTCATGAAAACTGTCTGTATTCAAAATTTAAATATTTTTAAACTAGGTATTTGCTAGGCACTTTACTTACATAATTATTTATTAAGTGTTTAATTTTCAAATAACGTTTTTTGTTTCTTTCAAAACTGTCATGCTACTAGCGCCATCTTAATTTACAAGTTTAAGTTAATTTGTTCTTGCTGAATTTCCTTATTTCATTCAAGTTGTTTAAAAGTATGTTCTGAATATAAATTCTTAATATTCTATTTATAATTAAACTTTATTTTAAGTATAATATTAATCCTTGTGTTCAGGAGCAGTAATCATAATGACGCGATACCAATGCAAAAACTCCTGATTAGTTGATCTTCACATGTCAACCAATCAGAAGTTTCTTCATTGGCATCACGTCGTCGTGCTTACTGCTCCTGGACACAGGCAATCATTCATCAATTGAAGTCAATGTTCCCAACCAAAAAAATTCAATAAGCCTACTCCAAATGGCTTTGTTTAACCATACAGTAGCACATTTGCATCTTTTTAATTATTATACAATATGATTGAGAAAAGAGTCGCGTTGGAAAAAAACTAGTCCCTGAGACCCCGACATGTCACTACTTCTATAAAGTCTTGAAAAAGTGTAACGAGTGCAATTTATATGACTTTACACTATTATTTAAAAGTTCATCATCTGTTGATTTATGCCGATTAGTACAAAAATACAATTCTTCTATGACCTTTTAATTTGTACAGGTACATTATGGTGGCAATACTGAAGATGGAAGGAAGGATGAGAGCGCCATCTGCGAAGTCCTGTCAACGCAAATTTGTTGCGCAATCGTACACGGTCTCATCTCACGTTTGAGGTAAATTAGGTTTTAATTTTTTTTTTCTTATCTTGCATTCTTGTTTTTACATATCTGTGAAATGATAACTGCCGACAGAACTTGATAAGAAGATCTAACCTAACCTATATTTTCTGCTGTCCCTAGAAAATATTCTAGCCATGTTGTCTGTCATTTATATTTTTGAAAGATTGCAAAGTTAGTGGATTTTTAAATAAAAAATTAAACTTTACACAATTACACTTACAATCAGCTGTGCTGATTTACACCACTTGCAGTTGCACCCTTACACTCACTACACCTATACCTATACTTAAGAGGGACCGTCTTTGGTGAAAGATACGTTAATCTATTTAAACTAGTTGTAGGTCTTTTTTTTTACTTTCCTGGTTGTAAAAATTCAAGGTTGTATGGTCATAGTAGCATTCTACACCGAATTTGTCAGGTATTAACGTGGTTGAGTAAACAGAACAGGTAATATTTAAGGCGTTTTTTAGCGGCACAATGTTTTAAAATTATTTCTTGTGTTTTAAAAAAACTCGAATTTTAGCGATGAAACGATGACGTCATTAGCGTAAAATTTCAAAACTGTTGCATTACATTTCAAACCGTTGCCAAAGGACGGTTTGATCATTTTTCATACACTTTTTCTAGTAGTGGGGAGTGGCGGAATTTTTTTTTGCACTGCTAATAATTTTTGAAAAGCGTTTTGTCATCCGAAATAACCGAAAGAAATCAAAATCTAAGCAATTTGCAAGCCATTCTTCATAGTAGTCTTCCATTCTCACATGAGGAATATTAGACATTAACACTAATGTTTTTGATAATAGTAATTCGTCTTCTTCAAAGTTATGATGAAGCAGCAGCATCTGTTGTAAATTTGTTGTATCATTATTAACTAAAATGAGTAGCAACACATCTTCCATATCTATTGCTAAAACACAATACACTCTGTACATTCAAACTTCAAAGCACCTCTTAAAAATATTGAGATTTATTAGTTACCTACTTGCAATATGTTTAGATTAATTTCTTATCTTATAAATCTTAGTAAGAGAATAAGGCCTATGTTAAATTGTTTATGTTATCTTTGAGGTTATAGTAAACACGATAAACACAGAAAGCGTTTTAAAAACAAGTTATTTTGGCGAATCACGAACCAATGGCGTCATCATGCATACTTTTCAAAGCTATGTATGAATACATTTCAACGCTAAAAAATGCCTTATCATTATGTATTCTTTTTACTTTTGTTATTATGATGTACTTGGTTCTTTAAATTTTGTCAGCAGTGCTACTTTGCATCTTAGCTTTCGAGAATTTAAAAAATAAAGCTTATCATTGTAGCAGAATGAGACAGCTTTGATATAGAGGATAGGAGTCCTAAAGGAGTCCAAAAGACAAAGAGACACTACTGTTGTTCTGCAATGTGCAGCTGTCCTTAAACTTGATAATAATCATGTGTGGTATTCAATACCATTTCATCATCCGTGACTTTGCACCATTTCTTCTTGATTATTAAAAATTTTACAACTTTTGTATTAAAGAGAAACATGTGTTATAAACCCACCCCCCCAAGACATGCCGACCTGCTATTGAATGTTGTTAGGAGCATACATACCTAATGGTTTCAATTAAAGCATTTTTTCCAGGTATATGAACTACCAAAGATAATAACAGTAAGATAATAGGAATCATGTATTATCCTTCAAGTTGTAAGTTAGAAAAAGCACCAATGGCTAAAAAACTACCAACTTTATTATTAAACTGGTTAGTCATAGTTTATTTTTTATCATATTCTTATATTTGTATTTAATTGAAATCAATAAACAATTTATGTTAATTTCAAATTTTGGCTGCTCCAAAAATTTAGTTGCCGTTGGGCGGGTTGCCCGCCTGCCCTGCTGGTTACACCGACCCTGCTTTCAATACAGTTGGTCACCAAAGGCCAGAGACCAGGCTCTGCCTGCCAAAGACCAGAAACAATTCTTAAGAACTGGCCGAAAACCTGAGAGCATTTAATTCATGCATCTTTGCTACAGAATAAAGAAAACAACTTTAGAACTGATCTTCCTGGAAATAACAACAAACTATTTCTAATCCAATAGTTTATTGCTAAAGTTTTGGAAATTTGAAAACTGCTATTTAGTTAAAAAAAAGTTTCACATTCTCATTCCTAATTGCAGATGCTCTTGCCCTTTTATCGTTTTACTTCATAAAAGTTGACTGAATCGTGTATAAGAAGGAGAGAGAGAGAGAGAGAGAGAGAGAGAGAATGATATTGTGTCCTAACTCTTAAACAATAACAAATAAATTTGTACTACCATCAGAATAAAAAGGTGTTAAATAAAATCAAAACTTTTCATTTATTTTTATTTTATTTTCTTATGCAAATTACTTTAAGTAATTTTTTTATCATATATTCCACAAAAATAACAATAAGTAATAATAATAACATGTATAAATGCAATAATCATAATACCTAAATTAATTTCTCAACAGAAAAGGAAGGGGTTCAACAAAACTGTTGTTCCACCCCTCCCTAAAATGCAAAGAAAAAGAACATTCAAATGAAAAAATAAATATATTATATTTTTATGTATGTATGTAATAGACAATATGTATCAAATACCAAAGGACTGGTGGGAAGGTGCAGTATAGCGTTACTTTTGCATAACACTGAATCTAAATGTTTTTAACTGATAACTTCTCTATCGATTCAGAATCATACTGCACATTTATAAAAAAAATGACTGTTCATAGACCGTAGTATTGTGTTAGGGTATAGTTAATAGACCTCTATAGCATAAGTTAATATTGTGCACATCCATCCTGAATATTGTTGTACTATAGATAAAGTGGATGCTCACTTTTAATGGTATAATGCTGCAATTTTCAAAAACCTTTTATTTTTCATATTAAACAAACCAGCTTCATGCAGCTTATGATCAAACTTCAAAATCTAGAACCCAAACAAAACAAAAGCTGCAATGTACAAATATACAGTCTACGAGTGTAAAAGAGGAATTACAATAGAACAAGTATAGACCCTCCAATAACTCCAACAGGTGTAGCTACTGTAGCTCGTGATCAGAACGATGAAAATCTTTAACAGTAAAGTTATTAATAAGAGATACATGACATAATAATATATCCATCAAAGAATTTTTATTTGCATTTATTCTGCTGGGCTTATCAACTATCTTACTGAAGTTTAAAGATACTAGCATTTTGTAACCAGATTATCTATCAAAGGAAATTGACATTACTAGAGATTGGAAAAATATGCAAAATGTCCACTGTATCTTTCGATACATTCCTTCAAAACATTGGAATTTCTCGTTTTATTACTTATTATAAGTTAAATACTTCTAGACAACAATAAAACTTACAATGACAGAATTCTGGAGTGTTATATTGAAAGATACAGTAGGCATTTTGCATATTTTTCCGATCTCTAGACATCATCTAACCACATAACATTGCTGTTACATGCAATGAATATGGATGTATTAATCTATAATGATATGTTGTCCATTAACCACTTTTTCGTTAAAGCTAAAACATGGAAACTATAGTTTAAAAGCAGATCATTTTTACTGTTAAGCTTTCGCTTTAATAACAAAGACCATATATTAACATACGTTACCTTTAGGCAGTCCCCTGGCATGATGATAAAGTAAAAAAGTAAATTTAGAAAAACAAAACAAAATGAAATAAAAATCGTTTTAAGATTCTTCAAAGAAGTCTAATGCTATTGTCAACCTTTGTCTGTAACGACGATTATTTGGTATTAACAGTAATCCTTGGTGATAATAAAAGCATGCATCTAAATACAGGCGTAAGTTCATGCGTGCATCTCTGCAAAGAAAAATCTATAACAGCACATGTGTAAGAGTGCATTACTTCATTTAATAAATAATATTACATTGAGTTACAATATTTATATTTTTGTAATAAAATATTTAAATAAGTGTTGCTGTAAGTTTTCAAAGTTAAATGTATATCGGTAGGGTGTTGTAGAAGTTAACATTTTATAAAAATCTCATACCCTAAAAACTAAAATAATAGCTTGTTTAAAGGTGCTGTTAACTGGCTGAAAGCGTGTCTGCATGGTGCAATAAGTATGGATCGAGATATACAGGGGAGTCCCAAGCCTACTAGGTGCATAGGGAATTGCATTGGTTGGACAGAATACATTTGAGTCACCTGTAGTGGAAGCGAGATAGAAACGAAAAAGACCCTCACCGCTCGTGAAATAAGTAAGTGCTTGCTGTTTAGGAGGTACAGGACCTTAGTGAAAATGATGAAAACATCATGAAATTTTGAGAATCAATAAAAATATTAATATTTGTTGTCTGAAAATTTTAGCGACCTAGGGTTCATAGCTTTTTTATAAAAAAATATTAAAAAAGCCAATTTAACATTATAACAGTATATCAGACCCCACGCGTACCTATATATTAGGGTTGCCAGATCACCTATATTTAATAGGAGTCTCCTATATTTAACTAAAATCTCCTATCTCCTATTTACTATTGAATATAGGAGTGAATCTCCTATATTTTATTGTTTTACATTATAATTTATAATCCTTAACAAAAGAATAGAAAAAAACCAAACTTATTTCAAGTTTCAGACTTAAATTTTTGTTTATGTTAAGTGTATTGCCTAACCAACATTTTAATTAAGTGATATTGATTGTTTGTTTGATATTAAAAGGACTTTTATTTACTTAAGTAGGCTTAAATAAGTGGTTTTTTATGTTTTCTATTGTGGAAATAAAGTTGTGTTGGTTATTTCTTACAATATTTAAACTATCTTGCGTTTTTCACGTGATCTCCTATATTCTCCTATATTTTCTCATCTTATCTTCTATTATTTGCTTTTTACAATCTGGCAACCCTACTATATATTAATACTGTTAGCTATGAAAAAATGGCGACACTGCTCTGAAAAACTACATGTGCATAAAAAAAAAGATTTTCGCAACTATTGAAAAAAAAATTATGTCAAGGATTCTTATTTATAAAAATAATTAACTTTAAAAAACACTAATTTTTAAAAAGCAGTCAGCCATAGTTAATGTGGGTTATGTTGACGGCAACGCCGCAACAGCGGATTAAGAGGGAAATTCAAAATTCAAGGAGATCGTATTTCAAAAAATAAATGTTAAAAGTTTTTAAAAAACTTTTATTATATATTATAAGGCATAACAAAATTAAATAATAATTCGTAATAAATAAATTATTGGCCAATTTTTTTAATATTGCAAAAATAACTAAACGATTGTAGTTTTTAAATTTTTCAAATAATTCAATAGGTTAGTGATAATTTTTTTTGACTTAGGCACTCGAACTTTCTTTTGGCTATAAATTTTTTTAGTGACTCGTTTACCCTTCCAAAAATAACGTTTTTTTCTTCGTTCATTTTTTATTGCTTTCAAGAATCTTGTTAAATAAATTTCACCTCTGCTTTATTTGTAAATATACACAATATAATACCATGGACGCATGCGCACACACGGTTCAAGTTGCTACGCTGCCGAATTTTTTATTTTTTAAAAAATATTTAATAATAAAAAATTAATTATTTCATGTAAATTTAATAGTAATTATGAATCATTTTGTAATGATTTGATAATTACATACATAAAAGAATAATTTCAACAAGCCAAAAGTCGTTTAGTCACAAAATGAAATATTAATTTTTAAAAGTACAATACCGAAAAAAATTTATCTTTTCCGTAGTGCATACTAATTATTACAGATACCTACCGAGGAGTAAACTTTTTAAGTTGACAGTACGTCCTGAACCTCCTTAATATGTATCAATTCATCTGTTTCCAAGGCAGCGCGTTTTTATTTCTATCATTCTATCTCGTTTCCACTGCAGGTGATTCCAATGTACTCTCTCCAACCAATGCAATACCCTATGCGCCTAGTGGGTTTGAACTCCCCTGCATGTGGTGAATGTCATAAACCGTAGCGAGACAAAACTAATAAAATGAGCTGGGCAAAATAAGTAACCGTTTGTGTTGGTACCCTGAAGTAGAAGCGTGCATGGATAACATTCACACTGCATACGAAAGTACCTGCCTCCTAAAGAGACTAAATAGCAATCGGAGAATACCGCAGTTGAACACCGAATTACAAAACCTTTGAAAAAAAAGCGCGTAGGCTCCTTAATAAAAGATTGGAACCTACATAAAGCGGCCCAACATAGATACAAAAGCTGCTTACTGTTGCATGTTGCCATGCTAATTGGTAAATAAAATTAAAGTACTCAAAATTCGGTAACAGCACTCTGGCATTCTTGTTACGTCATGGTATCGAATTAACGAGTGACGACTGGCAACTGCCACCGAGGTGGTCTCTCTTTGATGGGATCAAATGGGCAATTAACTAATCTGTACTATACAAAAGTGCGAGAACAGATGGCATCCTTCCCGCTTTGTTGCAACTATATCACATTTTCCAAGCCATATTGGTCCTCGGTTAAGAAATCAAAAAAGATTTAATAGATAGACATACCAGAGAGAGCGCAGAGAGACCGTCTCTTCTTGCCGGATGGGAAGGAAAACCTTTCGCAAAACTTGGGGTTTAAACCCTCTATGGTCACACAGTGGCTCTACATGGCGGAAATTAAACTTCTTGTGTTATATGCGTCTCCTTGTTTGATGGCCCACATCTCAAGGATTTCCAACAAGAAACGGCGAAAACAGGTGCTCTTAGGCACTATATGAGCCATGCGTACCGCTTCCACCGCTGCCCTGAAAATTCTCAATCTTTTGCAATTCCATATTATAGTCTAGGTGAAGGCCTTGTATGGGATCTGGTGGAATGGTTGTTAGTTAAGAAAGGGACATAAAGGTGAACACTATCCATAACCTTTTAGTGAGAACCCACCAGCTTTTTGTTCGAAGCAATTACCATGTTCTTCCTACGTATACTTTCACAAAACCATACAGTATTAGCGTACCCATTGGAGAATCCTGGGGTTAATTCCCTTAGGTGCTAAGCCCAAATGGGCTCGTTTGGTATTCGGACGGATCCAAAACTGGAGAAAACACCGGGACAGTAATTTATAGATTCAGACTAAGAAGGGAACGCTCGTTCTCTCTTGGCAGGTATGAAACGGTGTTCCAGTCGAAAGCCTTTGCTATCCTGGCTTGCGCATCTTCGTAGAGGTTAGTTAAATCAGCGTATTAATATATGCACCGGCAGCCAGGCAGCTCTTTGAGTCCTGGCTACCTTGTTCACTACATCACGCCTGGTCCTAGAGTGTCATCGTTCCCTAGCCACCTTATGTAGGAGGGAGTGGATGGTTCTCATATGGGTTCCAGCTCCCAGGTTACTCTGATGTAGAGAGCAACGATAGGGCCAGGAAAGGTGCTATTGACTCCTTTTCTGGACTACGCCAACAGATTCTTCAGAGATCCCAAAGTGATTGGGCTAACATGATAGGTTTCAGATAAGTTAAGACTCTTGATAAAGAGGCCTATTCTTAAAACTGAAAACTTCTACTCAAAATGAGCAGGGGAAATGTATGGATAATTACTGGCTTTCTTACCAGCCATGTTTATTTTAACAAGTACCTCAATACTATCAGAATTTGGGAAGATAGCATTGCAGGTACTGAAGTGAAAATGAGAAAACGTCCATCCACGTTCTATGTGAGCGCATCCCTATAAAGCTGAAAAGGAACTGCCACTTTGGAGCCTTTACTTCTTAGTCTGAGGACATTCAGAAAATCCAGATGGAGGTCATACTATCAATTGCATCAGCAGAAGGTCTCCTACAAAGCAACTAATCTTACAACACTAACTTCTTGGGTATCACTATCATCATGGCTTGCACAATGGGTCGCAGGATCCTGAGTGTTGCAGATAATGCCACACATACAATAAAAAATCAATACAAATCTTGTTGAACATTTTACCTTACTTTATTAATAGATCATCTAATGAACAAATCCACAAGTTTTCCTTCCAGAGAAAGCTGTCTTGCCCTATGGTGATTAAATGACTTTTTGGTGAGCAATTTAATAAACAAATCAAAGATAATACCTAGTTCTGTTTTTGATACACTTTGCATGGTGTAAATGGCAAATCAATTCTATGGGCCATATGACCAAAGCAATCAATGTCCAAAATGAAAAAAGAAAAACAGAGACATCTTTATGTAAAGTTCAGATCCAAATGCTTTATTGACTAGTTATATAAATTATTCATATAAGTAACATCTTGCAATTTAAGTTTTTATGTTAGTGTTCCTAGAAATTTGTGATTTGTGATAATCATTAATTCTAAATTTCAAACAAAATATATTTTTATATTGTTTGATCAAATTAATATTATTTGTATGTCATATGACATGATGTAGAGTACCCATGACATCATAAGCTTGTTTAATCTGAACTTTAAAATTAATTACTCCCGTACTTATGAGAATTGGGTAATTTGTGAATTGAGGCTTTAAGAATTTTTATTCAATTAAAATAAAGTTGTAAATCGGGTTAACAGCACCTATAAAAGAATTACTTGGTACTAATTAATTTCTGTTTAAGAAAAATACATAAAACAAAAAGAGTACTGTTTTCTTCTACTGCCGGCCTTGTAGATAGACTATTAATACCGTCACTTGGGATCGTAACTAGAACTTACAGCTTATGTACATTAATTACCAGCACAGCAGGTTGTAATATGTACTTACTCTCCTAAGGTACTAAGTAATTATGTAGAACCTTTTTTGTATAAATCAATTTAAAATTGATAATTCAAGCACATTTCCAATTAATACTGAAGAGACACATATTAACATTATTTTTATATCACGATGACATCTAAGAAATTACTGCTATATGTAATATTATGAATTGGGGTTTTTATACCATGAGTTCAAAATTATCTTTAAAGTACAAATTAATTTATTTAGAATTTTCTTATTCTGTACTTAAGTATACAACATTATTATTATTATATGAGATGTACGTACTTGAAATAGTGGAAAATATTTATTGTATATAGATATATTATTATTAAGCATTTATCTGTGTCTAAAAATAAGCAGCAAAATATTGGTTCCTAGAAAATTTGGTGTAAAACAACCAAATGCATTTAATTTAAATGACATTTTATCTAAAACCATCTTGTTTAAAACACATTTTCCGTAAAACATATCTGGCCTAAAACCATACTTGTGCTGTTATAAACCAAACTGCTATCTTAACCTAACATAACCTCTCAAAAACTATGATTTAAGGTTATTTTTGGTATGAATTTTTTTTTATAAAAAATTACTTTGCTTTGTAAAAACAAAAGTATCAAAAAGGTACTTATGATAACTAAACCTAAAATGCTTTATTAAATATCTTAAGAAACTTTGAGAGCTCCTCATGTGCAAATGAAGAATTTTGGTATATAGGTAAATCTGATTCAATCAACTTATTTTAGGATACTGTGTATAAAAAAATATACAAGTTTTTGTAAATAATTAGAGACTACTCCTGATTTAACTAAAAATAAAATAATTTTTTTTTAATGACATACAATAGTTCTTGTCAGTTTTTAAAGCTTGGTTTCTTTTATTTGGATATAAAATTTGCATTTGGGTTACATAGAATAAAAAGGAAAGAATTATAGAAAAGTTTATTTTACAAAATATTTCTATTCTTACATTTGAATTGAAATAAACAAATAACTGCTTTTATTGGCATCTGCTTGGTATTATGCAAGTTTTCACTTAAAATATTAAATCTTACCTGTTTTTGATTTGTTATTACACATAATTATCCTATTTAAAATGAGCAAGACTGTTATAAAAAATGTCCTTTGTATGCCACAAAAGCTATTTTTTTTTTAAATAACAACAAACAGTTTTTATTATAAATTGAAGATTTAATGTTTTCCTTTTTTTAATATAAATTTGCTAGAACTTTGGCAGTCATGCAAGGTTAAAAATGAATAAGAAAATAAATGGAAATCTTGTTATGCACAGCCATTTGTTACAGTAGGAGATTGCTGAGATCTTTTGGTTATTTATTCGATTTTATTTAGATTGGACTGTAATGTTTAAAGTACACATTTAAAAACTGTTTAATTTATTTTAAACTAGAGCAATTGCAACAAATTAGAAACAGTTCAAATTTGACACATTAAGTGAAAATCTGACTAAGATCAAACAGATAGTATTTTTGTGTAATTACAAAAAATCTGTAAATAAAATATGGTAACCTACCCGCCAAGAATGAAAGCAGCTGCAAAACTGGGATTTAAATTTGTAGCAACTTCTATATCATCTATGCAATGTCCATAGTCTTGCAAACCCAAATAAGCCATCGCACGGTTATACAAAATTATTTCATTTTTGTGATTGTATTTTAAAGCACTAAAACGATAAAATATTATTACAGGATAATAATTTTGAAAAAAGAGTAAAACTAACTAAGTATATACTTTAACAGCATTCTGATAATCCTTTGTTCTCATAAGCTCATTTCCTTTCTTCAAAAATTCAAATACTTGCTGTTGGCGAAAAGTACTTAAAAGGGTTTGATTCCTCGAAAAACCATCCCTATTTACCACACAAATGACGAAAGTACGTCTTACTAATAGTACAATCAAATTGAAAATGTTTTTTATATCAGTTTTAGTTTTACATTCATCAAAAAAGTAGTTGCAGATACTTTCCAGAATGCTTTGATCTTCCGCATAGTACACATTATACTGAAATGATACATACAGAGATAGGTATGTAAATAAAATTATGAATATCAAGTTACAAAATATATACCTCACCAGGAAGTGGTTTAAGAAATAATCTATACAAATCCTCAGAGCTAGTGATAGTATCTTTTTCATTTAAGTACTCAACTCCATAAATAGAATGGATATTGTGGAATAATAAGTGGAATGTTAAAGAAGTTTCTGGACAACGGTATTTCCGCTCCAAAAACTGTAACATGCTCAAAATGAGCCTTTTTTTGGCATGTTCTGTTATATTCAGCTGCAAAAGATAAAACTGAATTAAAAAAGCACCTATTTTAGTTTCCAAAATGAGTCTCTGCACTATGGTATTAAATATTTATTTTAATGAATATTGAATATACATGTAAAAAAATAATTTAATAAAACAACTAGATACATTTGAATAGCTTGATAGCAAACAGGAATCATTCACAGTTGTAGTGTTATAATTGTGATAATCCCGATTGTAATAGACAAATTTGTTCAGATAGGTGGGTAACTTGTAGCACTCTATAAATAACTAATAGGGACAAAAAAAAGTATTAACAACTTACATTTACCGACATTTTAAGCCCGTAGGAAGGTTTGCTGTTATAATGGCTAGCTTTCAGTTACCAGATGTCTACAACCCAACCTAGTCCTAGTCGTATTGTCTGGGCGTGCTGTACCAATGATCAGCAGTTGGATATGAAAATTCTCAATTCCACTGTCAAAAATTCGCCAGAAGTTGCCAAACTAACAATTTACGGCTAAAACCGTTTCTATAAATAATTTCACACAAAAGTTTTTAATCTTTAGTAACAAAACAAACAAACGTCAAGCGGAATGCGGCAAAATGCAGACGTTACACACCAGTAATGTCAAAAACAGATTGCATTTATGGTATCCTCAAACGGGAATTTAATTTGCGTCAAAAACTAAACTTGAGCTGCTGTTTCCCATGTCTTGAATCAGGTGCTACAAAAGTCGCTAAAAATTCTTTAAATTAATTACGCCATTCTCTAAATTAGAGATTTGTCAATTTCGCTTTGAAATTTTCTGTTGAATGCAAGTAGCTAAACATGGTGAAAGAATCATTCACTGATTTTTAACAAACTAAGTTATATTGGTCACAACTTACCAGTTTCGACATTATTAATCTGTTACAATAGTTACATGAAACTTTTTGGTTCGTCTGGGTATAATTAATCAAAGTACTTTCAGTTTTACAGATATAAACTTAAATTTTTAAGAGTAATTATGGATATTGCTTAATGATCTTATTATACAGTAAGGCAAGAAATGCAAACCATAATCTTTCTTTATTTTGTTATAACAGAACATCCTATATCTGTTATCATGATTTAGGAGTATATAGAATAGACCTATAATTTACCTATCTTTCATTATGATATATATTATCTATGAATAGGACTGGGCAAGTATCAATTTCAATAATCGATTACAAAAAAATAATCGATTATCTAATTAATTATCTAATTAACTAATTATCTAATTAATCGATTATTTCGATTAATCAAATAATTATCGATTAATCAGATAATCATCGATTAATCGGATAATCGAGATAATCGAAATAATCCATTAATCGATTTTTTAAAAATAATAATCGATCTGTCGACTAATTAGTATTTTCCGATTAATCGATTATTATGTACAGCTCTAGTACAATCAAATGTATAGGTGGATGGGCAACTGCGAGTCTTGGTTAAGGTGTCGCACAATGTCAATGGATGTGATGAGTGTTCCTGAGACCTAGAAGAAGGGATGGAGTTGGACGACGTAACAAAGATTTCCTTCTGAAGATGATGCAGAGAGATTAGACGGGTGGAAATCGTTTTAGCTGCACAATGGACGCTTGTGGAGCTTATAGCAAGGCTGCCTATAAATTTCAAGCGGAGTTATGGACGTTCTGGTTTGATCCCCCGTAGAAGTGAATATAAGCGTGGTAGAAAAGCTGAGGACTGGGTACATATTCCTTTAATTGTTGTTATAATCATTCTAAAATCAAACCAAAATACACTGGATGTGTTTCAGAGCTTTGCTGTGTCATTTCTAAGTCCTTCTCACGCCGGCTCAAGTCGGAGCATCAGCGTCGGTATCGCGCTACAGCTCTTCCTCTTTTAACTGTCTTTAAGTAGAAACTGGTATAACTGGCTACGGCAACCACCGATAGAGGTCCCTTCTGTTCAAGAATGGATCGAGTTTCTTCTTTCATTAATTTTCTAAAAGAGTTAAAAAGTTTAAACCACCGCATATGACGTAGCCCGACCTGTTGTGCTCCATGGTCAGGCTTCGTCCTCCATCAATCCTCTAAGACAGTTAAAAAGGTCAATGGAGAGTGAGGTCGGACAACGGGGAAGTAGCCTCAAGGTCGGGCTTTGCCCTCCGTCAACCTTCTAGGAGAGTGAGAAGCCCGACCTTGGTCTACTACAGGTAGCCTGCTGAACGGCGTAGAGCGACCTGATCGACAGCAAAGACCTTGTACTACCGCGGATGGAGCTATGACATTCACAGTCGTGTTTCTTCTTCATCTCCATTCTAAGAAATGTTAAATATGAGAACAGGCTGAACTCCATCCAACATTAACAAGTTCAGTGAATCATAACGCCGGTGATTTATTAATTTTTTGTACCAGGTCTTCATTTAATACTGTGGCTATTGCTTTTAAGTTGGTAGTAATTAACTAACCTTAAATTGATAATGAGATTTCTGTTAACATGCAAACTAAAAATTTATAATGAAAGTAGTTCAAATAACACAAAATTAATTTTTGCAATTATTTCTCATTTGTTTTCTGTCAGTATTTATATTTTTCATAACCTCGAAATAATAGAATAATCTGAATAATTGAAATAATCGTTTTTGTTTTAAATGACAATCAGACTTTTGATTAATCGATTGTTATACACAGCCCTATCTATCAACATGAGCTAACTGTAACATTTGTTCTGATATTCTTTTTATTGATGAAAACACACTTAAGATCCAATTCTCAAGTCACCATAATATAAAAGACGAATTAGAAATGAGTCTTAAACCATTGTACATGCCCACAGGTTAGACCTTGCTTGCAGTTTTTAGATTTTATATCAAACGCTTTTTTAAAGCCCAGAAGGAAATATATGGGCCATTGAGTGTCTTTTGATAACTTAAAAGAATTAATTCTTGCATTTCTAACCACAACTTCATTCCTAATGCATTAGGTTCAAATAACAAATCTACAAGGGCAACTAAAATAAAGAACTTTACCATTTGTAAATTTTTATTTAAATTTTTATTACGATTTAATTGTTATAACAAATTTTCAAATAAACCTCCATTCTGGGCCAAACAATAACCTAGACGGTGATAAAAGGACTGCCTAACATTAGCTAACTGGCGGTTTGTAATATTTCCGCACTCTGTAAAAATTGATTCTCTCAAAGAATTAATATTTGGGTAACGCTTTCTGTAAATTTTGTTTTTTAAATGGGCCCACAGGAAGAAGTTGCATGGTGCTAAATCAGGAGATCTAGCTGGCCAACTAATACTGCCTCTGCGCCCAATCCAGTGGTCTAGAAAAGCATTATTTAAATATGCTTTCACATCCGCACTAAAATGGACAGGACAGCCATTGTGTTGGAACCAGACCTCTTGATTTTCACCTGCAACTTCTTCCAATACAGGACCAATGGCATTTTGTGATAAATCTAAATATAAAACTGAATTTAAATTCCCTTCTATTATGAAAGGTCCAATGATATGGTTTTTAAACATGCCAACTCACACATTAATTTTCTGGGGATATTGCGTTCTAGATTGTACATTTAGGTTAGGATTTTCTTGACACCAAAAACGACAATCTTGGCGATTTGGCTCGTTATTGAGTGTCAAGGTGCACTCATCCGTGATACAAATCGAAGACAAAATATCCCTATCTTCATTTGCACGTTCCGTCATGGCTTCACAAAAGAATGCTCTTTTTTCCTCATCTGCTTCGTATACTTCCTGATGGCACTGCATTTTATAGGGGTGATATTTATGCTTTTTTAATATGTTCCAGACAGTTTTGTTGTCAACATCACATTCTTGTGCAATCACTCTGGTGCTGAAAGTTGGCTCAGCAGTAATCAGACCTAAAACCATTTCTTATATTTCAATATTATTACGTCTTCTTTTACCTATTAAAATTCGGTTATGATAAAATTCATTATTGTACGTCAATTGGAAGAAAAGTTTTATTATTATTATTATTATTAGATACTACCTCCTTGTGCTTTTGATTCAACAGACCCTGTTTCTTCAAATCTGTCAACAGATTGAACCGTGGAATGAGATGGAATAGGTCGCTCAGCAAATTTAATGGAACACAAATCGCGTATTTCGCGGTAACTCGCTCCGCCATAAAAAGTTTTTTCATAAGAACCTTCTCTTCGATGGTGTAAACATTCATTTTCAGCAAATTAAAGAACCTTTTTTGTAATTACGGTAAAATTTGATTAATCTTAAGCAAATGTCACTTAATAAAACTGAAGCATTCTACTGCTTTTGTTTTCTGCTTGTCAAATCCACGGCAGCTCATACTAAAGCTGTAGGAGTTATTTTATTATTAATTTATTTTGCTAATTCTGAGCATTTTTTGGTTAATTTACTGGTGCCAGATTGAGAGGAAACTTCTACCCTATTGATTGATACCATTACTACCCCTGTAGGTTTATTTGGGGAGCAGGAATTACAAAAATCTGAATCCCCCATGCATTGTCCTATGTACGGGTTTGAAACTCCACACACAGTATAATTTTACTCACTGCTATGGAAAATTCTCACTTTATTATTAAAATTGATTTTTTATTATACTCTTGAGTAGTCTCCGCTTTCCTCTTACTTTTATAGCATAAAACACTTTCAGATTAATTAACTCATGATACTTAAAATTATAGCAGTTTTTCATTGATTAGCCTAGTCTCCTCATGTATTTAAGAGAAGTCAGAAGATTCATGAACCTAAATACTTATGTAGTATAAGGAATGATCCATAAGATATAAACTCACAAGTGCAAATGATAAAATGATAATAAAAAAATTTAGAAATAGTAATAAGTAGCCTTAAACTTTACAATTGATCCAGATAAAATTATACTTTTGTTTTCAGGTATTAGATTTCCTCTTTTGTTTTAGTAACATTTTCACCATTCTTTTGTATGATAATAATCATCAAAGAAGCTTACATTACTAATCGATAATTAATTAGATTAAATTCTACAAGTATCACAATTAATTAAAAACTTTTTAGTAAACTTTTAATAATATTAAGAACAGATAAATAACAGAATTCAAATTATCCTGCAGTATACACAAAAATTACTAAAACAACATTGTTTTTACAGCATTTACTTTAACATCATAAATAGTTAATAAAAGTTATTAAACACGATCTAGTTTTTGCAGGTGTGCTTTTTTTAACCATACGGTATCATTAATTGAAGAAGCAGTAGCTCTTAAAGTTGGGTCAGGATGAATTAAAGACATAATAAAATCTTCAAATATTAGGGCATCAATTTGCTTCCAGCCATATGTTTTAGGTAGTCTATGTCGAATTGTCCAGTTTGTTAAGAATTTCTTTGGCACATTTTTTAAAGTACCTTAGATAAAAAAAAAACACAAAAATTATAGAACTTATTACTTTGTTTTAAAATAGTCTTTACCTTCTGAATTAAAAAACTGCGATGACTTTTTTCCCATCCTAGTAATATCATTTGGAATTTTACCGAGAACTCTCAACATCAAGCACAACTGCCATTCCTCACAAGAAATGTTAGCAGGGCATTTTTCTTCAAAAAGGCATTCTCCTGTAGACAATTCATATGCCAAACAACCAACTGACCACATGTCGATAGGAAAACTATAAGGAGCTTGGATAATCACTTCCAAAGCTCTATATACACGTGGTTGAGTTATTAGTGGGTGTGGATTATTCTGAAATTGAGAATGACAAATAACTTATTGAATATATATATATATATATATATATATATATATATATATATATATAGGAAATTTCTTCAATTTTCTTTAATCCATTTCCAATAAAGCCAATGCAGTGAATTCTGTTTTTTTTTTTTTAAATCTAAGCGTTTCTGGTAGAACAAAAACTAAAATTGTTGCAAGTGAAAGTGTGCTTTACTTACAAGATGTGAAAAAATTTTATAAGGAAATGTTCAAAATGCAGTTATGTCAATTTTCAAAAAAGGTAAATGCATATCGAATTTTCCTTTAGTTTTGATATTCTTTAACATTTTAGGGTTTCTTATATTTATATACTAAAAGAATAAATTATCAGCATGTCATGTCTTCTCTTATTATTCTAGGAAAAAGTTTTTTTAAAAGTATAGAGTTAAAAAGACCCTTTAAGCAAGTGCCTTTGAAATGCTCTGCAAAACTGAAACTATGTTAAATTCAAATGTACTACATTGCTTTTACCTCGAGAATTGCGCAACCAAAATCTGATATCTTGATCTGTATATTAGGCATTATAAATAATTTATATGGCTGGATTTTCTTGAAAGGTTTATCTAAGGGATAATCATCACGAAACACAGGTCTGCATAAAGAAAACTCATTCCTTTTTGCTTTAGAATTACCAGACTTCTCATTGTTCTGCCATTCCATAGTACTCACTATAAAATAGTATATTACTTTCCAGTCAATATCTGAAAACGCTACTTACTGTAAGACTTAGGCATGATCACACCGTGTTTATTGAATTGTTTAACATAAGCAGTCAGGTTACAAAAAATACGAGTTTTCAGCACAAACCAAGATATTTTCTAGCTTGATATCTGTATGAATGACTCTGCACCTTTCATGAAGGTATCTAAGCCCTTCACAAACCTACCAAGAGTCAGTTAATCGAGTTGTAATAAGATTTACATTTATTTAACGACAAACCTGCTTAATAATTAGTCTTACTCCTTGTTGCTCAAGTCCTTGACAATCACTAGCATTCAATAAATCCAATAAAGATTGTCCCATCATTTCATTTATCAAACATATATGAGTACCATAAAGGCTCTTTTCAACAAAGTATGTGTAAAACCACACAAATCTATTGTATCCAACATAATTAGGGTCTTTTGCTTGAATATATTCTAACATATCAATCTCGCTGCTAGCACTGCTTTTTCCAACTTCTGAAGATTTTGTTACTTTTATAGCATAGTAAGAGTCTCTTTGCCTAAAACGTAAACCATTTTTGTTGTAAATATATAAACCTATCTTTGTATGAACATACTGTAATTTATTACTACACAACCAAACGGTTGAGAAAGTACCCCAACCTAACTTGCGTACAGCTGTATATTGTTTATTTGGGCCAATTTCTTGTCCTAAATATATTGGCATAAAACCACCTGGCCTGTAGTCTTGTATATCCTCCATGTCTTCTTGATCGTCACTACTTATTTTTTCAAACTGTTCTGTTGTTAGTGTTAGTGGATCTAACAACTGACGACTAAAAATAAATTTAAATTAGAAATTGAATATAGTAGAAGTAAACTACAAACCAACTTGATTAACATGATATTTAAATTTCTGTTCTATTTGCAGAGTAACTTATTTGTGCAAGTATAATGTAGTTTTGTATACGATATTTTATAATCGATAGTTTTTTTCACTGTAGTGGTTTCAGTCAATGTCAATAAATCTAATGGCTAGTTTATTCTGTTTGAAAAATTTGGTTCTCTTATCAAAATAAACAAAGAATTTAACATCAAGCATCTACAGAATTCAAGCGTAATGTAAATTTTATGTCACTATGAAACCAATAATACAGGCAGATAATTTATTTACAATCATCATAATTAGAAACCTGAATCCAGGTAGTTTCTCAAAAAACCCTCCCTTCTTGTATAATATGCTAAACCAAAACGTTATACATTGGTTTTCACAGTTCCAAAAACGTCCCTACTAACAAATGTATCATTTTAGCTTGTCATTTTTTACATTAACGTTAATTGTTGTATTAAGTTAGTAAATAATGGAATAAAACTACACATACAAGAATTCCTTTACACTATAACTACACCTTTAAATGACTAATATCTAACATTTGTATATATTTTTGATAAATTAATTACTGAGCTGATAACAAGACATCCATGAAAAACACGTCCTTTAGACATGAGTTTGGAATTTACATTCGCTTCAATAATTCTGTTAGAAATTGAACCATAGTTTGTTATAAATCTAACAATAATTGCATGTATCAAGATAACTACTTACCTATTTAGTGTTGGGGGACAGGAGGAGAACCTCTTTCGAGAGCACATTTTCGATTGCTAGGAATTACCTTCTTCGCGCTTCTATGCAGCCCAACAAACAACGTCTCTAGTAATGTCAAATGTCAAGAAGGAAGCCAATCAAGAAGACCGCAAGTTAAAACTGTTACGCCGACAACGACATCTTAGTTTTAAATTCAAGATAAAAATAGTTGTATATTTATATTTTCTCGTTTTCCACGTGCTGTTTGGACATAATAAGATATATAATTAAGCGATACCTACATTATTTACGTAAAATTATATACTTGAGAAATTCTTATATTTCAAGTTTTTAATACAATCTTTATCATTAATATCATATTACACATGGTATCAAAATTAAATTTGTTTATGTTCATCAACAATCTAATATGGCTTGACATTATTAATCTACAAGTACAAGTACAAATAATAAAGAATTCTTTTGATTGTGTTTGATATCCTTATGAGAGGCGGGGAACGGGGATGGGGGGCTAACTCATTAATCTAAATAAAATTGCTGAAAAATTAAAACAAGATTTTCTAGTTTTTTTTTTGGAATCGATAATTGATTTGGCAGAAGAAGTTGCACTTGTATTTTTCCTGTAGAATATTTTCTAGTAAAATTGGATTTTTCGAAACCTTTCAAAATCAGTGGCCTATGGAATGGTCATATGTTATCGAATGCTTCGCATTGCTTGGCCGAAACTTTGCCATGTAACTTTTTTCCTTCAAGTTTAGGGAAAAAATTTATATGGCAAGGTAGGCTTAATTTTTGTTGAACATATTAATCAACAAAGGAAAATTAAAGCCCAACAATATAATAATCATACAGGGTGATAAAGAATGACGCGCCTTTTGCGCACGGTTGATATTGCTAATGCAAAGGTAGTTTAAATTTCCCGCGGTGTTTGCCATGTTCGTGCCAACTGTCGGGTATGCATGTAATGACAATTTTCAAAGCATACTATAATTTACAGATTTTTATCGAGAATTTTTAGAATTTCAAAATATAAGAATATTGAAAATATGAATTAAATACTACAACTGCCAGATATCTAAGAATATCTAAGAGAGTTTTTGTATAGTATTTAGGCAATTTGAATTGAAGAAAGCTAGGTACATTGGATGACGCTAACTGAACAGTTCAATTGTTTTAACAGCGTCTAAAATCGTGTATCAATATCAGTAGCAAAAAAATATATTAGGTATTTTGTAGAAAATCGTGATTGCACTCTTATTAGAAATCAGAGTAGAAAATACTGACTACAAAAAGCATATCCATTTGCAAGCAGCACAAGAATAAATAAGTACAGTAAAGGCATTGTTGCTTTAAAAACCAAGATGGCGCTGACAGTTTTCCCTCGTAATTAGTTTGATTGATGCTTCCAAAAGGACGTTATTTAAAAATCTGGGCGAGTAGTAACTAAACTGCACAGAAATTACAGCTAGCAATAGAAGATGTTGTCCCGAAAACAATCTTCATCTTGCCCTCCAAATTTCACAAGGTGGGTAGTTATTTGGATTATATATGTAACTTACGTACTAGAAACTAAGGTTAAAATTTGATTAGAATTCAATCCTATATAAATTACCAAATATCTCAAAATTTACTTTTAATTTTTTTCTTTTATACACTATTAGAGTGTATAGCTGTATAGATATTTTCGTAACATCTGTATCATAGGATGATACCGATCAGGGTTCTAGCCACAAAAGCTGTAGATAAATAAAACATACTACTTGCCAGTCAGTATGATTTCATATTCATAGCAAGCATGAAGGTTTCATTGAATTTTAGTCGCCGGGTCTTTTAACCAAGTTACATTTTATGTGTTTGGTTTGTTTATTTTGATAACATAATCATGACATCTACTGTCGGTTAGTACAAAGCTATTTATTTCACATTCTAAGTACCTATTAAATTTGCTGGTATCAATTGACTTGAGTATGACGATAAATAAATATTATGTATGCACAGAAAAATCATCCTGCAAATAGTTATTATGAAATACACAAAAATTTCTTCTATACATTAAACCTGGAAATCCTTTCATTTTTAAATTTTATAATTTGTACAAAGAATTTTTTAAACAATAGATTCTTTTGCATTAATAAATTAGTACTTATATATAACTGCATTTGCCTCTTTTTTACCTTTTTTAATTCTTAATGTAATTGTAAATAAATCAATTGTTTAGTTTCCGCAAGTCGGATGCATTAACATTGACTACAGAGCAGTTAAAAAAGATTAGTAGTGAGGATGATGAAGAAATGGAAGATATTCAAGATTATAAAAATGGTGGTTTTATGCCAATAGAGCTGGGGCAAGAAATTGGCCCAAAGAAAGAATTCAAAATCCTGCGAAAACTAGGTTGGGGCACTTTCTCTACTGTATGGCTATGCAAGAATAAATTACAGTATGTTTGTATAAAACTAGATTTATGTATTTGCAATACCATGATTTATATTTTAGACAGGATGAATCCTACTATGCTATAAAGATTGCAAAATCTTCAACTGTTGGCAGAGCCAGTACTCGAAGAGAAATTCAAGTGTTAGAACGCATTAAAACAAAAGACCGTAATTATGTTGGATACAACCGATTTGTTTTGTTTCATAACCATTTCACTGAAAAGAGCATCTATGGTAAACATTCCTGTTTGGTAAATGAAATGATGGGAAAATCTTTACTGGATTTAATGAATCTTAGTCATTGTCATGGAATCCATCAACAAGGAGTAAAATTAATTATTAAGCAGGTTTGTTGTAAAATATTATAAATTTTGTCCTAATTTCACTAAGATTGTTTCTAGATTTGTGAAGCGTTGAGATACCTTCACGAGAAATGCAGGGTCATTCATACGGACATTAAACTAGAAAATATTCTGGTTTGTGCTGAAAATTCATATTTCTGTAACATGGCTGCCTATGTAGAACAGTTCAATAAACATGGTGTAGTTGTGCCTAAGTCTTACAGTAAGTGTCTTTTTTCAATAGTTGATTAAATAATAATGTATATTGACTTTTACAGTGAGTGCTTTGGAATGGCAGAAATATAAGCCAGGTGATTCTAAACAAAAGAAAGGTCTTTCTTCAAGAAAATCTATATTTCGTGATGATTCATATTTTGTTGTACCACCCAAACAAACCCTGCGTACTCCCCTCTTTATAAATCCAAACATACAGATAAAATTGTCAGATTTTGGATGTGCAGTTTTTGAGGTAAAGTACAATTAGTATATTTAGATCTTATTTACATGTTGTAAAATTTGTGGTTTGGGAGTAATTTGTGTATTTATACTCATACTTTTTTTTTTACATTTCTATCGAGTGATCAGAAAGTAATGGCATTTCAGTATTCTTTAGGTAGTAGACAATATCTGTGATAGAAATATTTTTTGGCATTTATCTACTAAATTAAGAAATGAAAAATCTTGGTTGTTTCATAGTCAACTGGAATGTCAGGACTTTCTGATCACAAATATGTTACATATTCAATTTATTAGTTTTTAATAAATCACAGATAGTTAAAAAATGTTTTACCTCAATAAGAACAGAGAAACACTATGTATATACTAACTAAAAAATAATGAATACTATAAAAAGTAATTGCTCTGAAATTACAAATCCATCAACCTTAATTACAGAAATGTCGGCACCCACTAGTAGCTCAACCAAGCATAAATCGAGCTTTGGAAGTAATTATTCAAGCCCCTTATAGTTTTCCTATTGACATGTGGTCAGTTGGTTGCTTGGCATTTGAATTATCTACAGGAGAATGCCTGTTTGAAGCAAAATCCCCTCCTGACTTTTCTTCTGAGGAATGGCAATTGTGTCTTATATGGAAAGTTCTTGGCAGTATTCCAAAATCTATTGCTCTAAGTGGAAGAAGATCATTACAGTTTTTTGATGCAGCGGGTAAAAAATATATTCTCAAATAGTCAGGCTTTTAATTTTTACCCTTTTCTTTTTATCCAAGGTAATTTAAAGAAACCACCAACAGATACATTAAAGAATTGGACTATTCGACATAAACTTGTTAAGAAATATGGTTGGAAATTTAAAGATGGCTTGATATTTGAAGATTTTATTATATCATTAATTGAAGCTAACCCAGCTATAAGAGCTAAAGCTTCTACAGCTTTTAATAAACAGTGGTTAAATGAGTAAATCACACTTGAAAAGTTAAGTTATATAGTATTTCTTTTGTCATTAGGTAATATTAATTTTGCATTATTTCGTTTGCGTTGTATTGTTGATTTTAACTGTTCTCTATTGTTATTGACAATTATCTGTATTGTTCTCCGATTAGCTGTTGGTACCTTAACAAGCTTATTAATTACAAAGTTGTTTTAGTAACTTGTACATTCAATTATTGATTAATTGAACTGAGCAGATGTATTTAATTATAAGATTGTATCTAGGAAACTAAATTCCTTTCTGTGTTAAATATTAACAGGTGTAGTACATATTAATATTTTGATGAATAAATAAAGTTGGAACCATAAAGATAAGTTTTTTTTATATGATGTAGATAACATTGTAAAATAAACTCACCAGTAAAAAACTAGCCATTAGCTAGTAAAAATATCCTTTATGCTGAATTTAATAGCAAGAAGTAGCTAATATGAATGCTAGTTTGTTTTTGAAACTACAATATCAAAAATGTGTTTAAAAAATTGTTTGATTTACCTACCACTGACAGTAAGTTAAATAGATCGATTTCTTTGTTCAAAGTAGGGTGGGGATTTTTTACCTGTGAGCATATTAGCTGCTCAAAACAATATTTTAATTCTTAGTTTGATGATGATTCACTGATATTATAACTTTGCAATTCTTTTATATCTGGTACTTTTTTTAAGTTACAAGACTGAGTACTAATAATTTTAATGTCTGGTTGTTCTTACATTCCTAAAAGTATGTCTAATATTTTGTTTCATACTATTTGATGATGGTACAACAACATTACCAATCAATCAATTAGAATATCAAGAAGGATTTAAAACGAGCAGTAGCAACAACCACGGAAGGGAGAGGAAATCAAATGCCTATCGACTCTTTATTTGGGCTATTACAGTATAAGTTTTTAACTTGTAGACAAAAGGAAGGTCAACTAATTGAAATGATTAATGTATTACAGAACTTAAGAATTTGTTACTCTTATAAGTTGAAAGAGCTAACCTTATTAAAGATATCCTAAAGTAGAGTACACTCTAAAGCAATCCATTTCATAAGCTTTAAAGCTATTATTTCACAATTAAATTACTACATAGCCTATTTTATGGAAAACGGTTATTATGGTAGACTAATCACAACAGATCAGCACAAAAAATGGTTTTACCATATGAATTAACAAACATGTTAACAATGAACTATAGATATCTTATCTTCTATTAAAGCTGATAAAAAAACACAGAAATCCCCATTAAAAAAATTCCGAAATATTTAAAAAAACTTTCACAGCTTCAACAATATGGTGTATCACCAACAATATATACAGGGTTAGTCATATGAAGTGTCCCCATCTATTGGCAATTCACAGCTGTCAAACCGTTCATGACAGCTGCGCCAAAATTGTTCCGATAACAGCTCAATACATTGTTTACAAGCCACCAGAAGCATTTGCGTATCGGTCAAATAGAAAAAAAGTTATTTGTGATGGAATTCAAACGAAATAGTGTGATTGCTCTATATTTGGCTGGAAAATCCCAATCAGCTATTGTGCGTGAGCTCGAACACATCAAAGTGAATAGGAAGTTTGTGTATCGCACCATAAATCGTTACAATGAAACTGGCAGCGTTGTAAAACGCTATGGAGGTGGACCGAAAAAAACAGCAACATCACCAGAAATGGTTCGAAAGGTGAAGAAGCGGCTTGAGCGAAATCCACGACGTAGTGGTAATCAAATGGCAAAAGAACTGAATATATCACAATCATCCATTCGTCGCATACTACAAAATGAGCTCCAAGTTAAGGCCTACAAGAAACAAAAAGCGCATGATCTTACACCGAACCAGAAGAAAGTTCGATTCGAAAGAGCTAAGGAGTTGCTTCGCTTGGCCGCGAGTGGCGAATTTCCGAACATTGTGTTCTCTGATGAGAAAAATTTCCCAATCGAACAATTCGTAAACACCCAAAATGATCGTGTTTACTTGACAGAGCGCACGTACGAAAATTTGAAACATCGATTGGTGACCCGAAGCAATTACCCATCGCAAATAATGGTCTGGGCAGCTGTAACAGCTACTGGGCGCTCTCCACTCGTTTTCATCGAGCCTGGTGTCAAGGTCAATGCGACTTATTATCGGGAAAGTGTTCTGGAAGCTGCTCTGAAGCCGTGGGCACGTAAACAATTCGGTCATGCGGATTGGACATTCCAACAAGACTCAGCACCGGCTCATAAAGCTCGTGTGAACCAAGAATGGCTGAAAACCAACGTTCCAAGGTTCATTTCTTCCACACAATGGATCTCGAATTCGCCAGACGCAAATCCTATGGACTATTCCATCTGGTCCATCCTCGAGAGCAAAGTGCGCGCAAAAAAACACGCCAGTATGGATGCTCTGAAACAATCACTCAAACGTGAATGGGCCAAAATACCACTAGAGCACATTCGGGCAGCCTGTGAGTCATTCCCCGGCCGTCTCAAGGCAATAATCCATGCGAAAGGTGGCCACATCGAGCCAAAGTAGCTCGATTCTGAATTCCTGATTATTTTCCAACATTTTTGTGCTTTTATCAATAAAAAAAGTATTTCACACCACATTTTCTGACCGTTTTTTCTATGGGACACTTCATATGACTAACCCTGTATATATGTACATTTCAAATGTTTCCTACTTTAACACAGAAAAACTTACGAGTACTACCTAATATGCTTTTGTGTTTTATAATAATCAAATATGAATACATATTTTAAAAGTGTACAGAGTATCGATTCTATTATTCTTAAAATTATATGCCAATCTGCAATTTTCTAGTTTTGTTTATGTATGTAAATAAAAATATTCAATTAAGAAACACACTTACCTCTATGTAGTCAGCATCAGTCTTATGAGTTATATGGATTAGATGACAATTTCTTAAAAACATCAGGTTCACCAACCAACTGAACATATTTTACACACTTCACCACAACAGCTTCACTAGAAAAACTAACAGAATATTAAAGTGCTTAATAGCACACATTCTTTGCTTCTAAACAGGTGATTCATTTCTGATAGTGACTCTACGGAAGAAAAATTAAAACATAACCATTCTTATCTTTCGTCTTTGTTTATTTTGTCTCGTTAGTAGTTAATAAGAAGAGGAATGTAAGATACAAAGCTATAAATAAATCTTTGATGAAAAAACCTTTTAAAAATGATTTCATTTTAATTATTTAATCTTTAAACAATTCAATAATAAGGTTATTATAATAAAGTGACAACATGGTGTAGTTAAAGTTTTTGAAAATCTGAAGGATGTAAATGGCTATAAAAACAAGTCCAATCTGAAGCTTTTGTTAAAACCAGGGAAAAAGACAGTAGCTAGGCAGATATAGAAGGTGTTGTAGATTTCTCTTAATAGATAATAACAACATCGGCAATATTCCACTTGAAATTATGGATAAGTATTAGCAGCATTTGGAAAAACACTTTCACAACTCCAATTACATCTGCAATGGATGAGCTTTACGCATAAACAATGAAGGCAACAGATAATATGAAAATGTTAAAATCAAGATTCTTTTAAAGTACAGAAATTGATTTCAATGAATTTTCTTGCAATTTGCTACTAGAAAAAACACTTCCAACGCAAACTAAATGATAGCTTTTATGGCAGATACTTCCAATTCATGAAATCCTATACACAACATTCAGAAACACTGTCTTAACATGGGCTATAAAATTACAGCAGCAAAAATAATAAAAATGGTATTTATCTCAATGTAAAATAATCAATTTTTATCAAAAAGACCAGATAATAAAAACAGGCGATATCTTTCACCATCAAAAGAAGAGACATTTGTTATAGTTGTATTGAGGTTTCACTCTAGATACTTTACATGCAAAATTGTGTACCTTAACCTTATGGTTCCATCAAATCATTGCATTTTCTTTTTTTATAAATATTTCAAGCCTTTTGTTATATAATAGAGAAGATTATGGTTGCTATACCATTACTAGAGTGGAATGTGGTAATTGAGTCTCTGTGTACAATTTTATTCTGTGGTCCATCAGCCTAGAATGTAAATATATGTTTAAGATTTTCAGAAGTTCCAAAAAAACAGAGATCAACTGAGATTGGAGAGGATATTTTTCATTACTATTTCAAGCAAATAGCATAGAATTTGAAACCTTTATTTGTCATCATCTTATAATATAATACATATTTACAAGGCATATACTTTATGAAAGAAAAACTTTTAAAGGTAAGAATAACTATCACAATAACTTTCTACTTTATTAAGAGTTTATTATTATTAGATTTGACAATACCGATAACAAATATACATCAAGATGAAAAACCAGGTTGCTTTATTACAATCTGATAAAACGGTACGGACACAATGGTGAAGTGTCCACATTATAAGAGATTTTCTCTTAAATTTAATTTAAAAATTACATATTATAACACCCTTGACTACTAGAAACATGAGATCAGGGAATATTAAGAATTAATTCAGGATAAGTAATTGAGCTAATAACTTTTTTGATCTTTAACATACAAAAATGATTTTTTCAGAATTGCGCAATAAAACCTATCCTGCCCGTATTCTTCATCGAGGACATTTTGTATACTTAAAAGGGAGTTAAAAAGAGATTGAGAATAAATAACTTGAAACTTATAATATAGATACAGCTACTTAGTGCTCTAATATTTTACTTTCTTAACCACTCTGCATTAAAAATAGTTGAAGCTGTCGCCCTTAAAGTCGGGTTGGGCTCAACCAAAGACTTAACAAAATTCTCAAACATCAGTGCTCTTTTTAACTTCCATTTACACCTCTCTAACAGTTCGTGGGCTACTCTCCAACCTTTTAATGATTTTATTAGCGGTTTCTTTAAATTACCTTAAATAAAAAGAAACGAATAAGAATTAAAAAAGTTACTTCATGCTAAAAAATTATCTTCACCTGCCGAATCAAGAAATTCTGATGATTTTGATCCACTCAAGGCAATATGCTTTGGAATACCATCAAGGAAATTCCATATTAGAGATAATTGCCATTCTTCCACAGAGGTATCTGGAGGACGTTCCATGTCAAATAAGTATTTCCCACTTGCTAGTTTGTAAGACAAGCAACCAACTGACCACATATCAATTGGAAAACTATAAGGAGCTTCAATAAATACCTCCAAAGCTCTATTTACATAAGGCTGAACAACTGGTGGATGATGCTCATTCTAAAATTACAATGGGAACCTAATAATTTTTATATGTTACAATTAAAATGTAAACTTGGACAGTTTATGTACTAATTGCATAATACACAAATTTTATATGAACTCTTGGTTACAATTACGAGTAATTAAAAATAGTTTTCCTAGAATTAGCAGTATATCTAGTTAGTTTGTAAATCAGTCATATGACCACAGCTTAAAACACATGTTGGTCAGGTCATTTTAAATCAAAGTTTTAAATTAAGTCTAATGTAGATATATTCAGCAGTCAATTGTTGTGAAGTTAGTTATTTTAGGCTATACATTGGATTTCAGGCTTGGTTGGTCCCCCAGACATTGGTTTGGTCCTGTAGTTTTTCAACTCGTAGTCCTCTGAGCCAATCCAATTCTATGTATAACCAAGTTTATAATAAAATTAATCAATTTTGAAGTATACATTTCACTATAGAACTAGAAATCTGTTAAATCTCCAAGTAGTGTTTTACCTCGTAAATACCACAACCAAGATCAGATATTTTGATTTGCATATTGGGATTCACAAACATTAAAGAATCTTCAATATGGTTAGGAGGTTTATAAAAAGAGGCATCTTGTAAAGAGCAGTTGCTCTGTTTCATGGAAATGTTTTTCTCATTATGTGTATCATTATATTCTTCCCATTCTATACTAGTCACTGTAAAAGTTAATAACATTATTTCATAATTAATTACTTTAAATCATGCTTACAGTAAGAACGAGGCATTGCCACACCAAGTTCATTAAACTGCCTAACATAAGAAGCCATGCTATGAAAATATGGTTCTTCTGCACAAACCAAAATATTTTCAAGTTTAAGATCTGCATGAATAATATTACACTTTGTATGTAAAAAATTAAGGCCCTCCAAGATCTACAAAGAAATATGGAGTTATTTCACAGATATAATAAAGCTTATGTTATTTGTAAACAAACCTGTTTAACAATCAACTTCACTCCCTCTGGATCCAGTGCTTGGTCATCGCCTATTAAATCAAATAAAGACTTTCCCATTATTTCATTCAACAAACAGTGGTGTTTACCATTAATACTTCTTTTAGTAAAATATCCATAATAGGAAACAAATCTATTTTGTCCAATATGACTAGAGTCTTTTGTACGAATATGATTCAAAATTCTAATCTCCCTAAGAGCACTGGCTTTAGCAAAATATGCAGCTTTTAGTATCTTCAATGCATAATAAGTGTCATCTTGCCTAAGAACAAACTAGTTTTATTTTAAAACTATAAACCTGTCTGTATGCACATATACTTGGCTTCATCCTTGCACATCCAAACAGTTGAATATGTGCCAAAACCTAACTTCCGTATGATTTTAAATCTATTGTTTGGGCCAATTCCTTGCCATTGTGTTACTGGCATGAAACCACCAGGTTCATAATCTTCAACATTTTCCATTTCTTCTTTATCATTATTACTAATTGTTTGTAACTGTTCTACAGTTAATGGATCTGATAATAAACGGAAACTAAAAAAATGAATTTATTGTGGTTAAATGAGAATTAAGCATTAGAGCAGCAATACACTATCACATTTAGAGTAAAAGCTCAATTATTCAAAATCCTGTGGACCAAAGACTTTTCTGTTAATTGATTTTTTAGCTTTAATAATAAAATCATTGTCTTAACTATTATTTAAAATAAAATGAACTATTAGAATATGCCATTTATTAATTTTTAACAATAACATTTTTTAAGTATTATCCTCAGGATTGGATGCATTCTTGTAGTTTAGTCTGAATACTGTGCATAACTCATTGCAGCATTTCTCTATTAATTATTGCTCTTACTTCTGTGGTACTTGTTGACTTGTTTTATTACAAGTTGTGGTCGTCAGTATGTGTTATTAATTATTATTTCACTGACTGATACCCTTTAGCTGTTGGTATTATAACAAAAAAAATACCTCAAATTCATGGAGCCATATGACGTTGCAGTTGATTTCTGAACGGAACCCAGTAGTAAACATAACCACAAATATAGTGGAAAACATTACTACCACATAATTATTTGTTTTGTGTTAATAAAGAAAAAGCATTAACATCCAAGTTAGAAGTTAGAAAATCATAGTGAACTACTATAAAAAGTGGAATTTTAACAGAAATCTTTACAGTATGACATGGCTGGTAGCGAAAGCACAAAATTCTTCACATGTAAAGTATGTGGTAAATACAGAGTGAGAAGTCAATTATTAAGACATATGCGTATCCATAGCGGCGAAAAAACCCCTTGAATGTAAAATATGTGGTTATAAATGCAGTCAGAGAAGTAGTTTAGAGGTACATGTACGTGTTCACAGCGGTGAAAACCCTTTCAAATGTGAAATATGTGGTTATAAATGTTCAGTAAAAAGCTCGTTAGTAAAACATATGCGCGTTCATAGCGGCGAAAAACCTTTTGAATGTAAAGTGTGCGGTCATAAATTTACAGTAAAAAGCAATTTAGTGACACACATGCGAGTTCACAGTGGCGAAAAGCCCTTTGAATGTAAAGTGTGCGGCCACACATTCACAGTAAAAAGTAATTTAGTGACACATATGCGTGTTCACAGCGGCGAAAAACCCTTCAAATGCGAAATATGCGATTGTACATTTAAGGACAAAAGCGGTTTAGTAAAACATGTACGCGTTCATAGCGGCGAGAAACCCTTCAAATGCGAAATATGTGGCTATAAATGCGCACTAAAAAGCAATTTAGTTACACATATGCGTGCTCACAGCGGCGAAAAACCCTTCGAATGTAAAGTATGCGGTTATAAATGCACACAGAAAAGTAGTTTACAGATTCATGCGCGTGCTCACAGTGGCGACAAACCCTTTAAATGCGAAATATGCGGGCATAAATTTAAAGACAAAAGCAGTTTAGTAAAACATATTCGCATTCATAGCGGCGAAAAACCCTTTGAATGTGAAATATGTGATTATAAATGTACAATTAAAAGCAATTTACCAAGACATATGCGCATTCACAGTGGTGAAAAACCCTTTGTATGTGAGATATGTGATTATAAATGTACAGTAAAAAGCGCATTACAGATACATAAGCGTGTTCACAGCGGCGAGAAACCCTTCGAATGTGAAATATGTGATTATAAATGTAAGGACAAAAGCAGTTTAGTAAAACATGTGCGTATTCATGGAGACAAGAAACACTTTGAATGTGAAATATGTGAATATAAATGCAGTAAAAGAGGAAATTTAGTAAGACATATGCGCATTCACAATGGCGAAAAAACCCTTCAAATGTGAAATGTCTGAATATAAACGTAAAAAGCGCGCGCTCACAGTGGTGCAAAAATTCTTGAACTGTAAGATATGCCTGTATGAATTTATAACGAAGAGTAAATACTTTGCGAAGACAGCTACACAGCAAGGAAGAACAATAGGGAACAATAAGATCGAACGTGGTAAATTTTTATCATTTATCATTATCATCATTTTTTAACTATGTGTACATATTGTACTAAAAATTATAATAATAAAGTAATATATGTAGTTAGAGATAGTTCATTATGGGATTGTAATTTTTGTTCTCGTTACAGTTGTGGGAACAAACATAAATATGCTTTTTATATCAAGAATTAAATGCTTTAATTGCCATCTGATAGTTTTGTAATTTAATACATTATAATAAAGGTTGGTTTTAGTTTTAAATAATAAATAAACACAGAGAAGATGTTATTTTAAAGGTACTTTTATTTTAAGTATAATAACAGTATAAGTATTATGATCTTTAGCTGATAGAAATTGTCTGAGGAATTTAATAATAAAAATGAAAGAAGTTTTTATTACTATATGCGTTATATTATTGACCTAGCTGTCCGAACTACTAGGGGATGTACGTGAAGAACAGCTATGCTGCAACGACAGTTTATTGTGATACCAAGTACCGACACCAAACATAAGACGATTGCAAATTGAGCTCAATAACGATCTTTTCTCCGCTAAAGGCGCTATTGTTCCATTTCAAATTTGACAAGTTTAAACGCCAGTTCATAAGATTGAAGTTATTAGAATTTAAACTTTAGAAAAAGGTAATTATTAATGCCTGTTGTTGCGCATTAAACACGTTTTCAGAAACTTAATTTATACAGGATGTTTAGAAAATGTTATCGAATATTTTAGCCACTTATAGTACTCATTGCCACGATCAGAAAAGTCTCAAATCAAGATGGGTCCGCAAATCAACCATTTCAGAGATATAGTAGTTTTTTTCCTAACCGGTTAAATGCTGAAGTGTACCTTAACTTTTTGCAAAATGATTTACCAGCATTGTTAGAAGACATTCCTATTACTGATAGAATGCAGTTATGGTTTATGCACGATGGGGCACCCGCCCATTTTTCTCTTTTGGTGAGAAGGTTTCTAAATGAAACTTTCAGTAATCAGTGGATAGAACGAGGGGGTCCTGTTGCATGGCCGCCAAGTTTTCCTGATTTAAATCCGTTGGACTTTTTTGCGTGGGGATATTTAAAATCTTTAGTCTATTCACGACTAATTAATACTCTAGAAGAGCTGAGGGAGCGGATAGAACATGCCTGTAAGACAATACGTACGACTCCGGAGATTTTTGAAAGAGTACGAACATCTTTCTTACGAAGATGCCGATGCTGCCTAGAAATGAAAGGGAGATATGTAGAGCACTTGCTATAATGACTTCGTATATTGTTTAAAATTACCTGACGTTTTTAATAAATAATCATAGGTACTTATGTCTTCATTAATTAAAAAATGCTTTTTTGATCGTCGTAATAAGTGGCTAAAGTATTTGACAACATTTTTTAAACACCCTGTATTTCTGATCTGATCATATAAATTACATGATACAGGTATTTGAGTTAACTCGATTTATTTAGATTTTACAACAATTTATAAACAATAATTGTGAAAGTAATGAAGATGATTCCGAGGAAATAGGAAATACACTTGTTTTGCAAAGAATAAAGAATACCCCACGAGGCAATGATAATTACGTTTTTCTAAGATTTAAATTCTAATAACCTCAAACTTATCAACTGACGTTTAAACTTGTCAAAATTGACGTGGAACAACAGCGCCTCTAGCGGAGAGAAAATCGTTATTGAGCTCAATTTACGATCGTCTTTTGTTTGGTGTCGGTACTTTGTTTCACAATCAACTGGCAACAGTGACTACTTCCAACATATGCAATAAAACAATTGCAGATATCTCGAAAGCAAAAAATTGTAACATACTCCAAGTTGTACTTACATATCTCGAAAACAGTGAATATTTGGAAAAAAAGCCTATTGGTGCTTTTTGTTTTATTTTGAATTCCTAAACACGTACTGTAGGTGACTTTGGATGCATTTTAGCAGATTCGTCAGTAAGTTGGGGTAATATATGCATTACGATGTCTCTGTCATTCATCTCATATCTCTGTTGCCCTTATGCCAGGGGTGACCCGCAAGCTTAAGCGCGGTAAGTGTATTTTTCGATGAATATTTTCAAGACGTATTAGGTAAAATTTGTATACCTATAGATAATGCCTTGCTGGTGTTATTTAATAGGTATATCAAGTTCATAAAGACGTGATACATACTATATAAAACAAGAAAAAATTACAAATTTTCCATAGAGAGTTAATTTAGCAGATTGCAACTTTAAAAACGATAATTTTCATATTCTATAAGTTTACACTCAAAGAAATACCTATTACAATTAGTAACAATAACAAGGATTTAGTAACAACAGTTATTTGTAACAACAATATTTCAGGAAACAGATGAGTTTCATCTGCAAACTGCAATTACGTACTAGATATAACGGCAAACATCTTACCTGTTACATTGTTTTCGGAACTTCATCATCTGTGTCGCACTCACTAGATTTGTCACATCAAACAACACATACTTTTGAATTACAACTTCACATTTACTGTAATTTTTCAACTGTTTTACCACTTACTATTTGAGATAAACTTTGAACAAACAAATCAACTACTTTATAGCTGTGATTCGTAACGAAAGACGGACCAAAAGCACACCGAGAGCTTGTAGTGAATACTGCGTATTCTATGCACATTTCATAATATCGATACTTTCGTTATCATAAAAAAATATACCCTTCTTTGTTCTTGCTTCCTTATAAAAAAGAAACATGATACTCCCAGTTTTAAAATGTTTATAATAACTTCAGTCCTCAAGGCCTTCTCAGAATCAACCGAACTGACAATGAGTCAAGGGATAATACCTCTTTTGTTTAAGGCAGATACTAGATGCAAGGGAAAATTTTAATTTGTTTCATAAAATTTTGTGTTTAAGAAGCAATGGTTTAAATGCCAATTGCTTTAACAACCGATCCAACTTTTTTCCTAGTAATATTTATCATAAAAAAATTAAAAATATGGAACTTTTTTCAAAGAAATGTTGCGCTTAGAATAAAATACAAAAATGTAAGTATTCAATAGTTTAAGAACTTACAAACTTTGAAAGTGTAAAAGTAACTTAATAGTTGGATATTCTAGTATCTAGTTCAATGAGATACATATCTTATTACAATCTTTAAAATCTGCTTGCGTCTATTTACCGAAATTTAAAGGAGCCTCCACACGGTCAATAATTAGTGCCTATTCATGGTCCTTAGTAGTGTCACAGTTTATACCTTACAGAATCAGTTGGATCACTCAGAGCGGTTCTTTTGATCTTTCGTGTTCCTGGTTTTGGGTCTGCGCACGCTAAACTGTAGACCGCGCACTTGTAGGGGAGGTTATATATGTAATTGATATTCAAATTTCACAACTAATGTAACTTACCAACGTTGTACAATTTCACTAATTCACTTACAGAATATGCAAGTTGATTTCACTCAAATAATACAAGCTTTTGTGAGATTATTTCTTTGGAGGTTAAGGTTAGATTTTTTACCCCTCTACTTCTGGACAGAAAATAGTGGTTTGCGCATAGACCGTGAGTTTCTTGAAGTGGAAGACAAAATGTAGGGGAAGTGATCCAACTGATTCTGTAAGGTATAAAGTGTGGTAGTGTTGTAATATACGCCGTGTAAGTACCTATAAAAATAAAATTTAAGAAGCGTATGCGTAAATGCGAATTAAATAAATACGCGGGTATACTCAAAACCTCTTCCAGAAAGGAATAATTTCGAACGAAAAATTGAGCCTACTATAATTTCCGACAAAGACTATTTATTGACGTCATCTATTGGCTTATCTTTAAGGGTTATTTATTTTACACATTAATTAAACTTACCATTCGACCCGCATTTGGCGTCTTGCGTTCCTTCCCAAGGAAAACCTCTTGGTGTTTCGTTGCAAAGTCCAGGACTAGGCTAGGGTAAGTCGTGACACGCTCCTTGCTACGGGCTACGGTTGGAGTTTGTCTTCATCCAGAGCCTGGACATCAAGCCATACTAACCAGTTATGAATAACGATCCAATGGTATCAAGCTTTAAACTTTGAGCAACATAAAGCCTTGAGACTTGTAAATGTAAGTTTTATAACAAAGGCACAAAAACGTAAATAAGTATGTACAACGCAAATTTATTGTTTCGCATATTGAAACTGAACTTGCAAGTGCACCAACCGTCTTTGTTACAATAGTTTTTCAAAATCATCAAATATAGAAATATGTATTGATGGTGTCTGCTCTTGAAAATAAACTGTATTTTATGACGTCAGACTATATAGACTATACGCACTTTCGACGAAAGAAATAACAAATGAATTTCAGGCATAAATCAATATTATAACCGTTATGAAAAATTATATTATTTATCATTTTCTTGTGTTGCTTTTTTAAATAAAAAAACCAGATAATCGAAAGTTATGCGATGGTTTGGCATATCAACTCCGGTATAACTTGTTGTTCTTGAAATGTGTGGAGCAGAAGGTTGCCTGCTATTTAGATAACATACTCGCCGTTTGGATTGGAAGAGGTGGAACAATGCAATGGCCAGTCCGATCCCCAAACAACTCCATTGGCCTAGTTTTGTATAGGTCTATGTAACAGATAACCAGAGATAACTTTATGTAGATCTACCAACACCAACAACAGTGAAGCAGGCATGGAATAAGGAATAATACACATTTGCAAGCATTTCTCCAGATATGCTTAGAAACCAGCAAAGAAGTCTATTACAACAGAGTCTTCGAGTTCTTAAGAAACCACACAATTCTTGATCAGAGAATTTTCTTCTATCTGTAATATTAGGGAAGTTATTTATCTACTCCCACCGCATTGAGGAGTCTGCGAGATCTATCGCTTTGCCACACACTCTCTTTCTTACATGAAATGGCTTTTATGGAAACAAAACAATAAATTAGAAAAAAGGTTATCTAATCGTTTTGAAGGCTGCAGCTGGATTTATTAACGTGTCTAAATGATCTTGATCTACAGTTACGACGCCAATGGTTATTTATGACTACAAAATTAAGATTATGTTTAAAATAGATTCGTTCCTACAGCAACTTTATTATATTTTCCTACGTTGCAAACAAAAAATGAACATATGATTTTATTAAGTATGAATAAGAATAGATTGCACAAAAGATTTTAATGTATTTTTTCTCTTGCGACCCGATACACAGTTTAGAAGCTCTGACCTTTCCCGTATCAAGCTTAAATTGCCCATTCCTATTCTAATTAAAGGCGGATTTAACTTTAAGGGCACCATGCTTAAAGTTTTTTGGGGTCATTTTTCTAAAATGTATAGATAATAATAAATTTACAATGTACAAGCCCTGTTAGTCTTTACATGATTCAACGGTGGCTATAACGATAGTTTTGTAGATTGTGTAACTGTCATTGCAAGTCTACTTTTAAAAATAATTTCAAATAACTTCCTATTAATTTAAATTTAAATTGACAGTACAGATCCAAAGATGTTGTTCTGTGAAAGTTTTATAAAATAAAGAGTAAAGCAGATTTCTATATTCATTCGTAATGCTTATTAAAGCTGCCACTCACTAGATGACGCTGTAGAAGCTCAGTTAATTTTGGATTTATTTTATAACTAAATTTTAGTAAATAAAAATGTAACGAATGATATTATTAATCTTTGTAGAATGCCCCAAGTATATTTCTTTAATAATAACAAAATGAATTAATTAATATAAATTTAATGATAAAGGTACTTCTATCGAACTATTCTCATGAAATGAAACAAACATTTTTCTGCAATTTTTATTATTATTTTAGAAAAAGAATGTTAAGAGTTTACAGATAATAATGAATAATATAGAACACAAATGGAATTTATCTTTTATAACTAACTCAGTCTTCTAATGTAGTAAAGTGATAAAAACACTGCAACTGGTAAGGCAATGCCTTTAAATCTGCTTGATTGCCATTGCAATATACTATTTGCATTGGTGCAGCAAATGTACACTAGCTCTACTCATTTTTATTAGGATACATTTTTTGCAGTACACCATATTTGCTTGGTTCTAGTGTAAACTGCTTTTTATCAAGTTTTCAAAGTTTTGTTATAAAAGCACCGAGTAGTGCAACCTATCTACTCTTTTAAAATGAGTGGTAAAAATTACAATTGCTGCACTATGTAAAGATTATAGTATAATCAGTTTTCAGTGTACACTTTCAATATATACTAGTACTGCTATCATAAAGGGCATCATTAAAAATTCTTAAGAATTCTTGTCTAGGGGAATGCTTAAAAATAATTACATTTGAAAACATTTGATTCGTAATTGTTTTAGTAAAAGAAGATTCTTTCACACGTATATTTTTTTTATTTCAAATAAAAAAAATTTCTTTTTCATTAACTATCACGCCTTAAAGATTAGATTTTATATATAATCAATTATACAGCAGCTAAAGAAATTTATTCAAGTTTCTAAATATATTTTATTTTTTATGGCCTTTCTTTAAATGTCACACTATGTTAAATGCAATAGATTTTTAAATTTACTTTATATCTAATAGAACCATAGGCGTAGTTATGAAGGTTTTAATCCCCCAAAATCTGAATCAAATCCAAGCCAATTTCCTGACTAAATATATATTGTGTTTGTATATCCGTCTTTTAGTAAGAGAGTGAGCGCTTAAGCCCCCAAACTTTTACAGTCTAACTACGCCTATGAACAGGACGTACTTTATAATGTCTATGTATTATAATTATAATTTTTAAAGGAAGTATAGTGTAATAAGACATTTACATTATATTTACAATCATAATAACAAATTCTATTAAAAGAAAATGTATATTTCTTTAATTAACTTTTGAAGTTTAGTACGTTTAACTCCAATACCATTAATATACTTAATGTCTCGCATAAAAAATAATAGGAAATATTAGAAAAAATTGAATTGGTGCTTTCTCCAGGATCTGCAACTTCCCTTGTACATTCAAACACTAAATGTTTTGGTTGTTTTTAGTATTACCATTAACATCTGTTTACTAAGGTAATTCAATTATCAATTTTTAAACTTTTTTAAAGTAATTTTAAAGATACATTCTGTATTACACATTTAAGAGTAGCGATTTAGCGATATGTTTAAATGGTTGATCTAATATACCTTATATACATCTATTTGTTACAATGAAGTATATGCATAACACTTTACAACAATCAAAACCTGTAAATGCATCGCTAGATCATTGCAATTATATTTAAACATATATGACAGAACATACCTCAACAAAAAACAAAAAAATTCTTAAAAATTTGTAAGTAGCACTCTTTATGATGGCAGTACTATATCTACACCAATTGCATAAAGTAGAAGGCAATAACTTTGAACTTGTTTAGTTGTCTATTTCTTTCACCCATTTTTTATTGAGTGCTGAAGAAGCTGTAGCCCTTAAATCTGGATCAGGTTCAATTAACGACTGAATAAAATCTCCAAATAATATTGCATCTACACGTTTCCAACCATACTTATCAACAAGTACATCTTCTACTTTCCAGATTTTCATTGTTTCTGTTTTAATGTGTTTTAGTGCACCTTAAAAATATTCACCATAAACATTCACATATAACAATAATACAGGCATTATAATAGTGAAACTAATACTAGTCTTATAATAAAAGACATCTTCTATGATTAAACTGTGTCATTATTGAAATATTAAATATATTCATTAGCTCACTCACTTTCTTTTTAATGGACTTCTTTAGCAAAATAAGAAGAATCATCGCTAAAAGTGAAACTCTAGTTTTATATTTATATATTTTAACAATGACATGGTCTGATCCCAAAAGATATCCTTTTATTGATCTTTGGTATCATCTAGACATTAGTCTGTCTATCTGATGGTGGTTAGATTAGAAAAAGTTACCAATTTCAAAAACCAATTTATTGGCCCGTTTGCTTTCTCAATACAGAATATGGACTAGAAATAGACTTTTTTCTAATTCTTCTTTTAGTGTACCAGATATAATAGGCAATAGACAAAAACAGTATTCATCTTAAAATGTATCTTATTACCTGTTGAATCGAAGAAGTTTCTCGATTGTTTGCCACTTAATGCGACATACTTTGGAATTCCATCTAAAACCTCCCATATTAAGCCCAAATGATCTTCTGCAGCAGATAAATGTGGTGAACTTTGTGGATTAAACAAATATTCACCTGTCGAGATTTCAAATGCTACACAGGCTACTGACCACATATCTGCTGGAAAACTATAATCAGCCTCAATAATCACTTCCAAAGCTCTATACTGAACTGTTTGAATTAATGTTGCGAAGTGTTTATTCTGTAAACAAAATTCTAATTAGTCGAGTTCGTTTTCCGTATCACCATGCAGAAAAGTCATTTTTAGTGCTTTCCAAAATTCCAGATAATTATAACTTGTGAGCAGTGAAAATGGTTTTGATGACTTACATTTCAGAATCCAAAAACAGAATGATTTAGAAACCTGATAGTGTATATTTGTAGGTGTCAATTTTTTCTAGAATATCAAAATATGTTAAACCCAAAATATTTATAAACCATGTTTCAAAAGTATGGAATCAGCTTAATATCTAAGGAATCCAATAGCAAGATATTATTATCACAGTTTTAACTTTTATTTATTTATTAAAATCGAATTTAATGGATAGAAATAGATGCCTAAAATGTCCAAAAAGATTTTTCTAAGATCAAAAGAGAATATTTGAAAGTTTTGTATGGCCGAATCTTCTTTATAGTACTATTGGGGAACCTGATCCGATTTCTGTTTGTTCAAGTATGAGCAAAGAGCCTACGTGATTTTTCTTTGCTGTCTAAAGAAACAATCAAGGTCAAAATTATGTAATCAAACGCCAAAATTTGATTTTCTCATATGTTATATTTTCACTAAAAATCCTTTTTCTAGCCCATTTGACTGCATAAAAAAAGTTTTCATACATGCTTTTGGATAAGTAAAAATTGGAAGTAGACAGAATGGTACTGGTTAGCTACAGCTATCTAATGTTTTCCTTTTTATTATTTCAAATTATACCAGGGAAAATATGATGTGGTAGGGATAGAACACGATCCAATAGCAAATCAAATAAAAACCAAAAATGTTAATTTAAGCCTAAATTCTTCAGCTAGATTACAAATGAACAGATGCTTACTTCCCAACATCCATTTCCAAGATCAGCTATTTTAACTTGCATATTAGGATCTATAAATAATAAAGAAGGCGAACTGGTGTTATGGCTCTGATCAGGCGATTTAGATATTTTTTTCATATAAAAATCATCAGGCCAAGAAACATCTCTTGAAAGAGGGGGTTCAGTTGTACTAGTTTTGGAGCTACTTGGTTGACCATATAATTCTACGTGCTCTTCCCATTTGATAGCACTTACTGCAAAAAAACAACAGATTGACTTTATACACTTAGAAATATAGTAATCACTTCTTACCATAAGATTTAGGCATGTGAACACCAAGTTCATCAAAGCGTTTAACATATGCAACCATATTACGAACGTACGATTCAGTAACGGTCACCAAAATGTTTTCTGGCTTAATATCCGTATGGATAATACGGCAGACTTCATGTAAAAACATCAACCCTTCAAGAACCTGTAAAAGTGGATTTTGAAGAGAAGTAAACAACAAAACTATTTTACAAACCTGTTTTATAATTATTTTTACCCCTTGTTGGTCAATTCCCTGAAAATTACTTTGTATAAGTAATTCCAATAAGGATGGCCCCATAATTTCGAACATTAGACAAACATGTGCTCCATTAATGCTGCATTCAGTAAAATAGGTATGCAACAAGATTACTCTGTTATATCCAACATTTTCTGGATCTTTATTCTTAGCACATCTTAACAATTCAATCTCATCAAGCGCAACATTCTTAAATACACTCGAGGATTTAACAATTTTTAAAGCGTAGTAAGCTTGGCTTCTAAAAAAACGTATTTTGTTTTAAAACACATAGTAGGTATCATACATTCATTGTGACATACTGTAACATATCCTTGCAAAGCCATACTGTTGAAAAATGTCCCCAACCTAACTTTCGTATAATTTGGTATTGACTGCTTGGTCCAATATTTTGTCCTAGTGATATTGGCATATAACCACCAAGCCCATATTCCATAGGACTTTCCGCTTCGGTGTTGTTATCATTATCGGTAATTTCCTGTAGCTGCTTAACAGTTAATGTTGATGGGTCATGTAGTGGTTGAAATCTGTAAATACAAAATGGAATATTATTGTACATCACATACATAAAAAATGAAGAAGGCATAAAAACTAATACAAGCACTTTGTAAAAACCAAAAAGTTTTATAGTAAATCCTTACCGCCTAAGAGTCCGTGAACATGAATGAAAATTATACATTTGTAAAGTTTTTCTTATTTTATCACGTAGTTTGTAAACAAAATTTTGTGAATTAATCTTCCAAGTTTTAAACATTCTGTTATACGTTACGTTATAAATGACGCCAATAACAAAATCAAGTATTAAGTATTGAAACAATTGCTATCAAACGATTCATATGTTTATATAGAATACGCTAGTAGCAATAATTACTATTTTCATATTATTGTTAACACCTATCAGAGATGCGTCATTTAGCAAATCATAAAGCAAATTCTTAAATGTTAAGTAATGTAGCTGCATCAGATTCGTGAACAAATTAATTCTTACCGCCTAAAGGTCGGTGGACACGATACTGATTTATAAGGCCTTAGAATTATTTTAGTTACTGGTACTAATTCGTAATCGGAATTTAGGACATTTTTTAATTGTTCATTTTCTTCGAGAAATGTTTTCGTTCGTCTTTTAACTAACGCTTTTACGATTATAAGTACGAAGCCAATAACAAAATAAACAATAAATACTAAAACAAATGCCGTCAAACGGTTCATTTTATTTATATCAGGTATATCGTTAACGATTGTACTATTTGCACTACATTGAAAATTGTTTCCTATCACAATATCTGACATTTTACCGATATTTACCCACGTACTAAGCGAGGCTTACATAAATATCCGAAATTCCAATTTTAGATTCGTCTTAGATTCTCTGCCAAGTTTTTATGAACAGTTTTATTATATTTAATTCCTTGTTAACCAGTAATGAACCTATTTCTATGTCACTAGAATGGCGGGATTTGTCAATCAAAACTACCCCCCACAACATGTTGTAGTTTGTTTTCCGCTTAACTTTAATTGGCGGGAGATACAAATGTCATTTCCTTGGCGGGAAACTGTGCAGCCAGTTGTTTGGCAAAGATCCAGGCAAATATCTCAATGTACGGAAAGCAAATTTATTTATAGCTAGAATTATTTATTGAGATATGAACCTTTTAAACTATTCTAATTTTGTGAATAAAAATGAAATTCATCATTGCTTTATGTTTTAAAAATATCTTCTAGATATTTTGGAAATAGATAGCGTTAAAAAATCTATGCGCTATTTTTTATTCATTTAATTTAATGTAAACAGGAGAACCGGAAATATACTTAAGCAAATCTCTAAAAAATAATACAGTACTGTAATAATGAGATTACCAAAAGTAGACTTTGCAAATACGATAAAGACAAAATATTTATTTAAACGAACATTAAAAAGGGGAACACAAAACCATATTTAAAATCTCATAATCATTCTAATTATCCGATAAAATACAGAGCGTTCTACTTAAAAAAACGTTTTCTTCCAATCGTTGCTTTTTTGTTTTATAACTGATGGCATTTTATCCTAGACCGTTGAGAAGAGCTCAAGAAACTATCTAAGTCAAGTTTTTGAATTTTCTAAAAAACTTTATTCTGACGAAATTAATAAGTAGGTGATGAAAAATCAACTACACTGTATATCAGGTGATTTAAGACACCTGTTTTCTATTTGAATTTTGCGTATAGCATATAATTGTTGACAACAGATACAAGAAATTGAGAAAAAATACGGTGTACTAAGTTCATTTAGTTAAAAGTTCTCTAATTACTCTTAAAGATTTGTAGGTTTAGACTAGCACAATCTCCTTGTTGCGATTATCAGCAAATAGAGAGTAATAATTAATTAAAATCTACAGGGTGTTTAATTTAAAACTAAAAGAATCTTGATCTTTTATTTTGTCAGATTAGTTCATATTTTTTTTCAATTATTCTTATTTTTGTTAGCAAGCAAGAGCTCTTTTCACATAAAGGCCTGCATGGGTCTGATTTATTTCTTGTGGCATTTTTTTTGCCCATGGACATTGAAATATTAACACTAAAAACATCTTGAATTGATGAACAAATTCTGTTTAGTATTTGCTGTATATGGTGCTTGTCACTCTAAAGTAAAGTATTAAAATGCACAAATAGTTTAAATCAAGAGTTAAAGTATGTAGGAAGTCTAATATTTATTTCATTTATATTGTTCTTCCCTTCTAACTAGTAGGTTCTAAAATAACCTCAAAGTCAGACATCACAGTATTACAATATATTATACGTGTACTGACCACTAAGAATAATAAACTGGCGTCATAGAATTCTAAAAAGAAATGTCTTCTCTTCCTACCTCTATACTATTCCTGGCAGAAATCTGTTTTTAGCAATTAATCAATAAAATCTTGAATAAGGTAGTGGTTGTTTTCAATGTATTTGAAATGTCCCTTGTCAAAGCTATGAAAGAAAATTATTTAGATATAAAATCACTACATGTAATATTATATCAATATTTAACTGGCACGGGCTCTTGTCAGAATAAGACAGTGTAAGAAACTATTACCTTGAAATTTTGTATAAGAGCCATATCTTGATAGATTTTCAGTATTCCTTTACGGACTTTCAAAGGTAGTGTTTGAAATAAAGCAAGAATATTCAAGCTAGTCAATTGGCTAGGTGTGCTACAACTCAATTGTTTTCAAAACAACCACCTGTAGCTATACAATACACGTGGAAAAATCTAGATAAAAATCTCTACTAATTAAAAGAATCACAGATTTTGTAAAGCTTAGTTTTCAATTTAGTAATCTCTGTATAATAATAAACTGTGAATACTGTGATGATTCTAAATATTTTACTACGGAAAATAAAAGAAATCTAAACTTCTGCAGTTTTAGGTATTTTTACGCAACTCTTCTTCTATCGCCTGTCTCAAGTTGTGTTGAGATAAGGGTGTTGACAAGAAATTGCAAAATTGAATAAAACTGGACTGAATATTGAATATCGACTGGAGTAAAAAGAAAAAATAAAAAGCTCACCGCACACAAGCTACTTGAAATGTAATACTAAAAGAAGCTATAATTCAAATCCCAAGGCACCATAAGAAAAAAACAGAAATCAGAGATAAAGATGAAGTAGTTCTCGTGATTCATAATAAATTTCTAGACAAATTAGAGAAATAAATCCTGAACTCTTCTCATATTTAACTAGGCAGCAAGTCTGGTTCTTTCGAAATAATTGAGCGTATAAGACACAGTAGCAGTGGTGAACTGAGTTTTAAGACTGTAGACCCAAAGAAAGGTAATGAATGCTCTAACTTTACTAAATTGAGAAGGTTGTTAAAGGGTGAAGAGACATTTTTTTTATTTCCCAAGAAAATGTAATACTACATACGACTATATTTAAAAATAGAAGCACTTACTGGATTCACCCTGTATAGTACATTTGTGTGATTTTCGTATATTAAGAAAATAGTGACTTTTCATTATGAAATTGTATATTAATCATCAATAATGTTTTTACAGAGATTAGATAATGAATCAAAATGAAAGTATATTTGTAATGCCAACAATAATTAGGATAAATGATTCTTTTGAATTAGCTTAGTTTATTTATTATTTAAATTTGTCAACTGTAATTTAATTTCTAGGCATTAAAAAGACAAATAACTTCCGAAATCAAACTTAAATTGAAATTAATTTAAACATATTTAAGTTTTGCCGCACGAATGAACAATAAGTAGTAAGTATAGAGAGAATAACGACTACGTTGTAAAACAAATTTAATCCTAAATGGCGTGCTTACATATTCAATCTTGCATTATATTGCGCAATATTATTAAATGGTACACTCTCACGTGAACATCATATTTGATACATCTGTATACCTTTCATTTCTTTCAAGTGCATGATAATAATTAACATATAATTTATGTAGAAGGCCTTGGAATTTATTTTTAAAGAAAATTGTATTGGCAACACCAGTGCCGTTTATTGTTTTCGTTCGGAATTCCGAGTCTGACAGCTTGAGATTATGCTTAAAACAAACACGTACATTTGTATTGTTATTATTTTTAAAAATGTATAACCTCAAACTGTCAGGTGTGAAATATCGATCGAAAAGAAATTGATAACCGGCAGACAAATTTACCAAACTAAACCTTTGAGTTGTGATTCCAAAAGCTTATTGATAAAATTAATTGCTAAACAGAAAATGAATAAAATTCAAAACTTTTCTGCAAAATTTTCCAAAATGTTTGCTGATGGAATCAAGAAGAGGAATTTTGATAAATAAAGAGATTATGTCTAAGTTGGCCAATAAGTTTCAAAAGTCAGATTAGAGATAAGAATTCAAAATGTAACAAGAGACCTTTTCCGTGCATATTGTCAATATGTGCTTAGGAGAACTTGATATTGGAGGGATAATTTGGAACTGCAACATTCTATGGTAGGTCCAAAGGTTTAATAAATTTAAAATTGTAGATTGGAATTATAGAAGTAGATAACTTTGAAATGCAGATCAACATGCAATATATTCTATAGATTATAGTGTTTCACAAGATTTTTTTTCACGGGGAAAATGAAAATTAGAGCTTTAAAAATGATTGTTTTACATTTCGAGAAGGGCACAGCCTAATTGCCACCCTCATAGTAACTGCCACAATAATTTTAAAAAAATCAATGAAAATAAGTAAGATGCATTGAATAGAGATAAAAGGTGCTACAATTACAAATAAAATAATAGAGTTTACTCGTATCATTGTTTTTAGACAAACAAAACATAAAACCTGGAATTTCAGAAATAATAGAGATGTAGAACAAAACGTTATTCCTAAAAGATAAATATTTAAACTCAGATTAATGTCGTTTTTTTCCTTTTTATAACTATAGCTTTGAAATTTTTCTGTCATTTACAATACAATTGTTTCAGGTTGATAAGACTGCACTAAATAAACCTAATAAAACGGAATTACATAGAACTATTATTAACTTAGATAATGGCTTAGCTACTTAAAGCAATGTTTATTCGGTATACACGTATCATTTACTCAGAAATTATCCGTAGGTTGCAACCATATTTAAGTTTTTTCTTCTTGTAAAATGGGTTTATTTGTCTTATTTAAGAGACACAATTGCCTGTGTGTTTTGCAATAAAATAAAACAAAAGTGTCTTATACAGTTTAATATATCCATTCTTCAAGAAATAATAATCTCATGCCTATATACCGGGTATCCCAAGTAATAAAATCAATAACGGGGAGCTTCTAAGACGATAGAGGAGCTCATGTATGGCGAGGTAGAATAACAAGTTTTTGTCCGAAACTCAAAAGAAACCAGAGCAGTATGCACTTGAGAACTTGTTGAGAGTTGTAGAATTCTTAATAAAGGGCTCTTTAACATGGGACACTGAAAGAGGCATTTTTAAAATTTCTATTTTTGCACGTGAAGCCTTTACTGAAAAGACAGGGGAATCCCGACACAGAGACTTTAAAAAATGAACAAGTAAGAACCTGAATCATCTAAAGACTTAGGATCCGGTAAGAATCAAAAGCTGACAAGGAACTATAAGTAAACAAGAAGGCCCAAAAGAACTGATGATCCCTCAAAGACTTGGATTAGCGCAAAATTCAGAAAGTGACTCATTTATTTATTTTTCCAAACAGACCTTTTTGATTGAGTCTCTTTCAACTACTAATAACTGATTAGTCTATCTTTGCAAAAAGAGTATATAGATAATATTTTTTGGCTTTACCTACTTGGATGGACTGAAGAGAAGGTTAGTAAATCAAAAGTTGAGAGTTTAAAACTCTAATTTCATGATGAAGCAATCATTGATTATAGAGGAGATCTCCTGAGCATAGGATACAAGAAGATGAAGGCAAATAACTTTTTACTAAACGCTTGAACGTCCATGAAGGAAATTCAACAACCTTGGAAGGGTTACATCATTTTTGTTTTGTTTGAATTTTTTTCTAAGTTTTCTATTAAACCTTAGTTATACATAAGTTTTGGTAGTCTATATTTGGGCTTGCCCATATTTCCAACTGAGCAAGACAAAGTAACGATTGATGTTACTTTCTTGCACTTGAATGAAAAAAAGGATGAACATAAAAAACAAGAATGAAAGTAAGAAGTAAATGTTGGTAGATCATATCATGTTATTCAAAGTCAGAGCGATTTTAGTCTTCTTGTTGTTGGGGTTTATGTTATCGCGTAACTATGCTATGGTTATTATTATCAAAAATATTAGTCGATACCTGTTTCTAGTTTGCTTCTACAACACAATATGGTAACATATTACCAACCCAAAGAAGAGCCAAACAAGAAATATTCAGAGAAGCTCAAATTTCTGTTATTTCAATTTTTATGAACAACACAGAATGGTAGTCTAACATCAGTTCATTACAAAACATGGCTGCTCAAGTCGAATGTGAAACAATAATATCCAACTATTGAGTGATCTATCATTTACAAGTAATTGGTACCAAAACCTACCATGTTGAAATGAGTACTTGTACCATAAAGATTCTTAGATCAAAATTAACTTTATGAACTTTTTCTTGTGAATGACTAGTTTTGCTAGATTAGAGTATTTTGTTGGGTAAAGATTTGGAAAACATGATTTATCATCGTGTATATTTGCTTTTGTATTTCTTAACATTTTTTAGAATTCCAAATCAGGACCCAATACTTTTCCATATTTGGGTTTTGGAAAGATATTTGTAATCTTACAAGAGCAAATAAGTATCCATAGTTAAAAAGAAATATGTAACACATTTAAACAAGACTGCAATATGTGATTTTGCAACTTTTCACTAAGCAATTTAAATAGAGACTGAAAACAAAAACGCTTTATAACAGAGCTTATTAATAATTCTGTAAGGACACTCGGTATACATAAAAATAAAAATTGCTTTGTATTAATTTTATTCAAGGAAAAACGGTTAGAAATACGAAAAGTTCTTTTTACATGCTCAAAAGTAAATACACATGAGAATCCAAAAATACGCTTGTGACTGAATTTGTTATTCAATCTTTTAGTTTAAAAATTAATTGGGATCTCAAGATTTCTCCTTTTTAAAAAAAATCGACAAACTTTATATCTGAAGTGCTTTTAAGAAAACCTAATTTGTGAGTTCGAGCAAAACTTTCAGTTCACTACTGAATCTTTAAGAATGTATCGTTGAAAATGCTCTATACTGCATCCTTACAGAGAACAAGGTTTTCAAAGCGAATACAAGAAAAATTAGTTTAGCTCAGTTTCAATTCAATCTGATGCAAGCTAATGCACTTTTCTGTGCAGTCTGTAGAGCCTCTCAAAGAACTTCTAATAGGGAACTGTCCTCTTCAATTTCAGTGAGTTAATCTAACTAGGTACTTAAACGGCACGTGAGCCTTGTAAGATGATATAATAATATAATTTGCGTCTATAAACAGACCACAGCACTGATTATTAGCATACAAGAAAGAAAAAATTAATATTTTCACAATTTACGTTAAGCACCATGCAGAGGGCTTTTCGCTCTACTAGCCATACCTAGTTTTCTTTACCATGATGTTGTTTGATATCTTGTGATGTTTTTGTAAGTCTTGTATAAAGATAAAAAGGATTTCGACAGTATGAACTGAATCGCTGTACAGTTAAATCAGTTTAATCAACTCAATAGATTTCTCAGTTTAGTCAAGTCAAAAATTATTTATTCTTATTATTTCTAAAAATTATTTATTTATCCAAAATCTAAAAAATATTTTTGATCTTGATCTTATCTTGTTTGAAAATAAATGTAGTTGAAGATACAGCGTGATTCAAAAACTATGTAATAAATGAGATTAGTCAAATAAGATATCTCATACATATATCTTCAGTGAGGTGGACAGATTGAGTTCAGGAGACACTTTATACCACTTTCTATGGTACAACTAAAAACTGTCTAGAAATTACGATCATTCAAAATGAGATTTAGGCTTTAGTGTCTGCACTATAGCAGATACACAACCGCTAAATTTCCATATAGCACTACCCTAATCAATCAGGATCATGATAAAGCTTCGATGAGAAAAAAAAGTTTTCGGTAAAATATGTCATTTGCTAGTAAATTCGAGTTTTTCAAAACCGTTCAAGTCCAACGACCTATGGCATGGTCGTACGTCATCCCAAAAACAGGATATAACTATTTGCATCGCATCCCTCGGCAATAATTAAGTCTTTTTTGTCGTATAACTTTTCTTTCTAAATGCACCATTTTCGAGATACTGGGTATCAAAGTTTCTTGTCTTTAATTAAATTTCATCCAGATATCTTATTTTGTTGAAATATTGAGAAAACAAGACATTTAAATGGATCCTTGACACACTGTATGTCGGAAATGGTGCACTTTAGAAAAAATAGTTATATGGCAAAAAGGATTTAATCTTTGTCGAAAAACTTTAACTTATTCTCAAAACACTCTTTATATTGCTGGCAGTTTTAGGGTGTTACAAATGTTGCATTGTTTATTTCTACAGCTTCTTACATCTTAAGATGTAAATAAGAAAAATTCACAATCATTTCTCAAAATTTCAAAACTAGGTAAAAGGTGTCTAATTAAACGGGCGACTTTTGGTTTATATCCCATATAGCACTGGACGCTCATTTCTCATCTAAAATTAGTCCGGGCGTTCATGGACGTAAAAAATGGATATTTTTGTATATCTATTGGACGTCCGTTTTAGGTTATCTATCGGATGACCATGTACAAATTACGTCCAGTAGACATCTGTCAGCCGAGAATCAGACATCTAGTGGATACCCATCTCTAGAATTTGAACGTTTGATGAACGTCCATTGGAAGTCCGTGTGCTATTTGGGGTACTGTTCTCTCAAGGATAAATAAAATCTGACATTTTTGAAAGTAACTAAAGAAATAGACAAAAAAAATTGCTAAACGAGATATTGTTCAAATTAAAGATGATTGTAATTAAATAACGAAATAAATCTCACAGGGTCATTTCAATCGCAACTTCAAAGAGGTAGCAAATTTCGACAAATATATGTGTCAAAATAAGGTTGACAAAGAAAATACATTATGTCATCAATAGCGTATGTCTTGAAAATTTTGAAACAATCTTCAGCCGTCTAATATTTATCCTGAATGGCAAATTCTGAAGTTGGTGTCGGAAACAAAATTACTTCAATTATGAATATATTATATCACCTTGTAAAACTCAGAAATTAAGAGAAATGATGGTTTTTACACTGGTAATATCTATTATTATTCTAGTAATGTGAAATTTAAAGGAAAAATTGATTTTTCCCACAAAATGTTAGTGTGGTGTGCAATTTCACAGCTGGGGTTTTTCAACCGTATGTAGGGCGAGTTGGAAATTAAGCAAGCAAATGTCTATCAAGATTGATTTTTTTAACACATGTCATCCTCGAGATGATACAATGTTTTGGCCAAACTTGCCATCATACCATTACTCCAGAAAGCCTAAAAACGATAATCCTTCAAAGATCTTTAGGCAATTTTGTTGAGGAAAGTTTATGTAAACGGATGAGAAACTCAAAATTAAAAGCAATTGAGGCGTTGAGAATTTTTTAAAAGTTTACAGAAATAAATGTTGCCACTGCCCAAAACGTGATAAAAACTTAGGACGTAGTATACATCCGTATACCTGCATATTTTTTAATTTGTATTTACGTATACGCTTTTTAAATTTTATTTCTATAGGTATATGGCGTATATCCTCCAATACAACAATCTTATCAAAATTAAATCAAAACTTGAAAGAATGACTTTTTAAAAACGTCTGTTTAAGATGACCAAAAGTTAACTTATAAAGATGGAGTTTTAAAAGATTTTGACCATCATAATTGCTTAATTGGTATTTTTGTAATTTTTGATCATTTTGAGTAGCCGTATCTCAAGTATTGATTGGTGAGTTTTCAAACTTCTTTGAAATTTAAATCGATAATCTTTTAAGATTAAAAATCCTAAAATTTCTCAGAATGTCAAATCTATACCAAATTTTGGTTTCATTAGTTATTTCTTTACTGGTTACCTAATATATGACTTATATAGAGTGAGTAAAATAATTATTTATATAATGCTTGACTAGACTAGAAAATTAGCAAGTAGAATATATTCAAGACAGTATTTGATTTAGTTTGCTTCATTCCAAACCAATTAGTTCAGTCGAATTCTATATAGATTTAATCGGACGAGTTCCTATTTTGCAAAACAAAAGTTTTCCTGAGTACCTTAATGAGAAGTGTATAGTTGTGAAAGTTTCTTAAAAGCACACTACAAAATTAAAATTTGTTTGACTTGTTTATTATGATAATTGAACTTTCTTTTTCTGAGACACCCGGTATACCAATAAAAAGTGATGTATGATTTTTATTCTGAAGCCCTAAAAGAACGTTCTGGAAAGATTATTTCATATTACTTGCAAAACTATAACTCGATAGTATTCCAGAACGGATTATATTAATCAGCGAGAAACATTTAATTTCCTTTACAACAGGATTTTCATTTGAGATATTTCTAGACAAGTTTTATTGTGCGTTGAAAATTAGTTCAAAAACGAAAACGTGTATTAATAGGTTTTATTTTATTCTTTGAAACGAAATTGTTTTAAATTAGAGATTTAAAAAAAATTATACAAATAATGAACGCATACACTTGTTACTTTTTAAATTAAATTCAAAAATAGTTTTAATATTTGTAATTGAATAAGTAATAACTCGAAAATGTAGCAATGACATTATAATTTGTTTCTCCCTTGTAATATACAGTAATGTATTTTTTGTCGATTCTGGGACATCAATTTCATAAAGAGAAAATTATAAATTCAATAATCAGCCATTTTTTTATCGTTACATCTCTTTCGTAACTAATATAAAAGGCTACGCCCGTGTCCTTGATATTTTTTGTTACATAAGGAGATTTTTTCAATTAATTATAGTATTACAACATTTATTAACTTACGGGTATGGTTCTGTCGTAGTAGTCCGTCGGCGACCAAGTAACGAAGTAACTGGTAAATCCTCAAAATCTCTGTAATTTCTGAAGTCTCTTTTTCGATATTGAGGACTAATATTAGAGGTACTTTTTCTCCATACCGCGTGCTCTTCGATGGACGGACTTTTAAGGCCCTTATAAGATGCCTTGTTGACCTCCAGGAGCTTTTTATAATTTTCAATGCATTGTTCTTCACACAATAAACGTTGTTTCTCGATATCCAACCAGACTTTTTGATAGCTATTGTCCGGTTCTGAACTTTCCTCGAGAAGAGCTTCTTCTGTTTGTTCTACCTTTTGGTTTGAAATCCAAGAATGGGAACTTCGGTTAGGATACAATCGTTCAAGTAATTGGTCATGGCCAGATTCCTGGTCACGTTCTGTAGGTTCAGGTAGATCACTGCTGCGAATCGTGGACTGCAGGTTGACAGGGACTCCTGGAGCCAGGATGACGTCTGCTGGAATCGCTTGATTGGAAAACACTTCTTTAACGAGTGATAAGACAGCACTTCCAACTGTTTGCTGTGCTTTTGTGCACGGGGTGAATCAGTCATAATGGCACTGACTTCTTAAAGTATGATATGTATTGGATCGCGACATAGGAAAACACAGTAAATGATCGGATAAGGACCTTCGTAGGACTGCGTTAGGACAAGTATTAAGCGCATGTGCGACCTGGAAAAGCGCTCAATATTAGACCCACAACAGAAAATTCAATTGATTAACAGGAAAACCGCAAGCATCCCTAACAATAATTCTTTAATAATAGTTCATAATATTTAAAGAGACATTCATATGCTTTTCTTAATGGGAAAAAATATTAAAACTGCTTTTACATTTATGTTTTATCATTTATTTATTTTGATAAATTCTAGAACTTATATTGCTGAAAAGTTCGTGATATAAATGTTCAACAGGTTATTTAGCACGCCTTATATTTATGTCCCTGATTGTAAATTTAATATATTTAACTGTTAGTTAATTTAGCTATCGGCTTTCACCTAATTATCTTTTTTCTTTTGTAAATAGAAATTAATGTTATTAACAAAATAAACTATTTTTCCACGGTTAATCTTAAATAAATAATTTCTTAACTTTTCTACTAACTATGTATTTTATCGCGAATTGTTTTAAGATTTACTTAATCTACCTTTAATCGCAAAAAATGTATAATTAGCTACCGTATAAAAAGGTGTTTTCCAGGACTAATAAATACGTACCAACCTCACGTGTAATTGGTACTTTAGTAAATAATAGATAAAATGGGAATAAATTGCATATTTCCACTCATAGATTTTCTGAATATAAGCTTTGAGAAATAATTTATTTAAAAGGTAACTATGCACTTATGGCTTTACAATGTTTAAATTATAAACGCGGACTTATTACCATTTATCAAGTAATACAGGATATCTTCACTTGTTATAAAGTTGCGAGTATTTGCGTGCAAAATATTTAGGTCGTGCTGTTGTTTGTTAAGACTGTATTTGTTAACGAAACTTAGAAAATTTTATCATTCAAAGCTTAATTTCTTTTGTAAATATTGTATTATACTTCAATAAATCTTAGCAGATTATTTCAGAAATAACCACGCGCAAATCATGCTATTGTAAATGGTACAATTATTTAAGAGTGGCCTATTTAAACCTTTGTACGCTAACAAAATACAAATCATTATTCTGTTCAGAATGATGTCTAAACAGTACTCTCTTTTGATAGTGCTAAATATTTTTGCACTTAGTTTTCCAGCATCAGTCCAAAAAATCGAAAATTTTACAGGTAAGCATCGAAAGTAATATTTCAGGAACATCAAATAAAAGGTTTCTATTTCAGCTCACTATGATCCAATTCCTCCTGCTGATGAAGAAGAAATTCTTCTACAAGGTAATAATTTAATGATAAAATACAAATCAGTTGTGTTTTATAAAATTTTTATTAGAAAAGAACTATTGGATGCAAGATGGACTACAACATTTAAAAGAGATGTTAAGACAAGAAAAGGAAGAACGCCAGCATGTTGCGAAAAATGTCATCATTTTTATTGGTGATGGTATGGGCACGACAACTACAACTGCAGCTAGGATTTACAAAGGTCAACGAAATTTTGGAAAAATGGGTGAAGAGCATAGTTTAAGTTTTGAGAGATTTCCTAATGTAGCCCTTGTAAAGGTAGGTAGTTGAGAAGCATCAAAATTCTGTTTTCTATGTCTGCTGGAATGTTAAGCATTGGAATATTTAGAAAAGAACTAACAGTGAGTTAGTTAGGGGAAAAATTTGTTAACAATAAAATATTTTAGACTTATAATGTGGACAGACAAGTACCTGATTCGGCGGGGACTGCCACGGCTCTATTTACAGGTATCACTTTAACCCCCATTAACATTCTAGACTGCCTTGTGGTTTTATGATTATTGTTCATAATAAATATTTATAGGGGTCAAATCAAGATTTAAAGCAATTGGAGTAGATGTAAAAAGCAGCGTTACAGAATTTAAAGAAGAAGTTTATAGTCAAAGCAAACTTGATTCTTTTATGGTATGGGCTCAAGAGGCAGGAAAGGATACAGGTTTTGTGTAATATTTTTGAATTTGGAAGAAAATATAAATTTATTGCGTTTTAGGAATTGTGACAACTACCAGAATAACTCACGCTACGCCTGCTGCAACTTACGCTAGGATAAATAATAGAGACTGGGAATGTGATACTGAAGTTCCTGAAAGCTATAGAAATAATATCAAAGATATAGCCAGACAATTAATTGAAGACGAACCTGGGAAAAACTTTAAGGTTTTTGTAAAAATTATTTTAGATAAATCTAACCACACTTAATATATTTCTATACCAATTTTACATCCAAAACTATCTAAACTTTTTACAAAGGAGATCTACTGTTTACTAATACTGTTAAAAATCTTTCAACGATAGCTTCAAATAAAAATTTAATTCGTAATCACACACTTATTTATACTTATTAAAATTAATTAGTAGTTCAGTATTTTTTTTAACTTGAGTAGTATTCTTTTGCCAAAAAACACCTACTGGGGTGCAAAAATCTATTAAATAAGAAATTTATATAATTTTCAAATCCTAGGTGATTTTGGGAGGAGGGCAACAACAAATGGGTTACGTAGATTACGTAAAAGAAGGTAAATGCTCAAGGGGAGATAAACTAAATCTAACCGAAACCTGGATAAATAAACACGAAAATTCCAGTGCAGTATTTGCTGTTAATAATGGAGATTTGGAAAAAGTTACAGACGACACAGATTTTTTACTAGGTAAGACTCATTTCTTGTTCTATTGAGTCTTTCTATTACTAGTTTCAACTTAATGCTTGTAGGTTTGTTTGATCCAAATCATATGCCTTTTGAATTGACAAGAAATAAAAATGCCTCTGGTAGTCCTGGTCTTACTGATATGACTAGAAAAGCTTTGCAGATATTAAAGAAAAACCCTAACGGTTTTGTTTTGATGGTTTGTAATATTTACTGTTTCTTTAATTACATCTCAAAGAATCTAATATTTAGGTAGAGGGAGGTTTAATTGATCAAGCGCACCATAAGAACTATGCGAGACTTGCCATGGGAGAGACGGCAGAACTGGATAGCGCTATATCGTTTGCTTTGAATGAAACAGGAGAAGACACTTTAATTTTAGTAACGGCTGATCATTCTCACGCATTTACTATGAATGGTTATGCTAAAAGAGGAAACGATATTCTAGGTAGATATTACATAAATATTTTTGACATCATTTGTATCAATATTGAACATTTGTTGAAGGTTTTGGAAATGAGACCATGGAGAAAGATATGCCTTATTTGACTCTAGCATATGGGAATGGACCTGGTTTTGATTATCACTATACTCCAAATGATACTATGACCCAAGCTTATCCATGGCGCGATGTCAGTATTGATGAAAATCGTTTACAAGATCCATGGTATCAACATTTAGGTACCTTTACTAAAGAAGATGAAACCCACGGAGGAGAAGATGTAGCCATTTATGCAAAAGGACCAAATTCTCATTTAATTAAAGGTGTTATTGAACAAAATTATGTTGCACATCTTGTCAGTTACTCGGCTTGCATTGGCCCTCAAGCAATTTTAAATGAATATTGTCCAGGAACAGGAACATCTGATGGCTTAAGAGTACAATACAGTTATTTGTTAATTTTTAGTATAATTTTCTATTATGTCTTTTGATGTTCATGTTATTAAAATCAGAAGCTGTTTATTTTAGTTAATGTTGTACAAATGTTATTTATGGGAAATAGTTAATAATAGTTAATATATTTGTATTTGTAGATCAATCAAGTCATTAAAGGTTCGGTAATTTAATAATGTGTTTTATCTTCCTTTGGATATCTATATATTTCCAAAGAAACTATGATGTTTGGTCACAGAAGACGTTAGTATAAAAGGAAGCTACTATAACCTAAATGGGATATCATCTTTTTCGTAATTTTATCAGAATCAAAAGATTACACAAGTTAACAATTTTGAGATTGTTTTACTTTTGATCAAATTTCTTATAATAGGAATTATAACAAAACTGGATTACTTCTAGCAAGTAAAAGATTACTGTACTTTTCTTACCAGTTGTGGCTCACTACAAAATTTCTTATGCTTTGCTGATCTTGCCTGAACTATTGCAAAAGTACTTGCTATGGAATCGTTTTTTGCACATTGGTTTAATCCAAACTCCATGAAAATGTTAGTTATAGATAGGTACATACCATATTGGACAGAAATTTAAGTTTAGTCTTTCACTTTGCACGTAGTCTAAAATTATCTCTATAAGAAAAATAAGAAATTGTTGGTTTTGACCAACATTATTAGCAATAATAAAATCAAGAAAATTTCTAATAACTGTTGGTAGACAATATAACTTCAAAAAGCTTTTCTTTTAACCATAACCTTATTATCATTAAATATTAACTGGGTCTTCTATGCATTCATTAACTAACCAAGGAAAAAAGTTTGGTTACGTTTATGATTACGGTGCTTTTCGTATAACTACAGTCCCTGGCCAAATTAATAGAATCACCTACAATTTTAAACTGTTTTGGTTTTATGAAGGTGAAACAATGTAAACCAGTTTGTATATGTATAGGCAACTTTATGTATAGGGTTGTTCAAAGTATGGTCTATCATTTTATTTCAATATAGTGAGTAGGTAAGTTAGATTTTGCTTTTATTACTGATCTATCCGTTATAATCTTTAAATACTGAAACATATTTGATAGCAGTACTGTAGTAATTGAGGTGTAATTTGGTAAGTACACATATACCCTAAATAATGTTTTAAACTAGATTGTTTATATTTTTTTTGAGTGTTTATTGTAATATTGTTGTTAAACCATAACCTGCAAAATCTTACCGCCACTTTTTCAGATGGGTAGGGCAAAGGACCTTACTGGAGAACAAAAATCATATGTAACAGCATTATTGCATAATACCGATCTTAGTCAGAGAGAAAATGCAGCAAAATCCAAAGTTTCACAAGCGTCAGTGAATCGCTTAGCTAAAAAATTGAAAGCGAACCAGCATACCAACAACCATCGTAAAGGAAGATGTGGCAGGAAAAACATTATAACACCTCGAGGAAAAAGATTTCTGAGGGATATTGCAGTGGAAAACCATAGGGAAACTAGTAAGAACATCAAAAACAAATTTGAAGAGGTAGGCTACAAGGTTTCAGAGCGTACCATTAGGCGAACTGGGGTTCAAATGTCGACGACCTGTTAAGAAGCCTCGACTAACCTCAGCAATGGTTAAAAAGCGTTTGAAGTGGGTTAATTCTTACAAACATTTAACTGTAGATGACTGGCGCAGAGTAAGGAACGGAAATATTTTAATTTGTCCATTTAAATAACGTTTTCACATCATTACAGGTTTGTTTTAGTGATGAATCCACATTTCAGATCTTGCAAGATAAGCCACAATTTGTAAGAAAAAGAACTGGGGAAAAGTACAATTCAGACTGTGTCATAAAGACAGTGAAACACCCTGTTTCAGTTATGATATGGTCTGTGATAAGTGGGAAAGGTCTGGGTCGTCTGTACATTGTTGAGGGTACCATGAGACAAGACCGGTACAAAGCGGTGCTGGAAAGGAGATTACTTCCTCAGTTACAGGAATGGTTTGGTGATGGTCCAAAAGTGTTTATGCAGGATGGGGCTCCCTGCCACACAGCTAAGTCTGTGACAAAGTTTCTTGAAGAGAGCAAAGTGCCCGTATTGCGATGGCCTGGAAATTCTCCGGACATGAATCCAATTGAAAATGTCTGGGAGTACCTAAAAAGGCTACTGGCTGCGGAAATCATCATAACAAAGCAACAACTGGTCGAAACAATAATATATTATTGGAACCATGATGAGAACTTAAAGAATACTGTCATAAAATGCATAGAAAGCATGCCTCGAAGGGTTGCCGCAGTTATTGCTGCTAGGGGTGATTTAACAAAATATTAATATTTTAGTTGTAATTTATTATAGTGTTAATTTTTTTTTGTATTATATATTTTGTAATACACTAACAATACTCTACCTGCATTTTCATTATTATACCCCTGTATCTAAAAAAATGTTAAATTTTGTTAGTGATTCTAATAATTTGGCCAGGGACTGTACTCGACCACGAATGTTTGATAGTTTTGCTTTTATATTTGATTAGGATTAGCATACAATGTCTGATGGGAAATTCAAAAATCATAATTGACTTAGCACCAAAATATCATCTACCAGAAAGTCTTTTTTGTGTACCTATACTGCAATAAGTCCAAACACAAAGCGTTGTAATAACGTCATCTAAAAATTTTTCCAAACAACCTTAGACTCAGAATAACTGTTTTTTTAATTGATTTTTATTATACTGGAAGACATTTTATTCAAAGTCTTATTTCTCAATTTTGCAATTTTGTTACAAAAGTAGAAATAAAAAGAATTAAGAATAATTCAGTAAAAGTCTATAACAGCGAGTGAAAAACGTAACCATAAACTTAATTAGTTAAAAAAGAAGGCGCAAAGAGTAACTATAGACAATATTGGCTTGGAGAAAAAGACTGCCAAGCTCAATCATAGGCAGTCTGTATGAAGATTGTCATGTAACTAAACTAAAATGCTACCATCAACCAGACATCAAACTTTCAGAGGATCTGGAAAGCAGACTTTGGCAATTTTTGACAACTGTGTGAATTCTCTAACTCCTATGTATGTACTTCTCGACGTCTGTAGATCAAAATCCAATTATTCAGTTTTCCGTTGCCTGCTATATTTTAGCATCTATTTTTTCTGTTTTTGGCATTTTTGAAAATACATATTATAAAACTACATATCGTCATAAAGTTCCTTAAATTCTCCTTCTTGTGGTGACCAAGCCAAATATAACTTGCACTTAAAAACTTAAATTGTCTCTCACACGAAAACCATGGGTGTTTATGGTAACCGTTTTCATTATTTTGACAATCAGCACTTTCGAGAAAATAAAAAATTTTGAATTTTTTGCTTATATCAAAAAAAACAAAAGATTGCCAAGTTTGGTTCTTACCAGTGAATCCAGCTTAAACAAATTAGGAAAACATTGCGCAAACCTCATCTTTCTATCTCTAATAAAAACCGAAATATCACACGAAATAGAAAGTAATTTTGAAAGTAATCACAAATGAGTTCGGGGATTCAGACTAATTTCATTTACAGAGATGTGCTAGTTGGAAAATTATTACCAAACAAACAAGCCATAAAAAATTAGGTGGTTTGATAATCAATACCTACAGTAATTACCAGATAATAATTCAACCGCAAGTTATTAACTTAACCTTTCGCCGAACAAGAAATTTAAGATTTATTAGGGTGAGAATCTGTTTATTATTAACCTAGAATTTTTTCGAATTACCAGTACATTATTAACACTTCGTTCGTTAATTACTTTAAAATTGGTTTTGCAGTCTAATAATAATTTTGAGAACTCGCATACTCGAAAGAATTTTCTATAAATAAATAACCTTTTTTTCACTTTTGCATTTATTTCTTACCAAGCGCTTACCTACTAAATACTAAAATAGGTCTTTGGAGGGTATTATCGTTTACAAAACTACCTAATTAATTTTTGTTATTTATCTTACATTTAAAATTATACAAGTGTAATTGTAAAATATGTTGCTCGTCACTGTAAATTCCTTAATATCTGCGTTCCTGATACGACTCTGTTGATATTTTAGATTTCTTGGATATTAATTTCTTGTGATACAATAATTTCTTGACAGGTAACATTAATAGAGTGCGTTCGGCACGTGACTGCTTTGGTGGGTAAACAAAAGTATACATAACTTCGCATTCTTATTGTTTTTCGCGCAGTGTGTTGTTTTGCAATTTTTTGTTCGAAAAAATCAAAATGGTGAGATTTCTTGCAAAACGCAGCATTTTTAGATTCCATACGTCAAGATCAAAATAAACGTCTAGATACACGATTCGCCAATGAACAATCGAACAGCGGCCCATTATAAATCAGGCGGTAACCAATGGATACGGAACACCTACCGATCGATTTTTGCGATGCTTTTCGGATTCGTGTCCAGGGCGTCAAATTCTATAAGTAGACACTATTCAGTGGGTAACTAAGGTTAAGTAGGCTCCCTCGCAAGAAACATTATTGAGCCCTCCGGAAAAAAATTACTTTGTCTAAAAACAAATTCCTACTGAAATCTTTTTGTAATCTTCTGCATGTGATAGTTGAGCGAGTCCTTTTTTGGGCATGAGTGCTCTCACATGACGGGATCTACGAGGCCCTTAGCTACACCCCTTTTACCACACTACCTTCAATTCTTTTAAAACGGTTGAGCTTCTCCGGTTTTTTTAGTTGGCCGTTTTCAGGATACAGTCAACAAAACCTTTTCGTAGCTGATATTTTAAGGCATCCGATAAAAAAAGTTTTTGCAAAAGACCACGACTCACAACAATGGTTCAAAGATGGTCAAAATTCGATTTTCCAAAATATCTTAACGAAAGGAAAAAACCAAGCCCCGACGCGACTCATATGTTGGGTCATTACGCACTATTTCCGAAAAGAAATTTCATCTCGATAGGACGTTTCGAGATACCAAGAAAACACATTACTCTCTAAATATCGGGGTAGAAATGAAAAAGCACCCGTAACAATCTTGTATAGAGGCTTCCTACCTGATACATATTTAAATTTCGTTGCAATCGCTGAATATTTGATATTCTTCCCTATTTTTCCAAAATTACCAGAATAATCTTTTGTTTTTCACCAGAAAACTTTTGCATGTGAAAAACGTATGACAGTCTTCTATTTACGAATCTTCAAACGCGACCTGTTTATTTTTTACAATATTGAATTTAGACTTCAAGGTGTATTGAATTTGGGTCAGTCCTTCGTGGTCTCTAGCGGCGAAATCTGGAAAGATAGAAAAATTCGTTTTACTATTTTTATAAACTTGTCTCTAAGTAAAATCTTGTAAAACGAAACCCTTTGGTGCCATTTCGATATATTTGAAAAATGCAATAACGACTCCTACTGATAGACGTGTCTATGGATTAGAATTTGATAAAGTGTGAATAAGTAGATAGGCTCAATGCTGGTGACAGGAACATTTTACCGTTTTCGCCGCCACAATAATGTACATTAAGACCATTCTTGAAATTCAAAAAATGAGTATTTCGAATTGATTTGTTCAGCAAAATTATTCCGAGACAGGAGAACCAAATATCTTATCGTTCACGAGTCTTGGATGAAAAGCCTTGAAATAATGTGAAGAAGTCATGTATCTCTCGTTACGAATTTTGAACTCAGTAAGAACGCTTATTTGATCTAGGAGAAATAGGCTATTTCAGAACGTTCGCACTTCATTTCAATACAGTATGTAATCTAAAATATGCAATGGTAGAAAGCGTTTTCACAAAGAAAATGCAATTAAGGCCTTCTACAATAGTTCAAAGTCATTCTAAATTCAACAGACTTTAATAAAAAGACAAGCAAAGATCGTCTTATTTAAAGGCCTATAGCAAGGGTAAAATTCATGATAAAAAAACGTTTCGTTTTGAAGATATAAATGAAAATCATTTCACCGAGTTTATTATAGTAAGACTTAGAATTAGTAAGACATAAATCTATTTCCAAGACTTCTTTTTATCATATTCTCAAATTCAATCTCGATCGGTGAATATTTGATTTTTTGCCATTTTCTTCATGGGTCGAAAATCCAAAGAGGTGTTCAAATAGAACATCTCGCAGTCCCATTTTGACATTTTCTAAATATCCAACCATGACCTCTACAGACGAAAATGCATGGAATGAAATTTAACCATGTCGATGTAGACGATTCTAAAAGTGTCCTTCAAGCTATTTTCTTTGTTATAAATAATGACGCGCTTGATTTTGCAAATTATATTGATATTGTAATATTTACGTTATATAATTTGAAGTAGTGAACAACAAATTATGGTGAATTCAAATATATCAAAGATCATTTTTAAAAACGATGGTTTCATTACTACAAATATAATAAATAAAATAAAAAAAATTAAATTACCCGTTTTATTCTAAGCTTTAACTCGCGCAAAGAACCTCTAAAAAGCTCTTTTCTATTTTTTACAACGAATCTGGACCACCCTGTATAAGATGGTTTTATTTTTAGCGCCCGTTTTCCACAAAAGTACTGAATCCGCACCTGTCTTTCAAGCGCATAGACATCTGTGGAGGGGACAAGATATTGACCTGATATTATTTTATAATAATGAATGAAAACCTTGGAAGTACTGCAATAAATAACAAAAAAGATTATGACAATTATAAATGTATTAGGAAACAATAAAGAATAAAATGGATATTATAAGCAAGGGTAAAATTATATTTTTAATTAACAGTATTATTTTCGACGCATCATACTCGTCTGGTATGCGTATACCAAACAAGGTCGTATAGAAAATTGTCTGAGCCTATTTCAATCATTTTTCTTGTTACGTTATTATTATTATTAATAATAAATTGTGGATGTTACTTGACAACCGTACTGCATTAAGAAATAATTATACCGAATATACCACAATCTTCAAGGAAAGATAGTACATTCCAGTGACGTCTATTATTATACTAAATCTGATTGGTCAGTGTTAGTAAGAAATGAGAACATCGAGAAATATCCTTTCTTTTATTGGCTAGCTGCATACGTGGTATAAAAAGAATGACGAAATTCGAAGGTTTCTGACATCTGACACAATACCGAATGATACTGAATATAACGATAAGCCGTTTATAACACGTGTTACTTATGCGGCATTTCATCTTTCAATGTAATATAACCAAAAATTTTGTTTAAAGTGAACGGTTTGAATGAAATATTGATTATTGTTAAATATGGCTAATTCTACGACTGTTCAAGAAATTCCTCGAGTTCCCGAGACTATAGACTTTTCGGCAGAAGAAGGAAAAATTCTAACCTTATGGGAAAAATTAGATGTCTTTTACACCTGTTTAAAGCAATCTAAAGGAAAACCAAGGTAAATAAATCGTTACAGTATGTATTATTTGATTTATTATTATTACAAACTTGTAGATATTCCTTTTATGATGGCCCTCCTTTTGCTACTGGTTTACCACATTATGGTCACATTTTAACAGGAACGATAAAAGATGTTGTAACTCGTTATGCACATCAACAAGGCTTTCATGTTGAACGTAGATTTGGTTGGGATTGTCATGGCCTTCCCGTTGAATTTGAAATTGATAAGACGTTGGGCATTAAGGGCCCTGAAGATGTTGCAAAAATGGGAATAAGTAAATATAATAGTGAATGTCGCAAAATTGTTACTCGTTACGTAAAAGAATGGGAGACTATTGTGGGACGCATGGGAAGGTGGATAGGTAAGTTTTTCAATCATCAGCTAATGCTAGCGATGGTTTTTTGTTGGTTACATTAGAAATATTACTTAAATGTCTACCTAACCTTATTATACTATAGGGTTTGTCCATATGATGTTATACTAACTTTTGAATCAGCTGTGATGGGTAAACAAACGAAAATGAAGTATGTTAGTAAGAAAAACTGTCATTTCATTGATTTCTGTCAGTACATGATAATAAAGATGTAGGTATAAGTATTGAAGGATTTTACTTTATACTATGAGCTTCTTGCACATTTGAGATAATTAATTAATCTAAAATTATGTCTTTACACAAATAATTAAGTTGATTGTATATGGATTACAACCATTTATTACTGAAACGTTTAGTAAATCAGTCTTTAAAGGCAACAAAATATTCACGTAAGTCTGACATAATTTAAAAATAATATTAAGCACTTTAGAATTATAAATTTTTTAAAGATAGCAAGTTAGGAGAACACACCATATGAAAAATAATAAGAATGTGAGGTTATGTACTTTTGTTTATGCACCAAAGCAGTACACTATAATGTGTATTTGTGAACTACTGTCATTTATGGTGCTATAAATTTTATATAAACCATTGTATTTCTTAATTATATTAAATTAAAAACTATAATTGATAGAATTATGCAGAAAATTGCATAATTTGGTTATGTTATAAGTAGGTAATTAAGGTAACTTATAAAGCAGTGAAGATGAGGCACGTTTTTTTTCAAAGCGGTCAGTCGTGAAGGCTAACTAAAGCGTGATCATTCATGTACGCTTTGGTCCGTCAAGTTCTGTCAAAAGCAGCAACCAACTCTGGTACAAACCTGTCTCATATATTAGTTTTTGCCTTTTTTTCGTAATTTCCAGATTGTCGACATAACCACTACATAAAAATAAAAAGTTGTTTAATGGATTTATACAAAATGTCTGGAAAATTGTCTCGCAAATTTTAGTTAATGCAGAATGTGGAAAGTAATTGTTCATGGGACTTGACAAAGTTCTATGTTTCGAAGTGCATACAAGATAGTCTTGTTGACACAGATAGTGTAAGAAGAATTGACATTATAGCTATAGTTATAGATAACATGACGATGAACAACCAACCAAAGTGAAAAAAGAAACATGTTCGATAGGTGAACCTACCTACTGTTAAGTATTAAAGACAAATTTACTGTGAAAGATATTAAAGTCAGTGGAATATTGTTGTATAAATATACAACAATACAATAAATGTTTTTTAGTATAAATACATGAGTTTTAATTTATTTTTAAAATAGTAAAATCAAGCACAACAAACTTGGTAACAATTGGTGGTTGTCCACCCGCGATACAATGATTGCTAATTGTAAGTCTTATTGGGTTACTACATAAAAAACAACTAAATTGCATTACTTTTTAACCATTTATTATGGACTTACTACCAGTAGGATAAAGAATTATTATTTAAATCAAAGTACAATTTGAGGTTAGGTACCACTTGCTAATCATCATTAAATCAATCGCTCTAGCGACCAACATATTCGAATGAACCTGAATGAGTTATTGAAAAATGGGCCATCTCTAGGTACCAGGCACTGATTGCTGTCATTTTTATGTCGACCACGACAGGGACCACCAACGGAAAAAAACGCGTCTATGATCATCTATTTTTGGTCATTCTAATAAATAATTATAAACTATAGAAGTTTACTTATACATATTATTATGCAACTTAACCTTAACATTTCATTTACTTGATATTTTTAGGATGTTTTCAAAGACCAAAGTAAAAATATTTGCATTTCAAATTACATCTATTATAGTTACATGATATTGCAGGTAATTTGAAAAGCAAATGTATACATCATTGTTGTTCTTACAGAAACTTGTACGTGTGAAATTTACAGGACAACAAAAATGTTTTGGAAATTATTTTGAAACTGCCTACTTAATACATGTTTTAATAACAATTCATCATTTAATATCATATTTAAATTTATTACACTTATTGGCTTGCAAACTTATCTTGAATTAAAGCAAAACTATATTTTGAGAAATATTTACTTGCACAAGGCTTTGAAAGTACAGCAACAATACATTGATGGTCTGTTAACTTATTAAAAAAATTCCTGAACTTCTTAAGACACATTTTGAAAAAACTTGAGTATAAGTTGGTTCAATTTGAAGTAATCTGAGAACATAGCATGTTGATGTTTGGAATAAGGCCAAATTCAATTTTTTTATTCAAATGTTTTCAAGTAATAAATACATTCAACTATGTCATGATTTTTAAAAACACAAATAGTAGCTTGCAAATAACATCATATTACAAAACAGAAAATTTCTTCTTAACATCAATCTCAATCTTTTGTGGTTCATTGACCCCCTTGAAAACTAATTAGCTTCTTATTTGAGCACTGCATATTGGATGTTCCTTTTTTTTTTTTTAAAAAAAAAGCCTTTATATTTCACAAACAAATGAAAATATCTAAGCAGAATACTAAATTACAGAGTTAACAAAATCTTAAATAACACACCTTCACTTTTGATGTGTCATCTTTTAATGAAAATAAAACTCAAATTAGGTTATTTCATTCAGAGTATAACACAAAACACAAGTAAATGAATGCATTTTAACATACATAAAACACCCACAATTACATTGAATTTGAACCACGCTTTATAATGTACAATAATAATTGAATTAAATTTCTAATTATCGTTTAATCTTTTACAGATTTTAAAAATGACTATAAGACTCTTTACCCATGGTATATGGAATCCATTTGGTGGGTATTCAAGCAACTGTACTTAAAAGGATTGGTATATCAAGGCAATAAAGTTATGCCTTATTCAACCGCCTGCAATACACCGTTGTCTAATTTTGAATCTGGTCAAAACTACAAGGATGTTGTAGATCCAGCCGTTACTGTTACATTGCCTCTAATTGGAGATAAAGATGGTGCATCACTTCTGATATGGACTACTACCCCATGGACATTACCGAGCAATTTAGCTGCCTGTGTTAATCCTACCTTAGTTTATGTTCGTGTTAAAGAAATCAGTTCTGGGAGAGTATTTATTGTTCTGGAACCTAGAGCAGAATTTATATTTAAACAGGGAGATTATGAAATACTCGAACAGTTTCCTGGATTGAAATTGAAAGACTTACAATATGAACCCATATTTCCATATTACAAAGAAATGCGAAAACAGGGTGCATTTAGAGTGTTGATCGATGATTATGTATCTGCAGAGGCTGGTACCGGAGTTGTACATCAAGCTGCTTATTTTGGCGAGGATGACTTTCGTGTGTGTTTAGCTAATGGTGTTATTACACGTGATCAAGACCCAGTATGTCCGATCGATCCCAGTGGAAGATTCACTAAACCAGTAACAGATTATGAAGGAATGTATTTTAAAGATGCAGACAAGCCTATAATGGCTGCTTTAAAAGCTAATAATAGATTATATCATGTTACGCAAGTTAAGCATAGTTATCCATTTTGTTGGCGTTCTGAAACTCCTTTGATATATAGGGCTGTGCCTTCGTGGTTTATTCGAGTAGAGCATATGTCTGAAGAACTGCAAAAAGCTAGTTCAGCTACATATTGGATTCCAGATTTTGTAAAAGAAAAACGTTTTGGTAACTGGCTTCGTGAGGCCCGAGACTGGGCTGTAAGTAGGAATCGTTATTGGGGAACACCGATTCCAATTTGGATTTCTGCTTCTGGTGATGAAGTTTGTTGCATTGGAAGCATTAAAGAGTTAGAAGAATTAACAGGAACAAAAATTACTGATTTACATAGAGAAAATATTGATCACTTGGAAATTCCATCTAAAATACCAGGAAATCCACCATTGCGGCGTGTACCAGAAGTTTTTGATTGCTGGTTTGAATCTGGTTCTATGCCTTTCGCTCAGCAACACTATCCATTTGGGAATATGAAAGAGTTTGAAGAACAATTTCCAGCTGACTTTGTTGGTGAAGGTATTGATCAAACAAGAGGTTGGTTTTATACGCTTTTAGTAGTATCGACTGCTCTTTTTGGCAAAGCACCTTTTAAAAATTTAATTGCTAATGGCTTAGTACTTGCTAGCGATGGACAAAAGATGTCAAAACGTAAAAAGAATTATCCAGATCCTATGGAGATAGTTTCAAAGTATGGTGCTGATGCGCTTCGATTATATCTTATTAATTCTCCAGTAGTAAGAGCTGAAAATTTACGTTTTAAGGAAGAAGGTGTTCGTGATATAATAAAAGATGTGTTTTTGCCTTGGTATAATGCTTTCCGTTTTCTTATGCAAAATATAGAAATTTATGTACAAGAGAATAATTTGCCATTCCGTTATTTTGAAGAAAATGTTGGTAATAGCAAGAATATAATGGATTGTTGGATTCTATCATTCACTCAATCGCTTCTTGAATATGTTAGAAAAGAGATGGCTCTGTATCATCTTTATAATGTTGTTCCTCGTCTTACCAAATATGTTGATCATCTAACCAACTGGTATGTTCGTATGAACAGAAAACGTCTAAAGGGCGAAGGTGGTCCAGAAGATTGTAAACAAGCTTTAACAACATTATTTAATGTATTATTTAATATTATTAAATTGATGGCACCATTTTCTCCATTCTTAACCGAACACATGTATCAATGTCTGAAAAAACTAACTGACGTAGATGCAGATAGCATTCATTATTTAATGTTGCCACAACCTAATCATTCATTGATTGATAGTTCTATAGAAAGAGCAGTTTCTCGTATGCAAAGTGTTATAGAGTTAGGCCGTGTTTTAAGGGATAGAAAAACTATACCAATTAAATATCCTTTGCCTGAGATCGTAGTGGTTCATCAAGATTCTCAATATATAAATGATGTTAAATCATTGGAATGGTATGTTTTATCAGAAATGAATGTTCGTAAATTAACAGTCACTACTGATAAAAACAAGTATGGTATTTCATTACGTGCAGAACCGGATCATAAAGTGTTAGGAATTCGTCTTAAGCAAGACTTTAAAGCAGTTACAGCTGCTATTAAAGCACTCAGTGATGCAGAGATAAATGAAATGATTACAAAAGGCTATAGAGATATCGTGGGTAAGCGTGTGGAACTTTCGGAAGTAAGATTGATTTTTAAAGCAGATGATGTTACTTCTAGTAAATATGAAGTACACAGTGATAATGATGTATTAGTTTTATTAGATGTTACTCCTGATAGTTCCATGCAAGATGAAGGAACTGCAAGAGAAATAATAAATCGCATTCAGAAATTACGTAAAAAAGCACATTTGGTTCCTACTGACGAAATTAGTGTTTATTATAAAACCTCGGGTGATCTTGCTAGAGTAGCATCGTCACATAAGGAATTTATCGAAACTGCAATAAAAGCTTCGTTTGAACCGCAAGATGACTGTAAGTCATCAGATCCAATTATTATAGAGGAACAACAACAGTTGAAGGAATTTAACTTAAATTTGATATTACGAGGTTTGAGGAAAGCTAACGAAGCAATTGATATTCAAAAAGAAAAGTTGATAAATAAAAGGAAAGATAATGAGGCGCCTATAGTGAAATGGGTAAATATTCAATTACATAAGTTAAAATCACAATATGGTAATGGCCATACTCAAGGTATTGTTCTATTGAATGTAAACAATCAATTGCTTTCGTTAAGTCAATTAAAATCAGAAATCTCTACCATATTTGGAATATATACAGAGTTTGACTTACGGTATACTAAGGGTTTAATTGAAAATGATAATCAATTGCATAGTTTAAATGGCCATACTGTATTTGTCTTACCAGCTGGTGCTACTGAGAAAAACAATATGTTACAAGCATCTCAGCCTTTTTGTAAAGTATTAAATTTTAAAGAAAAAGGAATCGAGGGTACACTTGTTTTAGAAAATCCTGTTGGAATTATAACTTTGGAAGAAAAGGATTACCAAAAAGTTATTAATAAATGGGTTGAAAATTCTCAAAAGAAGACTTAATAATTTTTACCTTACTACGTAAATTCAATTATGTTTAAAAAAAATTGTTGTTTTTCTTGCTTAGTTCATTAGTGGTGTTAGGTGGTTTTAAACGATGATTTCTAAAATAATTCCCACCAAAATTTCCACTTTACTCTTATACATGTAAAATAAAAGCACACACATCTCACTTGTGCGGGAATTGGAGGGAGTCAAAAATCTAAAACCGCCGAACATTATTTATTAGTTAACCTTGACAATACATCTGTTTTTTTTTTCGTTTTTGTTTTACATGTAACATTGTAACGTTAGTATTTACATCTGAAATTGTAATCATGTATTTATGTAAAAATATAATTTATTTTTATTTAATAACAATTTACCTAAAGCTGTGTCTGTAGTAGTTTGTTGAGCCATGAATAAACATGAGTTGAAAAAGCTTGTTATGGCTTATTCAATCTAGCTTGCATTGACTTGTACGTATTCACAATTAACTTGTTATTTATCTTGTCCATTTGCAAGTTGTTGAATGTAAATGTACAATTCCTGATTAGTCTACATCATAAGTTTACTACCTAGATAATAGATATTAGATTCATTGATTGGGCTTGGAAAAATTAGTGGAGAAAAAAGGTCCTGTTCAGTTTGATTTAGCTGATGAATAGACAAATACTACCATGTTCTTGTATAGTTCGTTCTATAATCGTATCAGACTCTGTAACTTTGAAGCTTTCCAGCATGTCGGCCTAAATGATGACATTGCCTCTCTCAAATTAAGAATTTGTACAAAATGCCCCCTTTAGACTTTTAAGTGTTCCATTTAGATGCAGTACTAGTCTACATTCTTAGTTATTATTCTTTATAAAAATTAAGACTACAATTGTAAAAGTAAAATCAATAAATTCAGTAATGTAATGAATGGCAAAATAAAAGTAAAAAGAAAATATGGATTAGCTAACAGATGTAGGTACTAATGTTGGATTCGAATAGTTTTTTGTTTACATTGTCAAAGTATACACATAAATATTGTTGTTGTATAATTTGCTGTTTTTTATGATCTAAATGTTGCTTTTGGAAATGTTTGTAATATGTATCATTCAGAAGTCGAATGTGTTCTTAATTTAGATTTATCAGGCAAAAAGAAAGACAAATGTATTAATGTTAAGTCTAATTAAAGTATTTATTACATCTGTAACTTATTCTTTTCTTTAAATACAAATAAAATGCTCTTAATAAATGTCTTGTTTATTTCTAATTTAATCACCCATTAATTCTTATTTTGATTTCTTAAATTTAGAAGAAACAATTCTTTATCACCACAGATAAATACGAATGTCTGTTTATATTGCTATATTAAAAACTTGAAACTTATTTAATTCTATAATTCAACATTTCTGATTAAAAATATCTAGAAATTAATAAGCTTCATTGTGTCTTATGAATTTTATGACAGTTATAAATTAAATGTTTTTGTAGTAACAAATAACGTTCTTTCATCTCAAATTCATAATTTTATTTTTATCAGTGTAGCTGCTTGAATTAAACAGAATCTTATAAAAGCAGCAACCGTATTTATAAAAAAAATCAATTGGATTAATTTAAAATTTGCGGTTATGTTAGTAACTTTTTGCTTTAGTGACATGGTCATGCTGTAACTACGTTGGTAGCAACGCGTGTGGACAGTTTGGCATTTTGTGATGTGAGATTTTTATTAAAAAGTTTTTATTATGGTCTAGTTGTTAAAATTCTTGAGAACATTAAATGTCAATCGCAATTTCTATTATTGGAAATTTGAAGTCTTCCCATTTTAGTGGATGTGCAATGTTTAAATGGACTAGAATACCGTCTATGCGTCTCTTCATATTTGGTTAAAAGATGAAAATAAAAAATGATGGAATGCAAATAAAAACATTAGAACATATGTGATGAGAAACATCATTTTATTGTATTATATTAAATGGAAGGTATCAAAATACGTATTAGTGACTGGTTAAGATGTTGAGTTTGGAGCTGGACTTGGTAAGTGAACAGTGATAGTGTGTATACAGCATGAAGAAGTAGGGATACGTGCTAGAGTTTACGACATGATCAAAGAAAAGCACGACAAGGGACCGGACAGTGTGAAGGAGGAGCCGGGTAGCTCCGACAAAGACTGTGCTAGTTCTGAAGTGTGTATCAAGAAAGAAGATGACCCTACGGGCAGTAATTGCCCAGTGAAAAAAGAACCGGGTCGACCTATCACAAAGAATGGAGGTGTTATTGGTTCAACAAACACTGGATCGTTGCATAGTAGTAATGAGCGTAAATGTGAGGTAGATGATACCTCTGCTAGTAGTGAGGTTAGCTCTTTACCACCAAAGACAGAGGAAGCTCTAGAGGGAGAACTGTCAAGTGATGCATTTGGTCTTGGTTTGCCTTCTGCTCCCCCACATCCACCACCACCTGATGGAGTGCAGCCTTTACCCAGTAACGTTATTAATAAACAATCAAATAACATGGAAGTTCAGTATATGCAACAACAAAGTCAGATTTTTGTATTTTCAACCATGTTAGCTAACACAGGTGCTGAAGAAGTTCTGCAGGGCCGCTACCCTTCTATTATTGCCTATCACTGTGCCCAGCCTGGCACAAAAAAGTACCTGGAGAAGAACCCCCTCAAAGTAAATCAATTTAATCGTCAAAGTACACAGTGGCTTAACAATTTGGCAATGATTAAAAACAAAGGTTGTACTCGGAGTCCTGGTTTAATGCCAAAAGGGCAGCCACCAATAGATAGCTTTTTAGGACCAGATGGTTTGGAAGACATGGTGGGCTTGGGTGATAATGACCTACCATGGGACCAAAAGAATAATCATCATCTTGAAAGTTTGGAGGGTGTCAGTAATGGATTACCTGATGTTGGTCCAGATATGGATTCCTGCAGCCCATCGTTGGCAAATATGCAGCCCTCATTACAGGGCGTAAAAGTGCCTGATGAAAATCTAACTCCACAGCAGCGGCAACACCGCGAAGAGCAACTTGCTACCATTCGTAAAATGCAACAAATGTTATTCCCAGAAAATCAACCAGTCGAAGGTGGTGAAAACCCTGAGCTTCCTCATAATATGATGCCAAGTAATCAGACAATGCATGGTCCTGGAGGTCCTGCAACTATGTCTGCACAGTTAGAATGGCAGAAATTGCAACAACAATATTATGAAGATCAAACAAAGATGAAACCTAATGGTAGACAGCCTGGTACTTCTGGTCCACCTGTTCCACAAGGATCTATGGTTCCTGTAGCATCGTCTGGACCTCCAGGTCCACCTTGTGCCCCTGGTCCCTCTATGGGTAGAGGAGTTCCAGGACCAGGTCCTCGTTTACAAGGACCTCCACCCCCTTATCATCAAACACAACGTTCAGCTAGTGTTCCTGTTGCATTACAAAGTCCAAACCCAGGGTCTCCCAATAATCCTACGTCGAATCTTTCCTTGCCATCACCTCGAGCTTCCTCAGCCCTAAACTCACCGGCAGATCCTAATCGACCATTCAGTCTTACGAGACATATGAGTACAGGTCAGAGTCCTACATCACAAGAGTCTCCTACAGCATCTCGCCCAAATCCTAGCAATCCAGGTACCCCAGTTTCTTCACATTTATCGCCAAGTGTAACTAGTAGTAGCACAGAACCTAATAGTAGCCATCAATCGTCAGGTGAGTATTTGTATTTATTTTATTAATTATTAATACGCATGGTTTCCTTTCTTTACAATCTATATGTGTATTTTAACTTGCAGTGGATGGAATGTTTGGGCGTACGCTACAATCTATGGCACAACAACAGAAACAGCAATTAAGTACAACAACAGCTCCTGGTCAACCTGGTCCTCCAGTAGCTAAGGAGCCCAATCTCATGCCAGTACCCTCTCCACAACAAATCCAATACCTTAATACATTTGAAGGTCAAGAACTGATTATACAAAAGCAACCCAATACAAGCCTTAAAGAAGGAAATGTGATATCACCCCCGTAAGTCATATTACGTATAATACAATTAGTAATAAAATAACTTAATTAAATGTTTAGAGTACTACCAACCACAATGGATAGCAGTTTTCCTGGAAATACAGATATACCTCCAACTCGTGTATCGGGACCTAATACACCAACTTCTGTAGATATGGGTCGTTTTCCCTCGACGCCTGGAGTTCCATCTGAAGGTTGTCGATTCCAAATACCAAGTCCTCATACTCCATCTGCACCTCCAGGTAATTGTTTTAATATCTTAAGTATTAAGAATCATAATTGTGGCATAAAAATCTTTTTTTTTTGCAATATAATTTAGAAATTACAAAAAAAATGTATTTTTCCCTTTGTTCTTCAGTGTACTTTTATCATATTTGTTACAAACACACTAAACTATTGTTAGTTTTTACAGTAATTTTATTTTTTTAATTGTTTGTTATAACATTATAGTTTATTTATATGATATACCATTTTCTAGACGTTTTAAAATGATTGAAAATATAGCTATTTACAAGAATTAAAGGAAAAGTTAAAATTTGTTGCAAAAATACACAGAAACTTATTTAAGTATTGTAAATATTTTGAAATATATGTCTAGATGATGGTATATTACTTAAAGGGGGTAAATCCAGTAAATCCAGTAAATGAACTAAAATCTTCTAGCAAATAACATGTTAATACCAATTAATAGTGAAAGGAAATTTTCTGCTTGTTCTATGACTTACAGATAAGATAGCGCAGCAGAAACAAAATAAAGTGAATTGATTTATTTAATCAATCTTTTGATTAATACAGCACTGATAATAGTGAGAGATATAGAAATAAGGTTATGTTTTGGTTATACAAATTGTTTTTACTAAGAACTGTTTTAGTTGATAGAATGAAATTAAATTTTGATTGTTTCTGATAATGCAGCATTTCAGTTGATTGAATTTCTACAATAATCAATGTTTTTGGTGAAACATAAATAATTATAAATTGAAACTTTGAGAACAATAATTTTGTATTAGGTGCTGGATGGTTTAGTACTGTTTTTCTTGAATGAATGAATTTGCAAGTTTGGCTTCTTTTTTTACTTTATTAAAACAATAACTGCCTTCACTGCATTTCAATTATGAAATTGTGCTTATAAGGATTAGGTCTTTGATATACCTTTGATATACAGGGTGTCTCATCTTTTCCTGTACAACTCATACAGATAGAAAGCTTCAATCTAAGAAAAGTATAGTAAACATATGCTACAAAATGCATCACTTTTCAGGAAACAAAAAACTGTTTCGTACATAACTGATGAAAGTTAATTCCACCTGTTCACTCTATGGTTGGAAATTGTTTTTTGTGTATGTTGTAAAAAAAGAAGTTTATTGTGTTACAGTAATTAATTAATAATAAAAATCACTTAGCTCATTTCAATAGTGACTACAACATGTTATGTTATGTAAAATAAAAAAAAAAGTACTTAGTAAACTTATTTTATTTGCAAAATTATATAAAAAGTAAAAAACAAAATAAGACTCCACCTAGGTTACAAAAATAAAAATATTATTCTATTTATGAAAACATAAATTCTAGCTACTTGAATGAAGATCGTTCTTATGAAACAATATTAGTATTCTTCTGATTTGCTCAAATTCAAACTTTTTCAACTATAATATATAAACAACAGTTTCTTGGATTTGTCGAAAGTTAATTGATTGTGCTGAAGATGCTAGAATATTTAACAATTTCAGAGCAAGCTGGCTTAGCCTAGGATGTCACCTGGCAACCATATTCCAAAATGTTACTTAAATCCCACAAAAAGTTTGTAAGTGTTCAAGACAACGATTTTATAGATACACAATAATTCTGTCAGATTTGTAAAATCGCAAATTTGATGAAATTTATTAATTCAGCGTTAGAGTGTGTTGCTTTCTTGTTTTTGTAGTTACTGTTCAACATTTCTGTTCTAATTAATTAAAAACATTTTCGAAATTTTGTTTTCCATGGCCATAGCGTTTTTGTTGTTTAAAAGGCTGTCTGTTGTTTTACGATAGTAGACAACAGCTGTCTTGAACACTTACAAACTTTTTGTGGGATTTAGAGCAAAAAAATTCTTATGCAACAACTATAAAATTTTATATGTGCAGAATGAGAAAAACATGGAGAATCAAAAAATGCCACAAAAAATACAGGGTGTCATTTAAAAAACCAAAGTTGTGTTTAATGCAAAAAAAAATTTGAAAGTGCCACCAAATAGCACACAAGCTCATAGACAACAAACTACTTAACCGTTTTTTTGTCAATCGCAAGTTAAAAAAGCTATTGAGTGTTCCCTTTTTTTTTTTGGATGACACTGTATAGTGGGAACACCGACTGTGAAACGGTTTAAATAAAAAATTCTGAGGCCAAAATCTTTGAATACATCAACCTTATTTCCCAATGGGGCATCTATTCGAATGATTTTCATTTTTACTTTACCCCCACCCTTACCCCCGATGATGTCATCAATTTTTTTTAATGGTAACTCCCATTTTTTTCTTACAGGTTCCGATTTTTTTAGAGATTCTGCGTATCGCAAGCATACAATTATGTCTGCGGCATAACTAGGAAAGTGATATGGGAGGGGGGTTAATTGTATTGTCTCAGAAATGTCGCTTTATTAATAACTTTTGTGTTATCTAGTTATTAGTAGTTGTAATGAAATGTTGGCTGAAGTACGTGTTCCAGTTCAAACACTTAATTTGATAGTTAGATTTTTAAATTTTCAAATTTAATAGTTGTAATGTTTTGTAATTTGATATTTTTATGTAATTGTTGTTTTGTTTCTGTGTTTAATATTTGAAACTGTTTACTTGACTTCTTTTATTATTTATTGCATATTTGTTCTATCTAGAATAAATCAGCTTGTACTTATGCCGCTGACATAATTGTATGCTTGCCATTTTACTAGAATAATGACTTTCTGTCACAGGATAAGAATTAATGTGTTTACACGTTAAATTTTGAACTTCTTGAAATACAGCACATGTTTTTGGATTGTGACAACGCTTTTCTGTAGGTGTTTCATTAACTATCAGTAAACCTTATAAACTTAAAAATGCATTTTGGTAAACCAATTTTTTGCCCTTTTACCACTACATAATGTACAAAACTTCGTTCTTTCAATTTCGCTCCTTCAGTATGTATTCTACATTGTTTCATACCAACAGCCGCAGTGTTTTGTTGAATACAAATATCCTGTTCAATTTTGTTTGTAAAGCAGCTATAAAAATTTTGGAACACAACTCTCCTGTCTTCATCAGATAATTTGTCAAAACACTTCATTTCCAATGACTTGACTATTAAACAAAAAGCAGCAGTGACTACTTTTCCGCTGCTGTTTGTGTACTCGTGGCCCATTAGTCTAGGTTTCCTTATTTTGTTTCTTTTATATTCATCTTGATTTGTAACATCCCGTTTACGTTTCTTACTAGTTTCTTCCATTATAACAAAGAAAATAACAAGAATTCACGTAACAAGTACCACTTAGAATCTAGAGGTTATGTTAAAATCAACAACAATGCTACCATCTTAGGTGTTGATTTAAGCTAAGTCAGTAACTTGACCTCTTTTGACAATAAATGATAAAAGTAATTCCTATTACAAATGATATTTAAATGCCAGATTTGTCTCTTTTCAACAACAAATGGTAGGTGTTTGTACAAAAAACCACATTACATACTTGACTCAAAATGCTAAAAAAATGACTTAACCCCTTTCAACAATAATTGATTCAATATGGCTTAATAAAAACTTTCGATTGTGATGGACACCCCTAGATTTTCATGTTTGGGAATATTAAGGTGATGTCAAATGTGCATCGAAGTAGACGGTTTCCATTTTGAACAATTCTTTTTAAATAATTTCTGTTCAATAAAGTGTTTAAAAAAATAATTTTAACGCTCTGTATGTAATGAAACTTTTGTTTTGTAAATTCAAATTGTAAAACAATGTTGAATGAGAATCTATTTCTGAGATTGTAATAAATTACAATTACTGAGACAACATTATTCATGAACTAAAGTGACAAGTGCTGATATGCGCTGACCTCGATCGCACTTGCACTAAAACAGCTTTATTTTGATTGTCCAGTCTACATTTTAAAAACAACTGTTTACATTATTTTTCAGTTTTCAATGTTACCAAAAATTATTTTAATAAATAGACATAAACAGATATCTTGTTTAACATTCATTTTACAAAAGACTTTATTAAGAAAACACTTTTAATTAGGAAAATATTGTTTAATTAGTTTATAGTTTGTTCACTAGCAGTTAAAAAGTAGGGACTATTTAAGAGTAATTAAACAATCAAATCTATTGAAAACTTGCAGATATGTCTTTAAACAGCTGTGTTTATTAACAGTGTACAGACTATATAGGGTGTTCTACTATCTTAAAAGCAATGTGCTGATATTGAGGTGAAATTTTCTGCATGGTCGTTACTATACAGTGTACTATTTTACAAATAGTCCAAGAACCTGACGTTGAACATATGCTGTGGAAATTTAATTTTCTTTCTTTTTATTAGTTTTTGTTCAAAAAGTGCAACAGCTTTAGTTGGGTTTGGTTTTGCATTTTGAAGCAGAGCAAAGAGCATGCTGTTTGTAGGTTATGTGACCAAAAGAGCTTCTGAAGATTTTTGATTTTACAAATGGTAAATGGCCATGTGATCAAAAAACATACGTGAAAGGATAAATAAACATCATCAACACATCCACCGTTTGAGATGGTATAAATAGAACTTGCACCATCTACTCTGTACTATCGTATCTTTCTAGATATTTGTTTATAACACTTCAATTCTACAATAGTAGTGGCAAATCATCTTTTGGATTAAAATAGTTTTCATCAGTATTTGAGTCACTGTACTTAAATCCTATCCTAGCAAAACAATTCTTTATCACTGTTACAGAAACTTGTAGTTAATCATTCTTAATAAAGTAGATTGTGTTCAGTATATTGATCATTTTCGACAGTTGCACAGTTGAATTAATCTTATTATCATCTTTTAAGCTATTTCTTGTTTTCTTCTTTATTATGTCTGCAACTTGCATTTCCCAATATTAAATCTTTTTAGTATATCACGTACAGATAGCTTCTGGTCTTCAAACACCTGGATTATTTGCATTTTTCTCTTTAAAAGTTAAAAAATTTCTTTTATTAACACTTATTTCTACAGGATGTTCCGTAAATGCTAATAAAGCTTCAGATAAACATCTTTCTATGAGTGCTTATTGTAAATCTGCAAAAAAAAAGTCCTCTGCAGCTTAGTTTTCTTGTACAAGTAGGCAGAAGTTAATACCTTTAACACTAAATAAAAAGAAACAATGGAATCGAATCTGAATGAAACCATTACCGATTAAACAAATGAATCTGTTGAAACAATTACCCTTAATAAAGTACAAAACTGTAATATTTCTCTTTTTGAAGATGATGTTAAAAATTGTTATCAAATTATTATTTTGTGTAATTGTAATCAATTATTATCAAAAAGTAGATATGACAAACATCCAAGTCTCAGATATATTGATAAATCTTGAATTTCTTGTGATATTTAAAGCATTTTTTTCCACTGTATTTGTGACTAGCTTGTGAGTTATTTATTTATCCTGTTTCTGTTTTTATTTTGGTTTCTGTAATTGCATAATTTTTGTTGCATTTTATATTTGTGAAGATTTAGTTTGTATCTGCTTTGGTTTGTATTACTCGAATATCTTCGACTTTATAATGTTTAGTTTTCTCTTAGACTTATCATGGAACATACATTTAATAAATCATGTTAACATGATTTGAAATTGCAACACAAGCAAGAAAATGTGAAACGAAAAAAGACAATTTGAACGTTTGGTTTAAATTGAAATAACGTTTAATATTGTTAATGTAATCCTATAATATTTAAAGTTACTAAGGTTTGTTCAACACCATGTAATAAAATTTACAAAGTCACGAATTCAATTTAATTAAGGATTGTATCGTTAATTATGATCATTATGGATACATCTTCAAGTTAATACAGAAAGGAGACTTTAACTGTTTTAATCAGTTGTTAAATTGACAATTGTTGCTTACTATCTAACCAATAATGTTTTGTCATCAAATGTCAACATTCACACATTATTAAGAAGATGAAGGGTTTACCAGTGGAGAAATAAAATTCAATTGTGTCTAAATACTGTAATGGTCGAGATGTGTCAATGAGAAAATTAGCGAAAGAGGAAGGTGTTAGTGTTCATGAGGTTCAAAATGCAATTAATAAACAGTTAGGAAATCCTTTCATTTTAAAGAATTTATCTGGACACAGAAGAAAACCTGGTGCCATACAACAGGATTTGGATAAGAAGATTTGTGGTTAATAATAGCCAAAATGCGCTGCTGCACCTCAGTCAGTTTCAGTAGAAAGTCGCACTAGGAAATTGTACGACAAAGTATTGAGCAAAAGTGATCAGTGCATAATATTGGATGATGAAACATGTCAAACTTGACTAGAAAACTTTACCAATTTTACATTGTAGAGTAGGAATAGATGTACCAAACTCAGAAAAATCAATATCTTGTGAAAAATCTGGAAAGAAGACAATGATCTGGCAGTTGATTGATTTGATGAATTTCCAAAATCAAAGCTTCCTTATACAGGGTGATTCCGCAATAAAGGGTATCCTTTTAATAGGTAATAAGTGAGGCTAAAAGAAGACAAAAAATGAAAAAACCAAGTGGTTCCGTGAAAGTTGAAAATTTTGACAATTTTCCTAAATATTAAAAACTGAAGCCGTCTCTGGTTAGAAAAAGAAAAGTGTTTCTTGTATTGTCGCCTTAAAAAGTGAAAGTTAAGGAGATTTACGGTGTTTTTAAACCTTTGTAGTGCAAGAACGAAAATTTACCAGACATGCCTATTTTCTTGGAACTAATAGTGCAGCTGTGATAGCACAATAAACAATAAATGCCATCATAAGCTACCCCCTGGACATTTTACAACTTTCCCTTCTTAAATCTGAAGTATGTTTAACATGCAGGGTTGAAATTCGTTAAAACAGTAAAAAAATAATAACAAAATTTATGTTACGAACAATTAGACTCCAGTCTCACAAGCAACATTTTAATCCCTTATTATTATTTAGTCACATGAATAGGAAACATTTTAAATGGCAATGGATTACACATACTACTGGAATGTAACATGCGTATGGAAGGTACTACTACCTATCGCCTCTGTATTTAATTCAATTTAATAAATTCAACCAATTTTTATTTATGTAGCATAATGCTTATTGAAGTTTTTGGTTCTTCGAAAGTTTACAGAAAAAAATCACTAACAGTAAAATTTTAATATTTTTCCATTTGCAAATTAAAAAGTAAAAGTTATAAACGTTCCTACTAGTTATTTATGGCATTGTAGAAACCAGATAAACTATTATACCCCTCACATAAATAGCAAGAACTACCTGCCAATGACAAGGACAGTCAGTCAACCCCTATCGATTTTTGCTTAAGTAAAAGTATGAGAGCAGGACCGGCTTGGCTTAGTGATTAAACTTCAATCGCATTCTTCTTGGAAACTATGCAATTTTTACCTACCATTTTTTATCGCAAATGTATGTACTATCACACTGCTATCCACCTTTAAGGGGATACCCTTTATTTCGGAATCACCCTGTAGAGACATACATTCACTGATGTGCAGCAGTGTTGCCAAGGTTAAGTTTCTTTTTATGGTTTGTGTGATGAAACTAAGTAAATTGAGACATTTGTGTTTCCAATTCTGGCATCTTAAGAGGCTAAGGAAAGCTGCTATCTGATGCTTTAGTCATTTATGGGACACCCTGTATAATCAAATCAATGCATGCATACATTCAATTTGAATACTCACAATAAGATGTTTGTTTAAAATGCTCATGTTCAGAGTATACAGAAATAAATGAAAAAGGCAAGTTCAAGAAACTTGTATCCCTAGAAAAGAGATTCATGTCTGTTAAGAGATGACAAACTTAAAAACATGACCATAAACTGTCTGCATCTATACATGGAGTATCTGCTTTATAGAGAGAACTTTATTTTAGAAATTGTATGTCTACGGTTTGTTCCCAAAATTATGTCCACTTAATGAAGGCGTCCAATCTTTAGAAATGTCTATTTAAAAAACTTTCACAGTCTGTATCGAGATGCTAAAAGATGCCTGTGCAAGTTTATAACAAATTTAATTGCTTTATTACTCTTATAGTCTTTTTTTTGAATTGTGAACATTCTCTGCATCAGGATACATATGTAGATATTTCTAAAAAAAATTTTTATTATTGTTTTGTGTTTATTAGTAATTTATTGTTTATTGTCAGTGATGGGATTTTACGTGTAAAGAATTAATTGTTTGTTTGGTGTAAAGAATGTGAGTGAAGAGGTAACTGAGGTGCTGTTGGTTTATAATAATAATAATATGCGAGTTTGTTTAATAATAATAAATAGTAAAAATAAACGTTATTTATTAAAGATTATAACAGGTTAACAATTGTCGAGGAACTATGTTAAATTTTATGCAAACTGGAATGATACCATATTGAATGAATCTTAGCGAGTGACTGTGTAGTCCCTGTAAATAACTAAGCTTTTATACATCTCTACCTGTGTTTTAACAAAGAACAAAATTCTCGAGTCTTCGAAGAAAATTATTTTCTAAAAACTGTTAACAGAAATTTTGTTCAAGGAAATATTGTTGCTGTAGGTCCGTTTAAGAAGAATTTAGACAAAAGCAAAATTCTTCTAGGAAAATTTATAATGTGCTTATCTACACTGAGAATTAGACACTAAACAAAATTCTTAAACCTTCTACGAAAATTATTTATAATGTACAAAAGTGTTTAAGATATTTCTAAAGAAGTACGTTTGAAAGAAAATAATTGACAAATGGCAAAACCTTTTTTCTATGAAAATTTTAAGGTGCAAAACATTCGAGCATGTTCAACGAATTAACAGGTATAAATGGAACCCTTTTACCTCGAATATTTATTTCCAAAAAGTCAATGTTTTGCATATTTCTAGTTTTTAGAAAGTGTCGCCACATGAGTAATATGTAAAGAAGGTAAAAAATTTTAAAAAGTGAGGTTATGTCATTAAATTTAGTCTTAACAGAGCTGTTTTCAGTTGTTCTCAGTGGCTATTTAAAATATCAGAATTGTCAAATTATAAAGTTATTTTGTGTAAGTTCTCCTTTTGTTTTTTGTTGTTAAATAATAAATCCATATGCATTTTTATAACGATGGCTGGAAGAAAGCAGAACACTAGAGTTTATTCGCGGTTTTCTTTAGTTAAAATAAACAACAAAAAATAAGCTGCTTTGTCTGATGTTTATCATAAATATCTAGCAAACAATGCATTAAACTCTTTAATTATTTTGATGTCTTGAATAAAATCTTCAAGTCTTTGTTTTAAGAAAGTCACAGTCACACTCAAAGTTATTAAAGAAAAACATTCTTTACATAAACTAGAACTAACATAAAGGATTAACTCTTTACATGTAAATAATTATGTAAAGAATCTACATAAAATATATGGCACATCACTGGATGCACTCGGATAAAATCCCTTTATACAATAAATTTTTCAAAATTGCAGATTGGTTCGTTTTTATTCCTAATGCCCCCATAATTGTTGTAGTTTGCAGTGCCTCCATTGATCATGAGTTTTCCCTATTGTTTGGTAAAACTAAGATGCCTTAGGTTATGTAATTGTTTTTGTTCATCTTGGCCATAGGTAAGATCTGTACATAATCATATAATATTTGTTAATCTCGTGATGATTCAAAAAATATGTTTTCTACAGTACCTACGATACTACCATATTGTTTTTATAATTCCCCTGCCTTGCAATTTTAGTTTTAAATATAGTATTGTAATAATCTACAATGTATTGAAAAAAAAATAAGGAAAATTTGCAACAGAGCCATCACCTTAACGATTTAGATTAATTTTCACACTTGATGAACAAGTGCAGACAATGAAATAAGAAAAAACAGGTTAAGATATTTTTAAAGGAAAAGACTCTTTAATACATTAGTAAGTTGATCAGTTGTCACATCACTGTTTACTTGAACACATCTAACCTCAAAATTGTAAAAGGTACTTCTTTACTTGTGATACATGTTTATAAAGGAAATAATAAGTAAAATCTTCTGTTGCAAAGGAAATTCAAATTTCTCAACTTGACTTGAAAGTTTTTATTTGCCGAGATAATATGCCTTATATATACAGGGTGATTCACAAATGAGGAAGAGTCTAAAAGTATTGAATGCAATTCAACTTACATATTTTCAAGGTAACTACTGATTACAAAAAAAAAAGAAAGAAAAGACCAGGCTTGCCATATTTTTACATTACAGTAGAAAATCTAGTATACTTGTCTATAAAGAAAATATGAATTTTGTGTTAATTTCAGCTCACACTGTGTATTAAAGATGTTTTTAAAAATTGCAGTTACTAGATTCAGAACCTGCTTTAAAAAGTGTTTGTTTATTCAACACAGTTAGTAATTACATGTTTGAAAAATCGATTGACTTGATAATAGGTTTACTGTAAAGTAACCCTGGTCATCGAGTAGGGTTGTTCAGGTTACTACAAAAGTGAGGTTAGAATAGTAAAGGGTTCATCCACGTGATGTTTTTGAATCAGCTATGGTTGGTAAACAAAGATTCTTATCGTACAAATTCATGTAAAATGCAACAAAATATTCATGCAAATCTAACATAATTTAAAGTACTTTAATACTACGAATTTATTAGAAAAACAGGTTATAAAAAGACACTGTATTTTGCTCATGATAGCCCTTTTGCTTACCCACCAAAGCAGTTACGTACTGGATGCACTGTATGAATAAAGGCAACAAACATAACCTAACTAAATACAGTCTTGTGTTGGAAAAGAAGACTGCAAAAGTGGGTGATTGAAAATGATTTACTAATAAAAGCTTTATGAAAGAAATGAAGTTTTGAGGTTAGGTCACTTTCATACGCAACATGTAAGCTCCAGCTAAGGAATTGAACAATTGTCAAAAACTGTTGCGCAATTACTAATATTAAAATTCACCCAGATTTTGTGATTGATGATAGGTACAATTTCACTATTACTTTCACAGGTTACATTGTAATATCCTTAAAGTTTGCATACTTACATTTCTATAAATAAATCAAATAAGTTAGGTTATAGCTGCTTCTCTGTAACACATTTTTTTACCTTTTGATAAGTTTAGGAATTATGATACATATAATATGGTACGATAAAAGTTTGTAATCTTATAACTATTTAAGATCAAGTTTTTTTTTATCTCATTTTACTCTATTTAACCATACTCTTGATTATAACAAATTGAGCTCAAACAATAAATGAAAAAGATATTAAGAAAAATTTGTATTTTGCACAAAACTGCGATGTTAATATTAAATGATTTTGAGCAACTTTATAAAATTGATTGCTAACTGTAATTTATTAAAAACTGCAAAAAAAACCTATATAGATGGAGTTGGTTAAAATTCAGGGAAAGATACAAGAACGATGTCAACGAAAGATCTACATGAATAAATCATTGATATCTTTAATTAAGAATTGGTATATAGGTTTTTTGTTTTTATCTAATTAAGATATGTATAGTAAATTTGTCAAATAAAGAACTGATTATTTTAATATTTTTCAAGGTGAGAAATCTCAACGATTAAGTGGCCCACCACCAACATCAGGATTGAGTCCTCAAACAGGCCCAGGTCCAAGTTCGGATTCTTTAAAAGGCGACCTATTTCCAACACCTAGTCCTCACATGATGGATGTGCATCGATTTCCAGGTCCAACTACGTCACCTGGTCCAAAAATGGGTGGAGGTTTCGTTAATGTTTCTCCTTCAGGAAAGCCTTCGCCACTAGACATGCCACCCTATGGATGCCCTAGAGCAGACAATGTCCCTTTGAATCCTAATTGCACAAGTGCTATGTCAGGAAATTCTAAAGTTTCACATTTTGATCCTATTTCATCATTAGCACAAATGAGTCAGCAATTAACCAATAGTGTAGCTAGTTCTTTAAATGGCCAGGGTGGTCAAGGTGGAGGTATGATGAACTTTGGTTCACCATCCATGCATATGATAGATATGGGTGGTTGTCATGGTTTGGGAGATCTGGATCAGGGACCTGGTAATATGCTGGCAATGCAAATGCAAGGTCCACCACATGGATTTCACCCAAACTCACCCATGGGGCCGATAAGGTCATTATCACCCAAGCTACCAGGTGCCTTCCCCAATCACATGCCCATGCCTCGCATGATGGGACGACCGCCAGGACCTAATCCATACAATGGAGCTAATGTACAAGTTAAGCCTAATGCGCCGAATACTATCCAGTACATGCCTGCTAAATCACAGTTGGGTAACACTCCAGGTCCAAGGGGGCCTCCTAGTCTAGACTTTTTACAAAGATTTGCAAATCCTCTATCTAACTTAGATTCAAAAATGCCTACTCAAAATCTGCAATATTTTCCTAATTGTGGGCCAGCTGGAGGACCGATGCAAGGTCCTGGTGGCCCGATCGTGCCTCCACATATGGGACATATGGATGGACCTATTCCACCAGATGGCTCAATGGGTCCAATGATTCCTGGACCTATGGGTAATGGTTCTGGAGCTATGATGGGCGGCAATATGGGCATGCCCGGACCAGGAGGGATGATACCTATTATGCGAGGCCCAATGAGACCTCCAGGGATGATGAGAATGCCTCAAATGGGTTTCAATGGGCCACCTAGTGGAGGACCTGATGGTATGTTCAATCCTGGTCCAAATATGAACAATCCAAATGCACAAATGTTTGTAAGCGGACCGAAAGGTAGTCCCATGGGATTAGGTGCTCCAGATGCCAGTCAACCTCTGCCTCCTTCTATGGGACAAAGCAATAGCTTTAAAAACTCACAGTTTGTGGGTCCTACTACAGCTGATCCAAACTACGCACAGCAATTCCACAACTTCCAACAACAACTGTATGCAACGTGCACACGTAGTCAGATAGGTGGTCAGGCTATGGGTCCTGGCCCAGGTCCCCCGCATTCACAGCAGCCTCCATATTTTAATCCCAAATGATAGCGATCGTGGTGCTGAGTGTGTGTATCAAAGGATTTTGTTTTATTTTTGATATTACTAATGACACAACCTGGCAATAATATGATGTGAGGTTCTTTTTGTATATTCTCGTCTGTTTATATGTTGTACGCATCGAATTCAAGTGCAGTTAAGGGTTTGGCCACTGTTAATGTACAAAGCTGCCTGCCCTATATGAGGGCTCTGTTTGCCTGATACTTATGCTACTTTGGAATTGTAAATTTGCCATAATTTAGAAAGACAATTTAGTATAATTAATTTAGTGTTGGACTTGCTTGGTCCTTTTGAAGACAGAGGTTTCACTATTGCTCATATTAATTTGTTTCTATCCACCTGTTATTCGTTTTATTGTACATTTTATGAGTATTACTTGAATGAAATGATAACAATAAAATTCTATATTATATATGTTTTGTGTTTTCAATTGAAAATTATTTCCTAATCATACGTTTACTGCTGTAGATTTTTAAGTTTGAAGAATTTTTAATTCTTTTTTTTTTTAATTAATTGGTTGATAATTATGTGTTAAATTTTATATTAAAATTGCAACTTTCATGTTGTTTGGTAACAACTTGTCTGATAAAAAAGTATAATATGATATTCTATGACAAAAAACAAAAATATGATAGTATCTTACTAGATAGAGGTTATCACTTGAAAAACTATCAAAGTTCGCTTGGCGTTAACTTCATTGATTTTCAAATTTTGACAAGTATTACCATCTATCTTTTGCAATTGAATTGGAACATATATTTTAAATTGTTCGTTTGTTTACGGATAGAGCAAAGAAATGACATAAAAAACAAATTACATATGAAATATTGAAAAATGTTTTAACAGAGCAGAATGCCATACTGTGCTTTTTTATTGGTTGAACTATGTATGTTAGATTTAATTAATAACTAACAAAATGAATTAAGCGAAATGTCTTTACTTATTTAATTCTTTTTTCTTTTAATTCTAATTCTTTTAAATCATATAATCGCTTTAAAAGCAATTTTTAGCGAAGTTCATAATTTTGCTAATGTTAAGAAACAAAATGTTAATAATAAAGTTACATTTTTCATGTTTGATCATTTTTATCATTAATTAAACTACTGGTTTAAAATGAAATTTCTGTTCATTCTTTTGCAGTAATTTAAAATTGGAAACGATTCAAGTTTAATTTAAGGTTTTTAAACGTCCTGGTTACATTACATTACAACCCTAGTTTTAAAATAGAGTTTAAAGAGAGTAACAAAATGAGTTTTTATAAACTTCATCCTTTAAAGATTAAAAGATATAATTCTACTGAGGATCAATAACTTTATAAAAATATGGCTAGACCATTTTCGATTTTATGCTAACAAACAAGTATTCATGTGAAGGTTTGCTACTTAACAAAATTTAACTATAAAATAAAAACGTTTGATGGAAAATTTCAAATGACTACGCTGGGCTTATAAAATTTTCAAAATTTGTAAAAAACAATTTTCGATATAACGTACCTGATTTGTAAAGAATTTACACATATCTGGCAAATCACAAATAATTCCTATTATGTTTTGAGCTTTCTTTTGTGTGTTAGTTATTAAATTATTCTCCAAGTGTTGCTGACACAGCACATCTGATGATAAACTAAGATTTTATTATTTAATTTATTAACAATGGGAATAATTTTAAAGATCATTTTGTTTATTCGATAATTCAAAGTTAATCTTCTTTCAATAGTAGCTTCCAAATATTTAACTATGTTATCTTTTGCATTCTGGTACACAATACCAAAATGGTATCGTGGGACATTTTAAATGCTCGAGATTCTTTTTAATAAATTCTATTGGACCAAAATTATAATCTTTGTGTCCTACATTTAGATAGTGCAACAGAAGTGTTAAATTTTGACATTTTGAAGATAGAATTCAAGTGTTCAATGAAAACAGCTCAACTCCGTCCATCATCTCAATAGAAAGTATTTACAAAAATCAAACCATACACTTAGAAACTTCTAAAATGAGTAACTTTAATAAAATCAATATCAAAATAACAAAGTATCAGTTTTTAACAATATTTATATGGTTCATTCCATCTATATATCTATTCCCAAGGTTTTTGGCAAGGTAGATCCACATTTTCCCGGAAAATGGAACCTATTAAATCCAACATTATAATTAGACACCTTTTCTATAAAAATAACTTACTGAAAATTTGCCGAGGCAGGTTCTTCGTCGATATTAAATTCTGCAACAGGTTTACCTCTTTCAACAACAAATGGTGCAAATGATGCTGCAGGATACACAACAGATGATGTTCCAATCACCAAAAACAAATCACAGGTTTCAACTAATGTACCTGCAATAATTACACATTAATAAAAGAAATAAACAAATCAATTATTCCAAAACATACGTGCTTGATCCAGAATGTCTGGATCTAATGATTCTCCAAACCATACAATATAAGGTCGAGCAAGAGCACCACATGCTGAACATTTCGGTAGCTCAGATAGCGGTATTTCAGGAACATCAGCATCTTTCTGACTTGGATCACTGAAATTAACAATTATTATAATCAATATATTAAATCATTTAATTAATGCATTACCCTCTTCCTCTGAGTGCTTCACATATAGGATTATTTTCCTTAACTTCAATAAATTTACACTTTGTGCAAATTACTTTAGTTAGATTACCATGCAGTTCTATAATATTTTCAGACCCAGCACGTCTATGTAATCCATCAACATTCTGAGTAATAATAGTAAAAGAGCGGCCTTGTTCCTTACATTTCTTTTCATATTTTGCCAATGCTATGTGACCCTAAAAGTGTAACTGGTATAGACAATTATTGCAAGTAAGATTAACATCAATTACATTATTAGGATGAGCTGCAAAAGCAACTTCTCTTCTCCAATGATAGAACTCCCAAACCAAAGCAGGATTGGCACGAAAAGCTAGTGGAGATGCTAGATCTACAGCTCGATGTGTTCTCCAAAGTCCACCAGGTCCTCTAAAGGTGCCAATTCCAGATTCTGCAGAAACTCCTGCACCTGTTAGAGCTACGATAATTTTAGATTCTTCTAAAACTCTGTTAAAAGTTTTATAGTCAGCTAAATTTCGTTTAGCCATTATTGTTACTTGTAACAATGAAAATGTACTTTTTAGACACTTGAATTTATTCATTAATAGGAATTGTATTCAAACAAGGTTATGAATAAATGTATGAAGTAAACGTATAAAGTATATTTTATTAAATCATTTTAGTGAACTGAAACTGATTTTTAATCTCAGATGAAAAATGCTCTAGATGTATTTTTAGCTAGCTATTTCGTTATTTCTTCTAATTTATTTCAATTCAATTTTAATAAGAAATTTAAATTTTCTTAACTAACTTCATATTTAATATCATAACAACCAAGTAACTTTGAAGTTTGAAGGTGAAGGTCAGTTATGTACATCATAAAGTAGCTACTGCATCTTACAGCGAATTTGCAAACCTAACACAGCGAACTATTCGCATTGTATAAATAAAATAGCGTCTTTCATTTATTACAGAGTACATACTCTAAATCTGAGATGAAATAAATATGAATATACGCTAAACTAAATCTGAATTAGTCTTTATAAATATAATAGTTGTCCCCTATTTAGAGTTTGCTTATCTAGTTCTGCCGCTAATAACCCACCAATCATTCATTCGTGTTTGTTTTAGAGAAAATTGATCAAGTTCGACAATTTATACTTAAAGGAGCGAGAAGGGCATATAAAGTATGTCTTTACTTTAATTGGAATGAAATTGATTTTGAATCGATTTAAGTTTATTTTAAGTTGTATATGAAGAACGGCCAATTGCTTTCAGTGAAAAAAGATATCACTTGCATGTAAAACGTTATTGTAATAAAAGTGCAAGTTATGTGGTAACATTTTATTTAGTGTTATATCTAGGTACAAGTATCTAAATACAGTATCTAGATACTTTTAAAGTAATTAGATACTTTTAAAATTTTGTAACTGTATCGGTATCTAGATACATTTTTTTAGGATCTAAGTATCTAAAACGTTCAGGTACTTTTTAAGATATCTACTTCTTTGTTTTCTTTCACTTTTCAAATATATTACTTTG